>OX596077.1:94507538-95107538 GCA_951394005.1 Protophormia terraenovae
AGTAAAAAATATTAGAAAATTTGAATTTTGATTACTTGAATAATTGTTATAATTAAAAAAGTAATTGAATTCATTTTTATAATTGACTCTATTTTTTCTGTCTGGTCTGTTAAGTAATTTATCAAAGATAAAAATTAATTCAATTACTTAAATTATATTAAAATTTTGTAATGTGTTTTACTAAAAATAAAACAATTTAATGGCTTTCAATTATTTTTCTTATTGTGTTAATTAATAAGTTAATCAAATATAAATAAAAATAAGTGATAATTTGAATAATTGAATAAACAATTATTTAATAGGTTGAATTTCAATTAATAAAATAATTGAATATGTATTATTAGTAATTGAATTTGGATTTTAAGTTTTTCTACATAAAATTTTAATTTAGTTTGTTAAAACACTTCGATTGTAAAAAAATTATTTAATAATAAAAATATTTGAAATCATTTTAAAATTCTTATTAATAATTTAAATGAAATTTGTTCGAAAATATTTTTTTGTGATATTAAAATATTGACTAACTATTTCTTTTCTTCATTAATAATATATACACAGAAAAAAGTAAAAATGGACTTCAATTACGGAATCTGTAATATTAATTAATTTTTAATTGATTTTGCTCTAATCCTCAAAATGATAATAATAACTAGAATAATTGATATTATTATTACTTCCTTTACTTAAATAGATGCAATGTGCTGAAAATTTTAGAAAATTTACTTAAATTTATTTTATTTCTGTACTTTTATAGACAAACATTTACTTTTTCTTTATATTTTATTAACAGTTAACAGTATTTTATTAACAATTTATTAAAAAACAAAACTGTAAACCAATTAAAAAATTAATTATTTTAATAAATCATATAATTAAATTCCAATATAAAATTAATTAATAATTTTATTAAAGAATTATTTGAAATATTTTTTTCTGTGTAATATAAATACTCAAACTAATTTACTTTCTTTCTTTTCATTTTAGGTAAGTTCCAGACTATTTTTACTTTTATTTTATGGGAAATTGCATTTAAGGTATGAAAATAAAAATTTTGAATATCCAAATAAAAAAAAAATAAAGCTATAAATTAAGTTCCATAAACTCTTGTTAAAAGAGGAAAAAATAAAGTAGAAAAAAGTGTGTGTGTAACTTATTAACTCAAATAGGAATTTATATTATAGTTTATTAAAACGTAAATTTTGTCCTAGACTTTTTGGCAAATCTATCTCATTTTGAATAAACATAAATTTTAGCTATTTACACGTATGTATTTTAATATGAACTTACATACATATTTGTTTACACTTAACCCCTCAAAAAATGTTTCCTCTCTTCTTAAACAAATCTACTTTTATATGTTTTTACTCAATATTAGAATTTTCTTTCTTATGACTTCGTTTTACATACATATGTACATCTTTTAAGTGTTTTTTTTACATGATTTTTGCCATTTGTAATGTGCTGCTGACAATTTGATTGGCATTACAATATTTTATGTTAAAAACACTAAATAGTTGATGTTGTAAAAGTCAGACTCCCCTGAATATATTTTATGGTTGGCATGACTTTTATTTTCTTTTATTTTTTTTGTTACTTTGTAGTAGCTATTTAACTCACCTACTATATGTACAAGGTACATACAGATCTAGTTCTTATGTTTTTTTGTTTTTTCTATATCTTTTGAAATGTGTAAGAAAAAAAAAATCACTTGTCCTGAAATCACTTGTCCTGACATCTACTTTCATTACAATTTTACCCACTTGTAATGAAATTGGAAACAGTTACAATAACTACATTTAGCAAATAAATGAAATAAAATATAAATAAAAGTAAAACATTTAACAAAATATTTTCTTTTTGATCAAGTGCGATAAGTTAAGGTATACTTGTATCAAATACTTGTAAATATGTACTACGAACTCCTTAGACACACTTCTTAAGAGAAATAAATTTAACAGGAAAAATTACTGTATTGGGAACGGAAATGAGACCCAGTAGGGAAATAACTATTATTTTTGCAGCCTATTTATTTCCTATGTTTTAAATGTGTTAAATTTAAACGTTTTGTAAGCAATGAGCATTAAAAAGAAGGTAGATTTTAAATTATTTTTATTTATTATTGATTGATTTATATATAAATTTTTATAATTCTCTTTTTTTACATTTAAATATTTTATGATATTTAAGGAAGGCTAAGTATTGACAGTTGTATTTCGATTTTATACTTATTTATCCAAGTTGTCAGTTCTTCCCAATAACGTAAAATATATAAAATAGAATAAATTTGATTGGTCTAGACATTGGTCGGCACCAATAGCCATAAGGAGCAGAGAGTATACAGCATGTATTTGTAGCAATTTCTCTTATGAATTTTGCGATAAAACAGTTGGTTGACTTCTAGAACTGATCTTCGATTTTCATAATAACTTTTTTAAATTTTAAAGTGTTGTTCTGGCGTTAGTCTATTCATGATAAATTTGTAAACTAAACTAAGCACAAATGATACTAATAATGATAGAATTGCCAGCTATGACATCCGCATGACAATTTGTAATCCCTGCCGGAAAATACAACCTTAAAAAAATACCCTTTAGTTAAAAACCTTCTGCAATACTTTAAAAAAGCAAAGATTTTAAAAATAAAAAAACTGAAATTTATCATATAATATATTACCAGTTTGGTTTTCTCCTAAGTTCAAACGATCTCAGTGCGATTTGAAGAATTTCATTTTGCCATAATTTGTTGCCATTAATTTGCAATAAATTTAACTAAGTTTAATTTAATCCTCTAAATATTCTTATCATCTCCTCGGTTTCATTTTAAGTTCAGACTAGACTAATAATTGACGATTTTTAAAAATATTTGCTTTGACTAATGTTAACATCAAATATTTTTACGATATAAACAAGATAACAGATGATTTTGTAAAGTAAATCTATTTACACTTAACTAAAAATGTGGCAAGTGTGAACATTGTGTGAACACAAGATGTAAAATATTTGCCACTATTTTGAGCGAATTTTTGTTTGATCTTACAAAATATATGTAAGATCAAGCAGAGGCAAAAAAACAGCTGATGCGATAGACGGACTCAAACTTTAAATTGACAAAAAATAAATTATAAATTTATATTTTATCTATTAAAATACAGTTTATTTGTAAAATCAAACAAAAATTCGCAAAAATGTTACATCTTGTGTTCAGACAATGTTCACACTTGCCACATTTTTGACTGTTTTATTGGTTGGTTTGTAAAAATATTAGTCAAAATTTTATTTTGTCAAATCAAATTTTTGCAAGAATCGTCAAATATTAGTCTAATGTGATCTTTGGTTAAGTTTTAATCGACTTTCATGTCATTTCTTAAAAACGTACTAGAAATTTTAGTTCCATATCTAAGTGCGTTTGGATTAGCTCTCCCCGCTACCTACTTGTTAAAATTTCCTACTGATCATTTAATTTTCCCTTTGAAATTAAGTATTTAAGCAATTTTTCTCTCTTCTGAAACATAAAATCATTATCCATGCATGTTTTTCTTATATTTATTTTTTATACCCTACACCACCATAGGTGGGGAGGGTATTATGCGTTTGTGCTGATGTTTGTAACACCCAAAAATATTGGTCTAAGACCCACCTTAATTTATAGCAATCGGCTTAGAATCACTTTCTGAGTCGATTTAACGATGTCCGTCCGTCCGTCTGTCCGTCCATGTAAACCTTGTAATCAAACTACAGGTCGCAATTTTGAATCAAAATTAATGAAATTACACAGGTTTCTTTTGGTCCAGGGACGAAGCCTATTGAAATTGGTTATGATCGGTCCATTATTTCACCTAGCCCCCATACAAATGTTTTCCTGGAAAATTGTTTAACGATTATAAATCCCATAAATATAGCAATATTTTAATGAAATTTGGAACATATAAGTTTTATATAAGTCTAAATAAGTGTGCCGATTTTTAAAAAGATCGGTCCATAATTAACCGTAGCTCCCATAAAAACCCCTTTTCAGAAAATCACTTTAACGGGCATAAATCCCATTAAAATGTTAGTATCAAGTTAATATTCGACACAAATAAGTTTTATATGAACATAAATGATAATGCCAAATTTTACAAAGATCGGTCCTTAATTTACCATAGCTCCCATATAAGGCCCTCTTTCGGGAATCACCCAAAAGTGAATAAATTCATATAAATGTCAGCATCAACGTAATATTCTGTATTCGTATGTTTTATTTTACACTTATGAGTATCGGGCGACATCTGACTCCAAGTCAAGACCCCTCCCCGAATTATAATGTACACAATGGTGTAGGGTATCATATGGACGGGCTTGACCGACTCTTTCTTTTTCTCTCGTTTTTATTTATTCATGTTCTTAATCTAAGAATATTTCTAAGACATATGCTCCCTTTTAGTAAAAAAATGGTCAAGAAAAAAGGGTCAACAAGTGACGAGTTGTTAGAAACGTGTCACAAAAAGTACTATTTTATTAAAAAAAAAATATTTTTATTGTTAGCTTAACAAATAAGTGTATGATGATATGGTAAAGAGATGGAAAGGAATAAGAAAAGTTAAAAGGACATATTGTATACATTTGTTTAAGAATTGTCTGTCTGTCGGTCTGTCTGTCTTTCTGAATGTTGTCAAGTGGAGGACATTGTTATCTGTTAACTAATGTTATAAGTATTTGATAAGTGTATTATTGATGGACATCAAAACAAGCTTACAAGTTTGTGTGTATATTTGTTAAAATGATTATACAAATGTAATCTCTTATATACATTGATGTAGATACATATGTAAATGTATGTATGTACTACATAGTGAAATCCTTTTATTATAAATTTAAAAAATTCTAATGACCTTACTGTTGTTTTTATTTTTTTAATGTTTTCAAGTGTAATAGTATTTTATTCTTCATTTAAATTTTAAGGATTTTTTTTGTTATATCCTTTAGTCAGTTTTTTTTAAATGTCATCTTCTATAGGGAGTTAATTTTGAAATTATATTTAAAAGCTTTTTTTATTCAGCCATATGGCCATCATTACAGCAAAGTAGTCTTATTTTACTGTATATACATAGTATTAGTGTATATGTTTTTGTAATAAAAAAAAAAATCCTTGAAAAACAAAATAAAACAGATTAAACAATTTAAATAAATAATTAAAAGGGCTGGATGGCTGGCTAAAAGACAACAAACAAGTGCATGTATGTGTAAGAGAAAACAGATTAATAGATTTCAAAAAATTTCCAATGAATTTTTAAATTTATTGTATATATACTAATACATACATAGGTACATACATACATAGATAAATTATTTATAAACAAATCTAATGAAAAATAAATTAATTCAATTTTCTTTTTATAATATTTTAAGTTTTTTTCTTCACACAAACGTTTTTGAGTAAGAAAATAAAACAACACGTGTTTTTTTACGCCAATAATTGATTTTTTTTAATGTTTATGACTAGGTTTAACCATTCATTAGATTTTTTGTCTAAGGTGTCTTTTTAGAATCTTAAAAGAAAAATAAATATACATATATGTATATATATATTTACACACACACATACATTTCCCTTTACATTCCACATTTGCACATGAGGGAATTGTATATAAACATAATCTGGAGAAAAAAAAAAAAAAAATAAATTTAAAATTTTTAATGGTTTTTATATAAAAAAATCTAATAGCTGAAAAAAAAAACAAAACATCGTGAAAATTCAATAAAATATTCTGCCATAAAAATCTATGTACATTAGGGTGGCCCAAAAATAAAAGGTATGCACTGAAAAAAATAATTTTAACTAATAAAGTCCATAAGTTGATGAAATTCTTAGATTTTTTTTCAAAAATTATTTGACTCAACATATGAATTTGTTGCTTCAACGAAAATATTCATTGAAATTCTACGAAAAATTCAACGCACTGATGGATGCTATGTTGAAATCATTCGTTAAATTTATTACTTAATAAAATAGGTAAATTGAGAACCAGTTGACAAAAACTAACAGATGAGAGTCAATTTATAACAGTTAAGTGCGAAATTAGCAACTCGTGCGCAATAACAAACAGTGGCTGAGTGGTCGGCGTTGAAGACTATATAACATATGTTAGATGAACATGGGTTCGATTCGGGCTGCCGCCATTGACACCAACGAACTATTATAAAATAAAAGTAAACATAATTTAAAAAAAATAATAATAATAATAAAAAAAAAAATTTAAACATAAACAATTACCGAATTTTTATAAAATTTTTATTATATTAATCGACACTGAACTTGTCCTCTTGGACCAGTCCTGTGACCTATTCTGTGACCTGTCCCAAGGGGCTAATTGGCCACCTACAATAACAACCCCCATGTAAAAGTGACTAGTACCTCCCATATAAAGTTCCGGAACTTGAACCGGTCACTAGCCCTGAAGACCTGTCACGTGACTAGTTTTGAATTAAATGTAATATAATTTAATAATATAATTACAAATAAACTGAATTTAAATCTGTAACTTTTAATAGGCTGGCTGGATTTACATGAAATTTCACATAAGCGTTCCAGAGGACAATAACATTTTGAGTTTAGAAACATCTTCCCATATATGCTTCAGGAGCGGAATTATGTGGGTTCAAAATAGGGTACCAGTGTCATAGAAAATGTTTAACCACTATCGAATTTTTGTTCCTTACGCAATTTCCAAGATTTTTATATCACCTTCGTAAATCCTTTAGAAAACATGCTACTTATATATTTCTCGAGTTATGTACATTTGAAATTTAAAAATCTCAATTTTATAAGATCTTGTTAAAGATTTTTCCATATTTAGCCAAACATTTTCAATCGATTTTATTATATTTTATACAATTGGTTAAACAAATTTAATTATCGAAGTCGATGTCTTCATTGAGTCAGAAAATAAACAATTTTGAATTGGAAAGTTTGCAAAAATTAATAAACAGACAGACGAAAGGACAGACACTAGAATTCTTTAAAAAAAAGTCCGAAAATTCCAAAAATATATTATTTTTTTTTTTTTTTTTACTTCTTGATCAATATAAAAATTTAATAAACCATTTAGACAAAAAACATCTTATAATTCTAAAAATGTATTTTTTATTTACTAATTAATAGGAAAATTAAACGTGATCAATGAAACGTTGATATCACCTTTCCCTGAATGTGTAGACGGGCGGAAATTACCGTTTTGCTAAAAAAAAAAAAAATCATAAAATTCTAAAATTATTTTTTTTTTACATAATAATCAATAAAAAAAATAAAATGTGATCACTAAAATATTGATAATACTTTTCCTTGAATTAATCGTCATTTCCAAACCCCAATGTGTACCTGTACGTTAGGTCAAAATTAGTTTACAAATTCGTTGAACCATTTTCGTTGTATTTATGTGCCTTTTTTGGTTCAGTGTAGATGTGCCCAGCTTAAATGCAATTTTACTTTGCGAGTTGAATAAAAATTATTAAGGTAATTTTTATACCCACCATCAAAAAGATGGGGGGTATATTGATTTTGTCATTCCGTGCGTAACATGTCGAAGGAATCATCTAAGACCCCACAAAGTATATATTTTCTAGGTCCTGGTTAGATTCTGAGTCGATCTAGCTATGTCCGTCCGTCTGTCCGTCTGTTGGAAGCAGGCTCGAACGGGACCACGTAGGGGGAAATTTGGCACAAATATTTGTCTTATATAAGGTTTGTTTGGGATTGAAAATGGGCAAAATCGTTTAATAAACAAAAAAGTTACGGGCTAAAAACTTAAAACTAGGGTGTCCGTTTTATACTTTTCTGCTGATATTTCTTCAACAAAAGCATATACGACAACGAAATTTTGTACGTATAGTTCGGGGATCGATATAAACTCGGAAACAAAAAATGGGCGTTGAAAAATGGGAAAAAGTTGATGGTGGGTATATAGATTTGGCCAAGCCGAATATAACATTCGCGCTTGTTTGTTTTTGTTTTGTATTTTTTTAATATTTTTGCTACAGGAACAATATGAATATTTGGTGTCGTGAGAAAGATCTTTACATATTATAGTCCTAAATTTAAGTTATACCATTAAGTACGCCTCATAATAACCTTTCTTACCATACAAAATTTTAAGTTTTTCTGGCAACATTGATACTCTTCAATTTGGAGCTACCCTAATATACATACATGAGATAATTCTTTTTTGATCTCACTTTAAATGAAACATTAGGGCAAGACTGATTTGGGTCAAATATAATTGACAATTGTCAAATGTTTAAAAAGTTATTAATTGTTTTTTTTTTTTTTTCTATTTTCAAGTCTCGTGTATACAAGAATTTGCAATAAATTCTTGTATACACGAGACTTGAAAAAGAAATTAAAAAGAAAATATTTTGCACATTATGGTTTTTTGTATTCATACGAGGGTTGCTTAGAAAATGTTAACTGAAAAGTTTTACGAATTACCTATGAAAAACGTTACATTTAAATGTACCTAAAATTATGAAAAGAGATGTTATTTAAAACAACTTGGCCATATTTTAACTTCCTACTATGATTGGAACAGGATGCTACTTGGTCGATGATCCTAGAACGAATCTTAAAAATTGTTTCTTACCAGTATTAATGATTTATACATCAAACGATATTTAGAGAAATAAATATAACCATATATTTTTTTTTTTTTTTTTAATTTTTGTCCAAAATAGCTAATAGGAAGGGATAAAGATGTCATTTTAATAAATCAATTTAAATGGCTGCGTAGCATCCTGTTCCAATCATCGTACGAAATTTAAATTTGGAAAATATATTCTAAATGAAGACCTCTTTCATAATTTTAGATACGTTTAAGTGTGCGATACACTGGTTTTCTTCATATAATGTAGGACCACCCTAATATGTAATAATTTTTTTTATAGTTTGATTAAAGAACTTAGAACTGTAAAAACAATAAAAACAATTGTGCGATTAAATAACAAAAATACGCAATACTTGTGAAGTATTTTGTTTGGTGTTTTGTAAACAATTTTGAAACAAAACCGGAAAAAAAAGAAAGAAGAAAAACATTTAGTTTAACAAATTTTTGCATAGATTTTTTTTTGTTCAACTCTTTACCAACAATTTTTCAGTCCCGTAATCCCGGGAAATAATGTGGGAATTCCCGGGATTTTTGTTGGTCCTCAATGGGTTAAAAATGTGACGTGATGGAAAATTTTCATATGACTTTCTACTAAGAAATAATAATAATTTTGCAGAATTATTCCAGATTTGCGAATTTGTTGACCTGTGTAAACTGTAAACATTTGAAAAAAAAAAAAAAAAAAAAATCCTGCTAAATTTGCAAAAAAAATTGCCTTGTATCCATATATATGTCCTTAACATTTGGCTAATTTCTTTAGTTTTACAAATAAAAAATAAATAAAAAAATCTTAATAGAGTCTAAAAATTCTCAAACAAAATAGCATTAGAAGCTTTAACAAAATATGTACTTTCCTTACTAAAAAATCCATACACAAAAGCTTAATTTAATACTTTTTTTTATTAGATCTTTGATCATTAGTTATCAAAGACAGAAACCTTTATATAATTTTGTTTATATCAAAAAAGCTTTTAAATGTAAATAACATTAAAAGCTTTTATTTGTGAACCATATACAGTAAATACAATTTTCTGTTAATTAAAAATATAAATATTTACATTCAATATACAGACGAATATTTAAATTGTACATACAATAGGAATTTATAAATTTCAATTTCATTATTTTGTTTATTTTAGCGATCTCCATTTATTCAATAATCTCTCTTTCTCTCTCCATTTAATCATACTCAAGAATACTTTTTTGTTTTATTTGTGTGTGTGCTTTTAATTTAGTTGTTGTAATTATAAAACATGTGCTCATGTTGTTGGGTTAGAGTAAACAAGTAGGTACGATTGGTATAATTTGTTGATTTATAGGGGGAACTTTATTTCGTTTAGTATTTTGAATTTAAGTAATTGAAGGTAATTATTTTTTACGGTAGAAATTAAATTCCACTAATTACTTGATTTTATACTGGATAAAAATCGATCATTCACTTTATAAAATCGTGTCAAATTCAATTTTGGTAATAAAACCTTCAAGACATTAATAATGAATTAGTTCATAGAATTGACTTTTTAATACTGAATTTGCAGAGCAGTGATTCCTTAAAAATTTACATTCAGTTGAAATCTTCAAGTTTTCTATAATTCAGTTAGGGTTAGCTTATCAGTGATAATCTAAATTGAATTTTCCATATCCTAAAAGAACATCATTATGTCTGCATCCCTGTACTTCACTGTTGAAATTTTGTATTTAAGATTAAGTTGTTCTTCTATAGGACGTCGAACACTGACTCTTTTATCTGATCCCCGGAGGTTGAATTTAGACCATAGATGCCCACTTCAAGCACATTTGTGCTGAGAGCTTCACACATATTCTTATTCTCTTTCATTTATTCTTCGCTGAGAGAGCGATGAGTACACAAATGCACTGAAAAAAATTTTACATTATGTATGAAAACATTTTTGAATATTTCCAGTTAAACATTGTTTTTATAAAATTGTATTAGATTTTCAACACATTAGATATAAATGACTGGACAAGGGAAAATGTTTTAACAATACATGTTTATAATTAAGCCTTCCAAATAATATAAGGTTACTACTTACATTATATTTTGTTATATTAAATATAAAAATAACATCATTTATTTCCTTATTTTTAAAATTTAGCAATGATGTTTAAATAAATATTATTTGTGTTATTTTTCGATTGTTTAGTATTTATTTTATAACCATTAAACTTGATGACATATTTTATTTAATTTACCCATTTTTTCTTTTAGTGCATTTTTTTTTTTATTTTACTAACACAACTACATGTGTTATGTTAGTGTGCGTGGGCATCTATGATTTAGACTCATCTAACCATAACTCATTTTTTCATTATTTAAGCTCCAATTCAAGTGAGTTCAAAAAAAAATTAAGCCTTCACCTATAGGAATTTTATTCTTAGTATCTTTCCCTTGGAACAACTTTCGGATCTTTAAATAAAAAATCTCTTGATTTTATGATCTTCTCTTATAGTTGTTATATTGGCAAAATGTATTACAAGAAATTTGTTGATTTAGGAACTGAATATTAGAAATTTCTTTTTGAGACAGCGTCCATTCCCATAACCACTAATAACGAGAAATTTAGTCTGAAACACTGAGAAATAAAGTCACATTTGTTGCAAATATTTCGACATACTAAATAGCTTTTGACAAAATTTTGAGTTCTAACGCTCCTTATTCCGTATAATAACAATTGTCTTGATAAGTACTTATCACATTTAGAGAAACTGTAAGTAAGTATGAAAAAAGTTCATAATGCGAACTGTAAAACACTTACAGCTGAATGCAAAAAAAAAAAAAAACTTAACACAGCTTTACAAAGCATTGTAACTCAAATTTAACAAAGGTAATTTAAATATTTTAAAGTAGGTATGAACCTACATTAAACCTACTTTAAGTGACATAATGATAAAATTCCACTTTTTGGCATTGAATATTTGCTTGATTCGCCAAATTTTAGTTTTCTACATATTCCTTCCTCTTTGTGCGGTTATTTTTAATGATTATAGGTTCGACTTTTTATCATACACAAATATTTGGTCGAAAAACTAAAAAAAAGAACATAAAAGTACGTAAAAAAATAACAAAACAATTAAACAATTTTTTAAATAAGAATGTTTCATAGTGTGTCACGTAGACAAAAATTTTGTAGAAAGAGCCCTCAAACGATGCATAAAAATTTGCTGAATATGGGAAAAATATTAAAAAAAAATTTAAAACAAGCGCGAATATATTCGGCCCGGCCGAATCTATATACGCACCATCAACTTTTTCAAATTTTACGTTATATGGAAGGGGGCGGTAAAGTGGGCGGACCACGCCTATTTTTTGTTTCCGACTTTACATTGGTCCTTGAACTATTTGAACACAATTTCGTTGATTTTCACCTTATATGGGAGGTGGGCGGTAAAGTCGGCGGACCACGCCCATTTTTGGTTTCCGAGTTTATATCGATCCCCGAACTATACGTACCAAATTTCGTTGTCGTACGTGCTTTTATTGAAGAAATATCAGCAGAAAAGTATTTAATGGACACCCTGTGTTTCTAGTTTTTAGCCCATAACTTTTTTGTTTATTAACCGATTTTGGCCATTTTCAATACCAAACAAACCTTATATAAGATAAATATTTGTGCCAAATTTCATCTCCCTACGTTGCCCCGTTCGAGCTCTATCTTGCTTTCAACAGACAGACAGACGGACGGACATAGCTAGATTTAGACTTAGACTTAGAATCGAACCAGGACCCAGAAAATATATACTTTGTGGGGTCTTAGATGATTTCTTCGACATGTTACACACGGAATGACAAAATCATCTTTTTGATGGTGGGTGTAAAAATTGATCTTCAGTTCCCTACCAGCGATTGAAAGTCACGGGTCTAGAACATTTCGCTAAAAAAATAGTACTGAGTTTTGTCTTGAAATGGGTATCAAAAAATTCGTAATTTTAAGCCAATTAAAAAAAAAGTATTTTAAAAAATTTTCGCAAAAATGTTGGTCCCTAAACCGTAATTTTAGTACATCATGCAAAAAAATTTTCGATGTTTTTCTTAAAAAAAATAGATAAGAATTTTATAATTTTGTTCCCCTTAAGGCTAAAATATTAAAAATTTGCATTGTAGGAAGTACTGTTGATAATATATAATTAAAACAAAAAAAAAAAAAAAAATGTTCATCAAAATGCCTTAAAGTCTTCTAGCGAAACAAAATCCCAAAAAAAAAAAAAAAAAAAAAGAAACAATTTTAAAATATCTTTTTCATAACCAGCATAAAATTACGAATTTTTTGATACCCATTTCGATTAAAAAATCGAAACTTTGTTTTGACCAAAATCTGTGGGACTCATGATTTTTCATTCGATGGTAGGGAACTGAAGACCAATTTAAAATTTCTTTTTAATAATTTGTTCTTATTAAGCAAATTATCCTACATCGAAATCTCGAAAAAGGCTATTCTCGGCACACTCTAATGTTTAGGTACTTTATATATAAAACATATGTTTCAGACACATATTCCGGGAGGAATATTATCCCCCATACAACTAAATACTATCCTCCATACAACTAAAAATAAAATTTATACCCAGCAAAAATTTTGGTTGCCAGGTTAAAAACCTGCAGTCAATGGTGGTAATTGCGTACATGTTATCTAACTGACTATATTAGGGTACCATTAGTCACTTTATTAGATACGTGACTAGTCACTTTAACATGGGCTTGTCCTAGGAGAAAGTCTATTGCCACCTCAACGACTTCATAGTGTCACTTTTTTGCACACACAATCACCTCCACGGCTACATTATAACCACTTTACTGGTTATAACGAATCAGTTAAAAATGTTTTATTCTTTTTTTCGTCTTCTTCCCGCTTACCATAGAGTCAGTAAAGTGACAATTGCTAATACGCTCATTGGTGACCGGTGGAGAGCGGCAGGTGACTATACACCAATGAATCTTACTGTCTAAAAGCGGGTTAATTGCCACCAAATAAACTGTTGGGAAGTTAAGAAGCTAATATAATGGCTTTACACTACTTACACATTAGCTGAATAACCCATTATTTTAACACGGTGATACCATTAGTGGCATCTACTTACATTATGTCATTACTAGGGCAAGTTTTTCAAGCTTTTCGCTTGGAAAGTAAGCATATTTCAAAACAATTTCACAAAAACTGCTTATATTTTAAATCTTTGCATAAATTTGCATATAATGGAGACAAAAGTTAGTTTTCTTAACAAAAACAAAATTTTTTGGTGATTTTTTGGAATTCAATCTAATGATTTCTAAAAAATTTTTTGTTAGTATTTTGAGTACATTGTAAATATTGTAAAGAAAAAAATTCGGAAGCGTCAAATATGATACTTAAAATTAAAATAGTTATATTTTTATAAACATCGAAATCTATTAGTGATTGATAGTTAAAAAAATTCATATTTGTGCAAATTTTTTACACATTAATATATAAGAATGCATAAATTCGTTGGTTTTAAATACATATTCATGCTATTTTTGCATATTTCTGTGCATATTAAACCATTTATTCGTGCTTTTTCAAGCGCGTATTTAATTTTTTTTGTGCATATAAAAACTTGCCCTGGTCATTACTTAGATGTCATTATAAGAACTAATTACTTTTAAATTGTTCAATAACTCATTGATTTTAAAGTATTACTTTTAGTATTTTGAAAACTATTTTAGATTAAATATTAATTTATACGCAAATTCTGTCTAGTCACATATTTTTTCCTTCTTTAAATATTTTAATTGCTAAACTGAATAAGAAATCAATAAAAAAAAATTAATAAGAAATCAAAAAAATCTGATCATTAATAAGTAATTACATACTGGGTTGCAAATAAGTTGTTGCTTAACTACTTCTATGTAATGTAGACAGTATGTTGTTGTCATTGAAAAGTTACTACATGCGTAACTACATGCCATCATCAAGTTTTTGCTGTTTAGTAGTTATTTTACGTGGACTTTTTAGAGTCTGGTACACATTGTAAAAAAGTACTTTTTTTTTTTTTTTTAAATTTTAAATTGCTCATCTCTCTTATAATGAATAAATGTTCGCTGTTATTTTGCTCTCTGTTTTTGTTTTAACACATTTTTTTTATTAGGTATTTGGTTGGTGTTGTTATGGTTTAAAGTCTCCCCTTCCCAAAAAATACAAAAAGAGTGTGGAGACTTCCTTATTCTAAATGAAAGAAGCAGCAACAACAAAATAAGCAGAGTCTACAACAACAATTCGTTGAAACAAACAAATTTGCACACATTTTTATAACAAAAAAATCGTTTTTAGTTTGAATTGTGAGATCATGCGGCGGTGATCGTTTATTGGAAATTCAAATTGTTTTATTTTACGTTTATTTTAAAGAAACCTATTTGAAACAACAAATTTTTTATATTATATGATGATGAAAAAATAAATAAAAAATTTTTAAATAAAATAAAAGAAGGCTTAAATAAATAAAAAATAAATTTGTGAAAAAAATAAATAAATAAAAAGAATGAATAATAAAAATAAAAAATAAAAATACTTAAAATTTAAAAAATATGTACAAATAAATGAAAATTTAGTGCAAAACTTAAACAAAAAAATAAATAAATAAATAAATTTCTATACAATTCTAAAACCCTTGTTAAAAAGAAAAAAATTGCCGGCAATTTTTTAACGGAAATTTGTTTTTGTTGTTGACAAAGAAAAAAAAAAGCTAACTGTTAATTAAAAAAATAATACAATTTAAAAGAAAATAAATATTTGCTTTATTATTAAAAAAAATTGTGCATTAGATTTAAGCGCTGGCGTTTTAATTTTTTTTTTTTTAATTTCTTTAAAAAAACCAAAAATTTTACAAAAGTTCCAAAAAGTGTTGACCATATTTTTTTTGTATAAAAATATATTTTTTGTTAAAAAAATGTTTTATTTCTGTTGAAAACGTGATTTTAAATAAGGTTTGATTGATGGTATTATATTATTTTTTAAACAAAATATCATTTTCGTGCATTTTGTGTTATTTTTGAATTAAATTATATTTTAGCAATTTTTTTTATCGATTTCCTTTTACTTTGATATTCTCATATGACGGTGAAAACGTACTTGACTTTAATAATTTAACAATTTGTTGAAAAGTGAAAAATTAATAACAAAAAAACAAGATGAAGATCAGTGATCATATTACGCAATAAGAAAAAAAGTGGCCAATTGGAAAATTAAATAATTATTCTTTAAGTTTTGTCAGTATATAAAAGATATAAAAACCATTAACTCTTCTCGCATCTGCCAATAGGCAAATATTATACCAATACCATATGTTTTACAAGACTATTATGAATCAACTTTTTATGTCATTAGTGCAAAGAATGTGTGTCTGTCATTTGTTTTGGAATAGGTGCAAAAATCATTGCTAAATTTTCCACTGGGTTTTAGTTGTTAGAAATTCATTTTTTTTCTGTTCAATGTGAATTAATTTGAATTTTATAGATTGTTAATCGTTTTAAAAACATGTTTGTTTAATTTTCTTTTTTCCCTTCTCATGTTATGCTCTTCTGACGTAAATTGTGTATTTTATGTATGCGAAATTTGTTTTTTATTATAAAACAAATATAAAGTCAAATATTTAAAGAATTTTCTTTAGTTTTCTTTTTTTTTCCACATTTTTCTTAAAATATTGTCTGCAGTTTTTCAACAAATAAACTATTAATTTTGACTCAATACCCAGACAATAAAAGTCGGACATTTTGAAATTAAATACATTTTTATTTGTATAATCACTTAGTTCTTCTTTTGAAGTGGTGAAATGTTTCTTTCTTGGAAGCACTTGATCTTTTCTTTTTACTAGTATGTAGAGTAAATTAGTAATGCAAAATTATGTCATTTTGATATTTTATTGTCCCTATGTAATCTAAAGAATATACAGTTTACTTTTTTAACGCAATAAGACACTTTCCCCGTAATCTGTAGTAATCATATTATTGGAATAAATATTTTAATTTGAGATCAAAGTGGCTACAAACGATCACATCAACAAACATAAATTGCATTTAAAATCAATCTCAAACGTTGCTGAGGAATTGATTTAGTAATTGCATATTTTCATATTGTCTGTAATTAAAACAATAATATGCATTGTTCGATGTATAGTGGATCCATATTAAAAAATGATCTTAGTAACATTTGGAGAGTACCTTTAGAGGTGAAAAATTATCTAGTCAAATATTTGGAGCAAGGGACATTATTGATTCAAATCATAAATTATTTAAGAATAAAATTTTAAAATCGTTTGTGTTATTAGAGAAACTACAATTCCTAAAAAAAGCAAAACAAATATTTCAAAAATATGATATTTTCAATGATCTGCTTATGATGTGTGATAGACCGCATCAGGGGTTTCTGAAACATCTTTTGATTGTCCCAGGATTTTAAAACAAAATTTAAATATATATTTGACGAAGTTTATAAGATCCTAAGTCGGGGTTCACACACAGCAATTTTAATTGCCGCAATTCTGAGTTTATAGAAGAGAGAGGAGAAAGGAATACTAAACTTTTACATTCTCTTCACCCCTCTTGCCAACGAAGCCAGAATTGCGGCAAGAAAAATTGCTGTGTGTGAACCTCGACTTAGCTTCATGTAAAGAAACTGTAAAACTACGAAATCGCTCAAAAACATTACTAGATCTAGTTGTCTTTCATTTTCAGATCCCAAGCACTATTCTTTAGAAGCCTATGGATTTTTTTTTTTGTCGTACCAAATTTTAAGACAAAACTTAAAATATTCAATAGAATAAAAAAATTTATTAATTTGTAAATTTTTATTTTGTATTACTGTTTTTTTATTAAATAATTGTATCTGCCTTTACTTCTTATGCCCAACAATATGTACACAGAAAAAAGTAAAAATAGACTTCAATTACGAAATTTGTAATATTTATTAATTTTTAATTGATTTTGCTCCAATCATCAAAATGATAATATTAATAACTAGAATAATTGATATTATTATTACTTCTTTTCCTTAAATAAATGCAATGAGCTGAAAATTTTTGAAAATTTACTTAAATTTATTTTATTTCTGTACTTTTATAGACAAATATTTAATTTTTCTTTATATTTTATTAACAGCTGTCAATTTATTAAAAAACAAAACTGTAAACCAATTAAAATATTAATTATATTAATAAATCATATAATTAAATTCCAATATAAAGTTAATTAATATTTTTATTAAAAAATTATTTGAAATATTATTTTCTGTGTATTCACATCATATGTCTAAAAATAAAAACTATTTGCTCTCAGCTGAAAGCCATGTAGAGTGGTTAATCACTTTTACGAAGCCTTGTTTCATATTGAGTTCTTGATAACAATCTTGCTAACGGGTTAGGATGCTGTTGTAGTTTAGGTGTATATCTCCCTCGAATTTTTCAAATTCTTCTTTTGCTAATGTTACTTCTAAGTCTCTGTGGATGTTCTCGTTCCTTATGTACCATGGCGCACCTGTCATAGTCCTAAGGATTTCCGATTGTGCCCTCTGTATAAGATCGATATTGCTGTTACTTGCTGTTCCCCATAATTGGATACCATATGTCCAAATTGGTTTTAAGATAGTCTTATACAGGATGACTTTACAGTCAAGGCTTAATTTAGATTTGTTGCTGGTCATCCAATGGAGATTTAAAGCTTTAATTTTCATATGAAGTCTCTTGGCTTCAATGAGTCATCGCCATGTAAGACGTCTGTCTAAATGAATACCACATTCTTAAGGAATTTATCTAAATCTCTAGATGCAATACATGGGTCTAGGTGAGAACTTAAAATAGCAGTATCATCGGCAAATGTTGATATCAAAGAATACTAAGATTAGAAAATAGTACTCTTTCCTACAACAACAACATTTCTCTCTCTTCACATACAAGTTCTGTGTGAATTCAACACACTGGTGAGAGAGAGAAACAACACAAAATAAACAAATATTTTCCTTAAAATTTAAGGAAAATTACCAGGCACTGTAACCGTTATGACTTTTATCATAAAAATCAAATTATAACAGTTATTTTTTGATTTTGATTTTTTGGAGCAGAAATAACGGTTATTTTTCGACTTTTATTTTTTTGAGCAAAAATAACTTTTATTTTTGATTTTTATTTTTTCGAGCAAAAATAACAGTTATTTTTTTATTTTTATTTTTTCGAGCAGAAATAAAAGTTATTTCTTGACTTTTACCACAGAACAAAATCACCAAAATAAAAAAATTAAAACTTCAAAAATAAAAAAAAATAGACAAAATGTTTTTATTTACAAATTATACAAAGACGAAATGCGAAAAAATATACTCCGAAATTAAATAAATGCAAACAATATTTAAAAAATCCAAAATTAAAAAAATAATTTATTAAAAACACCAGAACAGTTCACAATTATTAACAACAAATTTTAAGTTTTAGAAAATAACTTTTATTTTTGCTCGAAAAAATAAAAATCTCAAAATAACTGTTATTTTGGCTCGAAAAAATAAAAATCACAAAATAACTTTTATTTCTGCTCAAAAAAATAAAAATCTAAATTTTAAAAAGCATATCATTTTTTGGAAATAGACTCCATAGAGATCTCAATGATGTATTTGAATCAGTTTTCCGACATTTGGTTGCTACTGCTTTTTTTGTTTAGAAATTCAAAAATAACAGTTATTTTCGGTCCCTGAAAATTACACACGCGACACATTTTTCCACTATCACACGATATTTTTATTATTTTTTCACACACGTTTATTGTATTTTCACTCCTGTTAAACGAATAGTTTCCGCAAACTGAAAAAATTTGTGGATGTAACCCGCATCAAAAGATGAAAATCTGCGAATATAATTGTGATGAATTATAATTAATAATTTGTTAATATTCTTTTGTGCAACTATGTATGATTTTGATGTGTGGTGAAAGTGGTTTCAGCACAAATACATATAAATAAAATTTGACTAACACAATCTAAATTAAAGTTTGGTTTTTTTGACAACAGAGTTAGGTTTTTTTGACAAGCCTTCTTTTCTTAATATTCTTTGGTTGATATAATCAAGTAGATACTCATAACTAAGTCCGATGTGTAAATTGGACACAACAATGGTCCAAGGATACTGCCCTGAGGAACTTCAGCTTTAATTTACACGAAATTGTTTTACACGAAGCACTATGTTTGTTAGGTAGGACTTTAATAATTTGTGAGTATTTTGAGGCAACAGACATTTAATTTTATATATAAAAGCCTTGTGCCAAACTTTGTCAAAAACTTGGGCGACATCCAAAAATATAGCAAAGCAATACTTTTTATGTTCAAAAGATTTTCTTAAAATCTTTAGTTAAACGATTTATCTGCTCGATAGTTCCATGTTGTTCACGGAAACCCAACTAATAAACTGGGATAACATTTTTGTCATTCAATAATAGTATATTTTCCTGTGGAATACTTTCACAAATAACTTAGATAAACATAGTAATAGACTAATTCGTCTATACGACGTTGGAACTATCAAATATTTTCCAGGCTTTGGTATCAAAATGATCTGCGAAGTTTTCCATGCTTTTGGAAAAAGCCTTGTGTTAAGATCGCATTAAATAAAGCAGTTAGAACTATTATAGCCACATTTGGTAGATTTTTGATCATAGATGCAGTAATTAAATCATAGTCTAGTGATTTCTTAACTTTAAACTTTTTATTTATGACTTTTCGTATGTCCTCTTCTCTTATAGTTAACGATTCGCTACCTGAAAATATGTGGTTGTAAGGCTGCCCCAAAACAAAGTCTTTCATTGAAGGGTTTTGTTGAAAAATACTACCTAAGTGGTGAGCAAATATTAAAGCTTTATCTTCGGCGCTGCGTGCCCAGGTGCCATCGGCTCTTCTTAAAGGACTTTGTCCCTTTACAGGTGGCTTAATATTTCTAACTGCTTTCCAGAGACAAAAGTTAGTATGCTTGGTGTTCTTTAGGCTTATAATATAGTTTCTATTTATGTGATCCTCTTCTAATAGACAAGGATACGTGTTCGTTTTGCTACTTTATTCTGAACAACATACAACAGTGTTTTTGACATTTTCTGACCTGATTTAGAATTTTGTGTGAAGAAAAAATATTTCAAAATTAGTTTATTAGGAAGACAACATTTGTGTCTTTCTTGTTAATATACAATTGTTTATTAAAGTTGATGATGACGTATGATTAATATTAATTATGAGTAATTTCATAAAATCTTTTATAACTTTGTTATTTCTGAAGCGCTTTTTATGAATTAAATATTAAACAAAAGCTGAGAGTCCAGAGTTATATATTTGCAGAGAGAAAAATAAAGAAAAATTTAAAGGTCACTAAAATAATTAAATAAAAATAATAGAAATAATTAAGAAAAGTCTTGAGTTAAGATAAAAAAATTGTCATATATAATACAGGACCACACTGATTATCAGTCAATTATAATATAAATAATCATGTAATTCTGAGCCTAAAATTATTATTTTTTAATTGAACCTAATTTTCGAGGGAAACTATAATATAGAAAATTAAATTCATGGCATAAATGTCGACCTTATCCACAATTTGTGTGGGCTCCTCATCCCCTGGACCTATCCATCTTATTTGCATTTCGTAAATGCAATGTAATAAGATAGTGGTTGCCTAACTGTAATAGTTCCATAGATATTCCATAATTAATATTTGCTTTGTTTGGGGGGTACTATTTTCCTGGTCCTACACGTTCCATTTTTAAACTAATTTATGGAGGTTATTGAAAATATTATTCCTACAAAGCTTTAAGATTTTTTCTGTGAATTTTCTTACGATATACGATATTTAAACTATAACATTTTGTTTTTGCAAATTGGACAAAAACTGACAAACTTATTCGAATTTATCTGGAATAACTTTTTAAGCTTTACGTACATTTTTAATTTTTGCCCCAAAAAAGTATGCTTCAAATAGTATATATTTGTTTCCGAAATAATTTTTTAATTTCTCGAGTAAAAATAAAAACTTGTGAGTTATAAAAAAATCTGAAATCATCTCATTATATAGCGGAATTATGTTTTTATAATCTTTTTATAATCTCTGTAAAATTGTTTTCCTATTATCTTTGTATTTATTATTGCAAACTGTAAATTATTTACAGTGAAATTGATTATTTTTTTTTAACAAATGTATCCACTTAATTACCTAAGTGATAAGTAAGTAAATTACTTACACGTCAATAACAATTACACTTATATTTGATTGCCTACATTAAGGCTTGCTAAATGTATATTTTATGTTTCAATTATTTCATGGTAATTGTCACAAACATTATTAAAATAAATCTAAAAAAAAACCTTTTTAATTCTATAAAATATTCAAATATTCATTATTTATGTAAAGACAGAAAAAGAAATTGTATACCACTAACACACACACATACATGCTACTTAAAAAAAATATACAAAAATGCCAGAAATTTGTTTGCCAAACACGTTTTACAAATTTACATTTCTTTTTTTTTTACATAAAAATATTATACAACATGACAACAAATAAACAAAAAAAAAAAAAAAAAAAAAAGTAAAAAATAAATGAATTAAATAAAATTACAATTCATAAAAAAACGGAATACAAAATAAACTTAAATGTTTAAAAAAATATCCCAAAATAATTTTGCAATCGGAAAACATTAGATTTGAACTTTTCAACACATACATACAAACGACCTTACACACAAACATGAGCAAATCATCCAATCCCAGCAAACAAAAATTTTATTTAAAATTTGAGTGATTTGAAATTAATTTTTTTCTCAAATGTTAACGGTTGTGAATGATTTGATAATTTTTGAACAAAAAGGGAAAATTTTTCTTCAATATTGACAAAGATTTGAAGTAAGGTTTAAATAAAGGCTCCGTTACTCTACCGTAAATGTAAATGTAAAAACGTAAATGTAATCGGAACGTAAGTGGCTGTTTACTCAAAAAACGTAAATGTAACCAATACTTTGTTGTTGTTTTGTATACATCAACATCAGTGATGAAAATTACACATTTTTTCAGTAAATCCAATTCAGTTTAAAAATCGCTAGATTTATTGGTTTGTATTTAAGCGATTTGTATACAAAACAAAAATGTATGACAAAAGTTTTAAATTTTAATCTATTCATTCAACTTCATTTAAATTATTTTAACAACTTTTTACTGAAGAAAACACCAAAACAAATTGTTCAGTTGATAAACTTTTTATAGCGTTTTTTTACGCAGCTTTGGTATATTGAAATAAAAAGCTGTCAACTCTGTTCTTCCAGCAGTCACGTGAAAACGTAGACCGACCTAATTTGACTAGTCACTTTATTAGCTACGTGACTAGTCACTTTAACATGGGATTGTCCTAGGAGGAAGTCTATTGCCACCTAAACGACTTTCTAGTATCACTTTTTTGCATACACAATCAGCTCCACGACTACCGAAGGGTCAATAAAATGACAAATAGGCAGTACAATGACCAAAAGGTGGCCCTTTTTTACATACACAGTCACTTTAACGGCTACAAAGTGTAACTTTTGGGCGCACCCAACCACTTAACAACCAGTTAAAAATTTTTGATTCTTCTTTTCGACTTCTTCCCGCTTACCTTAGAGTCAGGAAAGTGCCAATTGCTAATACGCTCAATGGTGACCGATGGAGAGTGGCAGGTGACTATATACCAATGAATTTTACTGTCTAAAAGCGGGTTAATCGCTACCAAATAAACTGCTGGGTTACTACGTTACCTTTACGTTATTGAGTACACATACACACATAACTCTCATATGCAAAACGTGTCAGTTGATTCGCTACATTTACGGTAGAGTAACGGAGCCTTTAACCATAGAGTAGCATATAGAGACGAAATTCTCGATTGACATTTAAACAAAATTGTTGTTTTGTAAACAAAAATGTGTTTTTATTTTCTTTTGGCAACAACAAAATGTATTTGATTACATGTATTTTGTTGTTGCATGAGTTAGGTTTTTGACAACCGACTTAGGTTTTTGACAATTAATTTCGTCTCTTGTTACTCTTTGCCTTTAACTTTTGATATCCGAGAAAAAAAGACATAATTTTTCAAATGTTTGTTGGGCAAGATTCGTTTGGTATTGTTGTTTACTTTATTTTACAGTCGTAATACGTCATCATCATGTGTCTTTAAGGGTCTTTCTATGTATGGTATGTCTCGTT
The DNA here is from genome assembly GCA_951394005.1 of Protophormia terraenovae. Taxonomy (NCBI): domain Eukaryota; kingdom Metazoa; phylum Arthropoda; class Insecta; order Diptera; family Calliphoridae; genus Protophormia; species Protophormia terraenovae. Next base: position 94,531,395 of record OX596077.1, read on the forward strand.
AACGCTTAACAAAAAGAGGCATAAATTTGTAATTGATGATTGAGAAATCATAAATTTGCCATGCAAATTTATTTGTTGCTGTTTAAATTTTAATGATTTTTGTGTTGATTATTGTTAAAAAAAAGGCGTAACAAAACAACGGAAGTTATTTTTGCAAAAAAAAAAAAAAAATAAAATAACTTTGTCAATCGTAAAATAAAATTGTTAAAGATTTAATGAAGGTTGTTAATTTTTGTTTGTTGTCGTTTAAGGTCATAAGTTAATATAAAACATTAAATGAAATATTTATGGTATTTTTACTTAAGTATAGGTTCGAATAAAACATTTGCATACATTTAGGCTTTATACAGTGATAAGAAATTAAAAAGGTGGTCCTTTAAAGTATAATGCATATGAATATTAAAGAGAAGAACATTTGGGTAATTAAATTTGTTATTTTACTATTGGTTATTTTTTCCATCCTTTGTAACCTAAACAATTTTATATTTTGCTTATTTTCTAGTATACTTTTCAATATTAAAATTTATTTAACAATTTTTGCAAAATCCACAACATTTATAATTACTGAAATTCCTTAAAAAAATTCTTTATAAACATTTATTTATTTAATAACTTAATTTGATTTTTTCTATCTAAACAATATTTAATTAATAATTTTACTTTTATTTACTACTGAATTTCTGAAAAAAAAGATCTCCCACACCACATGATCTTCTGTTTCTTTGTTTTTTTATTTTCGATTTTTCTCCAAAAATCTAAAACAATATATTCATTTGTTTATGTTTTGTGGTCAATTTATTATGAGTTTTTTTTTCTGTTTTATATTCATTCCTTTCATTCCCTCTTCTTCTGTCTCTAGACAAACACTAAATAATTTTTAATGTTTTATGGTAAATTTTAATTATAAATTAAATTTATATCTATATTTTTTTTTAACATGAAACCAAACAAGATGTATATGGAATGTAAAGAAAAACTCGCTTGAATTAAAATGATTAAACAATAAAATTAAATTAATTACAAATTGTTTGTTTGTTTTTGTGGGGCAGGGAAAGAAGAATAAAAATCCACAAAAGACGCCCTTAATTAATAATTGTATAAAAAAATGAAGAATGCTGGATAAAAAACACATGTCTTAAAATATTAAACAAATTAAAATTTTGTTTATATTTATTGGAGGATTTTTAAAGAAATTTTTATTAAGATATTAAAGAAATATGTTTTTTTAAACATATTTCATTCGCTTAAAATTTCTTTCAAATGAAGAGAATTTCATTATAATTGATGGCAACACTTTCTTAAGTGATACTTTTTATGCGACATCTATTGAAAGTCTTAGGTAGTCCATGTTGTCATTCCGTTACAGACAAAATTAAAAAAAGAATTTGCGAATTTCAAAAACCAGCAATCGGATCAAATGCCATTAAAATCCATGGGAAAGGTGACAATGACCTTCAATTTATTACATAGTGAACAGAATTTAAATTATTTTGTGTTAAAGTCACTTTAAATCAGTCTTATAAATTTCCAATACTCTCTCAATTTCCCCTACTTTTAGGAAAATCTTATCCGCTTTCTGGTAGGTTACTTAACTAGAGTATCCCTAATTATGTTATTATTTTTAATTTGTTTTAAGAAGTAGAAGAATTAGGCTTAAATAAATGTTATAGGAAAATTTTTAAATTTGCTTGTAATATTAATTATAAATTTTTCTATAAAAGTCTATACAAAGTTATAATAATTTTTAAAGACAGTTTAACTGTAAACATAACAAGTTTTAGTTTTTTTTCAAATTGGAGAAAAAGTATAGAAAAATCGACCACATACTTGTTGAAAACAATACCATTCAGTGTCAATGGTGAATCTGCCCCGTATGTATTCAAATTTGACACTGTATTTTCAAATTTTAACAAAAATCAATACCAAATTGGCATCAAGTTGTCACCATTTCGGTATAAAATTAAAGAGTGAGATCGAAAAAATCTTAACACACATTTTGCCTCATAACTTTTTTCGGAATCAATATTCAAAATTTTTTTAATCTAGTTATCATGGAAAAATACTTCAGTTATTATTTTTAATAACAACCATGTTAATTTGTCCTTATTTTCATAAAAATAAGTGACGAAAAAGATTTACGTCCTACAAGTTATTAAAAAATTTCAAAAAATCCAAATAGGTCTTACAAATAATTGGCCACAGAATTAAATGTCGTTGATGTGAAACCTAGTTCGGTAAGAAAAAAGACCACGTGATATTGGGAAGGCCAGAAAATTTAAGGCATATTGAAAGGAACTCCAAACACATCTGGTAGAAAATCAGCTCAGTTTTCTCAGTGCTTCGACTATTTGGTGCGGAAATTTAAAGCTAATGGGAAAGTTGATAATATATAAAGTTCAAAAAATTCCAAACAAGAATTCTGCAAAAAAAATTACAAGCCAAAAATAGGACTCGGAATTTAAAACCAAATTTCATACAAAAATACTCAAGCTGTATAATTGACGAAGAAACGTAGGTGCTGGCAGAATCTTCGCAGCTTGTATCTCAAAAATTTTTATTGCTAATGCTCGATGCAATGTTGGAGATAAGTTTAAGACCCAAAAGCAAGAAAAATTTCTTAAAAAATTCATGGTATGACAAGCTTTTTGCAGTTGCGGCAAAACAGGAAAGTCTTTTGATACATTCGGATCTATAAATAACAAAATATGCATAAAGGAATATTTGCAAAAAAGACTTCTTCTTTTCTTAAGAAAGCACAACGTGTCCACATATTTTTGGACCCATTTAGTATCATGTCACTACGGTAAGAAAGCTCAGGAGTGGTAACAAATCAATAACATAGTTTTAGTACCAAGAGAGGTTAATTTTCAAAATTGTCCATAGCTTAGACCAGAGGAGAGATATTGAGCTCTTGTGAAAAGTGAATTCAAGAGCACAAAAAAGGTGTCCCAAAATACCGAAGATTTTAACAGAAGATGTGCACACTGTTCCAAAAAAGTGACTGAAGCAACTATCAAATCTCCAAAGAAAGGTTTTTCAAAAATGGTTCACAATTTTATAATTAGTGGTTAGAACCATAAAAATTATATATTTCTGTGATCTGTGCTAAATTATCAAATGATTAAGAATTTTTCGATTTCACTCCTTATTAAATTGCATTATATTTTCTATTAAATTTGTTAATGAACGGTAAACTGACCCCATAAAGTCCCAACGTGTTCACAACCATAGTGAATTATTAATTAAATTTTTACCTCTGTGTATTAGATTTTACTCTAATATCTTAACTTAACTCTTTGTTGACAGAGGGTACTTAAAAGTACTGTTACAATTAACCGCTCAAAAAATATACATAAAAAATATTTTTGAATATTTCGAACATTACATTTAGACCAAGAAAGTGCAGAAAAAAGAATTCAGACCAGAAATGAAAGGATATATCGGAATCTAAAATACCTATCCCCACAATTCATCAGTTAATTCATCAGAGTTAAGATATCTCAACGTATTCAAGGTCTGGTTCATAAAGGTTTTAACTCTCCATACATTCTTCACTTTTGCCCCAGAAAGTATGCTTCAAACAAAACATAAAATGTTTAATAACTTAGAAATATTAAAATATTTATAATAAACATTTTTATTCAATTATTCTAAAAATGTTGATCGAATAAAATTTAAAATTTTTTCTTCGTTTAATCGTATAATTTTTATCCAAATGACAACCCTAATACATACAAATCTATTTAGTTAAAAAAAAAAAAAATACAATAAAAATGTTGGAAAAAATGAATAAAAATTTTGTTTAATTGGTCACACCCGGGGAGGGGAGGTTGCATCCAAAAATATGCAAAATCATATTTTTTTCCCGGACTTCAGATGAAAGTATTAGTTATTGATCTGTATCTGACAATTTTAAGAATTTTGGAACTGATTTGTTATTGCATATTTTATACTTAACAGCATTATTTATCATATTTGCAAAGTAAATCCTTATTTTAAAAGCATATTTTAGCAAAAATAAGTGGCATATTTTTTCATATTTTTCACAAAAGAGCATAATTTTGCATCTTTTGCATTTAAGGAAAAATTTTGATTTTGTATCCAATAGAATTCTTTACATAATTTACCTGTACACAGTGGTCCCAAAACATTTATTTTATTTTTTTTTTTTTTTTAAATAATTCTGTAGCTTGTCAATCGTTGGATATCTTAATAAAAATGATTAGAGCTGAGGTGTTTTCGAGTTGATTTGGAGGAGTACAGGACCCTAGTGGGTTACGGGGTACAGGGTAGACCTCCAAAGTTGGTCACCTCGGTTATGTATTATTATTATTATTATTTTTTTTTTTTTCTTTTTTAAATTATGACTTGAATGTAAAAAAACATATATTAGTAATCCTGGAAACATAGGGTAATTTTCGTTAAAAATTTTAAGAAATTAGTTTTGTTGCAAATTGAATTTTTTAAAAAATAATTCAACTTTTACGATAACCATAGTTTTGTTGCTTATATTTTGCACAGTACTGTATGTATATATATAAAATTAGTATGTATATATGTATAATGTATAATAAATTTACAAATTTAGTGCAAAAACTAACTTCAAAATGTCAAGCGGATTTCATCGTTTTTCGAGTCGATCTCAGGGATCCCCGATGGCCTACTTGGTAGTGAGTTAGTCTGTGAGACTGGGGTTTTTAGGTTCAATTCCCACCAGAGTCTCTGGTCGGAACTACAACGAGCAATAGGCTTCGTTACTCCGCTCGGTTAGAATTAGAATATAATTTGTGATTGTTTCGTAATTATTCAATAAATAAATAAAAAGTCTCAGTTTGTAGCAGAGTACAATTGAATGTTTATTGTTTATACATTTTTCTAATACCTATAAAATATGATTAAATTTTCCATTTTAATGTAAACACTTTAAACTATCATTATTCATTATTGTGGAGGGTGCTAAAAATTTTTCTCCTAAATTGTATTAAAATTATTTTATTTATTAAATATTTTAATTATTTAATTACTTTTTATGTAAAATTGTTTAGTCACTTTAAATGACTAATAAATAAAATTAAATATTCAAATTTTTCACATGTATCCCAAACAAGGTTTTAACAAGAGAGGGGAGATAACTGTAAAAAGATATATATTAAATGTATAGTTTACAAATTGTGTAATTAAAATAAACAGACATGATTGTGCTCTTTCTATAATAGAGTGTCATTTGAAAAACCTAAAAAAAGTATACAAATAATTAAACGTCAATAACAAACATAAATCGCACTAATAATTAGAAAAAAAATATTTTTAAAAAAATATATTAATAAATAACAAATATCATACGATAAATTAGATATAAAAAAATAAAAGTATTGTAGGTTGAAAAAAAAGTATATTCTATTAGTGTTGGCAATTTAGAAATGTATGTATGAATAAATTTAATAAATTTATTTAAAAAATAGAACTGATGTAATAAGACAATAAGAAGCGTGTGTTAATGAGTTTTTTTTTTTTTTTTTTCTTATATGTATCTCTAGTAGTTTTAAATATTATTTTATAATTTTATTAAGAAATTTTGCAAGAAAACTACTCACCAATATTTCTATTGCCAAAGCAAATAATTTAAAATTGTCAAGTTGACCCAGTGGGAAAATTTTATCTCTAGACAAACCTAAATTTCTCATAGAATATAACGTATTAAGAAAAGTTTTTAAGAATCTGATGATATAAGAAAATTGGAAAAAAATTGCTTTTACTTCTTTCAAACAATTGTTGTGTTGAAAAGATATTTAAATTAATTTTAAAATAAGTAATTTTGCTGAAATTTCCTATTGGCTGTAAATAAAATTTATTTAATTTTTTTAAGCAATTAAATTTAACTTTTGTCGTTTCGCTTTTTGATGTTTGATTTTTATTTATTTTTCTTTTAATATCATTCCGCTAAATAAACTCTTCATTCTCTTTGTATCTCTTAGAAAATTACGTTGTTTTCGCATTTACTCACTCGTATTTACGCCAATTGTTGTGCTATAAATTGTCAATAATATTTTTTTTTTATATTTATTTTGTCTTATTTTTAGATCATTTTTATGTCTACCGCACACACAAAATCGTTTCAAATTAAAAATTTGAATAAATAATTTTTCAATCGTATGTTTAGATGATGTTTCCTTTTATTTACATTTAAATTTAAAATAAAATGTAGCTACTAGTTCAATTTTCAAATAATTTTTTTTTTTTACTACATCTGCAGGCATTTTAGCTACATAAGATAATTGTTGTAATTTAATTTATAGCAAATTTATTTATAAAATGCAAATTGTAAAATATATTTTCTATAAATAAAAAACAAAAACAAATAAGATTAAATTCAAACTGATATAGTATTAGTATTGACTAATAAACAAAAATAATATAAATCTATATTTTTAAAATCTAAAGAAATATGTACCTAAAATAATAGAAAGATCAATAAAGGTTTATAAGTGCAAGTTCATTTTAAAAAGCTTTTTCCATATTTGACTTTATGCTGTCTAATTAAGCAAGTGATATATTTAGACTTCTTGTATATCATTGGAAAGGAAATATGTTTTATTTTAATGTTATTTGCTAAAATTTTTTATAATCATTAATGTTATTTAACATATTAAAGTCTTTCATATTTATTTTATTAATATTATTTTTTATTTGTTTTTATATTTCTTATTTTTTTTATTTTTTTATTTTTTATTTTTTTTTTTTTTTTGTTATAATTTTTATTTATTTTATTTATTATTCTTTTAATTCTAGGTAATTGTGTTTTTAAAATTTTGTTTTCCTTATTTCAGTGTTTATTTAACACATTTTCTTTAATGTCTTAAATATATGTGTATCATGTGCTATTATGTGTATTTAAATGAATGTGTTTTTAATAGTTTTAAGTGCTTGATAAAATTCTACTTATTTATTTTACTTTTTCTTTTCTTTAATGTAGTATTTTTCGCTCTTATTTTCCCACACTCTTAACCTTAATTATTTTTCGTAATTAGGTTAAAAGTTTAATTAAATCCAATCTGTTAAAGAAGTTTAAAAGAGAGAATGACAAAGCTTTTTATAGAAATTGATTATATAGTGTTTAATTTTGTTTCAAATTAATTAAAATCTTTAAATATAAAAAGACAAGATATAATGAGAACAATACAAATATTAAAAAAAAAAAAAATCCAATTTTTAAAATTATAAAATTTATGAAATCCCAGCAAAAAAATAACTGAAAAGTCATGATTTTAACATTGTGTTGTCATTGGAAGGAAGTACTTAGTGGTAAAAAAGAGCTGCAGAAGTTCTTTTTTTAACCCATGGTTGTCATTGGTAGGATGTTCTTCTTTTATACTTCTTGTTCATTTCTTTTGAAGTACTTCCCTTAAAACTATGTTTATACATTTTTTTTCTTTTTAACAAAAAATCCTATTAAGCCTTATTAAAAGATAATAAAAATGCTTTAAAATTTTTAAAATTTTAATTTTGTTAGAAATTATTACCATTTTTTCCCGCTAAAAGTTCATTTATTTTCACTTTTTTTGAAGTAATTATTATGAAAAAAGTCTTAAATAAGGAGTGAGATCGAAAAATTCTTAACATACATAATATTCAATAACTTTGAAACGGTTGATCTTAGAGTTTTCATAATTTTTTTAATCATTTGATAATTTAGCACAGATCACAGAAATATATAATTTTTATGGTTCTAACCACTAATTATAAAATTGTGGACCATTTTTGAAAACCCTTTCTTTGGAGATTTGATAGTTGCTTCAGTCACTTTTTTGGAACAGTGTGCACATCTTCTGTTAAAATCTTCGGTATTTTGGGACACCTTTTTTGTGCTCTTGAATTCACTTTTCACAAGAGCTCAATATCTCTCCACTGGTCTAAGCTATGGACAATTTAGAAAATTGACCTCTCTTGGTACTAAAACTATGTTATTGATTTGGTACCACTCCAGAGCTTTCTTACCGTAGTGACATGATACCAAATGGGTCCAAAAATATGTGGACACTTGTGCTTTTTTAAGAAAAGAAGAAGTCTTTTTTGCAAATATTCCTTTATGCATATTTTGTTATTTATAGATCCGTATGTATCAAATGACTTTCCTGTTTTGCCTCAACTGCAAAAAGCTGTCATACCATGAATTTTGTAAGAAATGTTTGCTGCTTTTGGGTCTTAAACTTATCTCCAACATTGCTTCGAGCATTAGCAATAAAAATTTTTGAGACACAAGCTGCGAAGATTCTGCCAGCACCTACGTTTCTTCGTCAATTATACAGCTTGAGTATTTTTGTATGAAATTTGGTTTTAAATTCCGAGTCCTATTTTTGGCTTGTAATTTTTTTTTTTTTTGCAGAATTTCAGTTTGGAATTTTTTGAACTTTATATGTTATCAACTCTGCATTAGCTTTAAATTTTCGCACCAAATAGTCGAAGCACTGAGAAAACTGAGCTGATTTTCTACCAGATGTGTTTTTTGAGTTGCTTTCAATATGCCTTCAATTTTCTGGCCTTTCCAATATCATGTGGTCCTTTTTTCTTACCGAACTAGGTTTCACATCAATAGTCAAATTCTCCTGATACTGTTTAATAACATTAGAAACGGTTTTACGGACGACATTTAATTCTGTGGCCAATTATTTGGAAGACCTATTTGGATTTTTTGAAATTTTTTAATAACTTGTAGGACGTAAATCTTTTTCGTCACTTATTTTGATGAAAATAAGGACAAATTAACATGGTTGATATTAAAATTAATAACTGAGGTATTTTTCCATGATAACTAGATAAAAAAAAAAAAAAAATTTTAATATTGATTCCGAAAAAAGTTATGAGGCAAAATGTGTGTTAAGATTTTTTCAAAGTGCATCTCACTCCTTATGCACTTTGTTCAACTTTTGAAGTTGTGAAAATGTTCTTTTTTGTTTGGAAGAATTTCATCGTTTTTTGCTGGGATGCTATTTAAAATATATGCTGTTTTATAACATTGGAAATAGTTTGACGGCAGACATTTAATTCTTTAGCCAGTTTTTTGTAAAACCAATTTGGGTTTTTCTTTTTTTTTTTCAGTACGTACTTCTTTTTCGTCATTCAGTTTGATCACAATATTTTTCAAAGATAACTAGATAAAAAAATATATAATTAAATATTCCTTTCGAAAAAAGTTAAGAGGCAAAATGTATTAAGATTTTTTCGATCTCACTCCTTATTCAATTATTTTGTTAATTGAAATTTAACCTATTAAAAAAATTTTATATTCAATTATTCAAATTGTCATTTATATTTGGTTAAGTTATTAATTGATACAATTAAAAAATAATTGAAAGTCGATAAGTTGTTTTTTTTTTTTTTTTTTGTGTGTTGTAAAAAATATTAGAAAATTGGAATAGTTTTTTCTTTGATAAATCGTTTAGAAGACCAATCTGAGTTGCTAATTTAAAATTAAAATGTATATATCTCCAAAACATTAAAAAATATTAAAAACATGTCTCCAGATTTTTTCATTAAATTTAAATAAATTTTTCTCATTTTCTTCAACTCCTAAATGTATTTTAATACAAAACTTTTAATTAAAATAAAATAACTGTAAAATTTAACAAAATACCTTTTTTTTCAACTCCTATAAATATGCTTCAATTTATTATATTTTTAATCCCTTACTGCAACCTCTATTTAGTCTGACCTTTTCTAAACATTAGGAAACTATACACATACATACAAATATTTTCATATATATATATCAATACCTATGGGTATTGCTCAATAGAAATTTGTTCTAATTTTAATTTGCCAAGTATTTCTGTCTAGTTTTTCTTTGTTTTGTTTATTTCTTAAATTTTCCTTTTGCTAATGTTTCTCTCCAACTCTTTAATATTATTTAGACCTCCTCCTGTTTCCCCCCTCTCTTGTATTTAACTCATTAAGTTGGCGGCACTTGTTGCTGTCTACTCCAATGTCTGATTGTCGTGTGCCATTTTGTTCGTTATTATTGTTGTTCTTGTTAATTTTCATGTTTTCTTCATGTATCACTTTGTATCATGCTGTTGCATATTTCTCTAATTTTGTTGTTGTTTTTCGATCTTTATTTTTGTGAATTTTATATTTATACTTTTTGTTTTTATCATTCTCCATTCTTCTTATTTTTTTCTCCCCCTTCTTGATATCGTGTGTTGGCCACATTTCTTTCATCAAGTAAACAATAAAAACAATAACAAAAAACATTAGAGGCCATATTGTGCGTGTGTTTGCACTAGTATCGATGGCAAAAGGGCCTCCTGTAGTTTTATGACGATGATTTTCCTAGATTTAGCGCATCTGTTTGTTGTTTAATGAAAATATGTAAATATATGGAGCCTCCACAACTACAAGAACAAAAAGCAACTACTAAAAAATGCTACAAATTAAAATATTTTAAGTGGCTTTAAAAGAAAGAATATTGCAAAATCAAAATAAACAAAAAATAAATTTGAAGAAAAAAATGTAAATTGTTTTGTTTCTCATTGAAAATGTGCATCTGTTTTGGGGAAAAAAGAAAGCAAAATGCAGTTTTTTGTGGTTGACCCAACCCAATTAGATTTTTAAACAAATTATAATGAGACGTTGTATTTTTGTTTGGAATTTTATTAAAAATCTGAAGATTTATGCATTTGAAATATGAAAGCATGTTGGGGGGTATGAGTGTTGGAATTTTGAAAATAATAAATAGTTTAATAAAAAAAAAAGAATGTTTGGTATTTTTTAAGAATTAAAATTATGATATTAAGAACATATTGGTGGTTGTTTTAAAAAACTTAAAAGATTGGAAAAAATTAAATCAAATTAATCTAAAAAATCGCTTGTGGCCAAAATAAATGAGAATAATTGGTGTAAAGGTAGTTTTTTGAAGTACACAACTTTAATTTAGCAACACTATTGGGAGTACCAGTCATTTTGACAGGTGTCACGTCATAGTTTGTCATAAAGTCATATTCACACTACGCTAATATTTGATGATCTTTGCAAAAAAATTGCCTAATGTGAACACAAAATATTTTTACGTTACTTACAAGATAACACCTGATTTTGTACAAATAAAAATATTTTCCTTTAATTAAAAATGTGTCAGTGTGAACATTAGTGAATTGTTGTTTTTATGTACACTATTAAAATACAGTTTTTTAATAAAACATTCAATATATAATTAATTAACCGTAACAATACTTGTTATTTTATTATATACATCAGAAATTGCTATGCAAAGAAAACAGTTTTGTTTTGTGAAGACAGGGATGTTTTGTAAATAACGTAAAGAGGAAACAGGGTTGTTATCCTAAATCACTTATAAAAAATGTAAAAAAAATGTTTCTAATATAAATAGCATTTCCACTGTATATTAAATAGAAACACTACGAAAATTACCTTGAAATCTAAATATTTCGGAAATTTCCTATAAACTCATTTAGTAATTGATGTGAAATAAATTTATGGTAGATATGTGTTTAATCCAGGGGCTGTAAATAAGAGTTATCTTTAAATTTTTAAACAAAAAAAAGTAGTTATAATCAAATATCTGATAATTGATTTAAATACACCATTGCGATCGTTATGAATCTAATTTCTAAATTTTTTAAAATTTTTGATTTTTATTTTTTTTGGGCAAAAGTAAAATTTATTTTTTTTTTTTTTTTAGCAGAAATAAAAGTTATTTTGTAATCTTTATCAAATGATTTATATTTTTGTAAATTTATGAAATCATTAATTTGTAAATATGATTTTTCAATTCATAAAAATAACAAAATAACTTTTATTTCTGCTAAAAAAAAAAAAAAAAAAAAAAAAAAAAAAAAAAATCACAAAATAACTGTTATTTCTGCACGAAAAAATAAAAATAAAAATCACAAAACTGTTATTCTCGGACTTTTATGATAAAAGTCATAACCAGCTTTTCGCTTGGAAAGTAAGCATTTGCATGTTTCAAAAGAATTTCACAAAAATTACTTATATTTTAAATCTTTGCATAAATTTGAATATAATGAATACAAAAGTTAGTTTTCTTAACAAAAAAAAAAATTTTTTTGGTGATTTTTTGAAGTTCAATCAAATGATTTCTAAAATTTTTTTGGTGAGCATTTTGTAGTACATTGTAAATATTAAAGAAAAAACTCGGAAGCCTCAAGTATGACACTTAAAATTAAAATAGTTATATTTTTATAAACATCGAAAACTATTAGAGATTGAAAGTTTAAAAATGCATATTTTCTATATATTAATATATAAGAATGCATAAATTCGTCGGTTTTTATATACATATTCATGCTATTTTTGCATATTTCTGTGCATATTAAACCATTTATTCGTGCTTTTTCAAGCGCATATTTCAATTTTTTTTGTGCATATAAAAACTTGCCCTGGTCATAACTATTACGGTCCCTGGTTTAATCAAATAATTTTGTATAAATAATTTCAGGCTTAAAATATTTTTACCCTTCTCGTATTTTACAATATTTGATAGCTGTTTCATCAAATAGAAAACGTCAAATAAATGAGCGTAATGTGAACAAAAAAAAATCGACTCTGTATTTAGTTGCAAAAATTGGTGGAAAACACGACCAAATATTTCTTGTCAAATATTAGCGTAGTGTCCACTTAAGAATAGATTGACATATTTTACTGAATGTACCCAAAGCGTTGTTAATTCTGTTTTTCACAAAAATGTTTTGAGGCGTTTTTACCCTTACTTAGTTGGTCCGAATATTATTGATCTGATTTACGTAAAAATTCTCACTTACGGGGCTTAAAAATAAGACATTTCTGTCATGCAAATTCCTTTAAAAATTTTATAATTTTATGAATCGTTGGTCCAGTTTCTTTTTTTTTTTTTTATACCGGGTACATTTTAGTATTATTTTTTGAAAGATATATTTATGGAGATGATTTTAAATAAAAAAAAAACAACTCCATTTAGTTCAAATGATTTGTATAGGTTATAATAAAAACTAAGAATATCATCATAATCGGCAGATAAAGAAAAAACAGTTTAAAAAATGTGCAAGTCCAAGGTGCCTTTGATTTGATTCCATTATGATTCCTTAAAAATTTACTCTTCTTCGTGTTGTAGTGCATTCTACGCCTTCCATTTCGTTGCCTTGATATATTCCAAGAAAATCCAAGGATTTGTATTTCAGATATCAGTCAGTCTCTGAAAGAAATAAGGTTAGGTTGTAAGCATATTTGTCTTGCTGCCATGGCTATCGCGTAAATTTCAGCTTGGAAGATACTACAATCGGTTTTTAAACGATAAAAAGTCTCCAATTTCCGTTCATTGCAAAAAAAAACCCACAACCAGTTCCATCAGTGATTTTAGAACCAACAGTGTAAAAATTTAATTCTGAAGACTTGACATTTCCTTTTAACCAATCATAAAATGATGGAATAGTGGTATTTAATTCCTCTTCCATTTCATTGTATTGTGTTAAATAGTCTGTTATACAGCCTATTAGAAATAATGGATTTATTTCAAAAAAATATTTTGATTCTGCCCCACTGTTTCTTTTTTTAAAATACACTACCGTGGTTAATACACGTGGGAAAAAATGCTTCAGAATATATAATTTGTTAGAATTTAAGTAAAGTTTTGAAATCTGTATTCAATTTTGAATATTAGAATTTTTATTAAATAAAATTCCATATTTTAAAATTTAAAATTATGGTAAAAAAAATGTTCAAGAGGGAAAATATATAATATATTTTCTTGCTACCTGTATTATTAAGTTAATCCCCACAGTATTCTTATCAGCTACCCTCTATTAAACAAATATTTAATTTCGATTTCTTTCTCTACTAAACGTCACTAAAATCCGGGGCGATTATCTTTTATTATTCGCATTTTTTTTTTTTTTTTTTGTGATTAAACACCTAGTTGATACTTTCTTTCATTATTAATTTCTAATAAACAATTATTAAAAAAATGTAAACAAAACTTTAATAATTTATTAATAAAGCAAAACAAACCCACTAACCACCCCACCATTTCCAAAACTTAAACGACCTACATTTTTTTGTTTTTAAAAAAGAAATATTTAACCAAATATAAAAAAAAAATAATAACAATAATTTTTAATGACCCCAATTTCTCTCGGGTGCTACTAATTTTCTAGCACTTGAAAATTAAATTCAATTCTCCAAATATTTTAAAATAAAACAATAAAAAAAAAGAAATTCCTTAAAAGTACCATACAAAATCGTATACTTATTTCTTTATTTTATTTATGAACTTGTCGACATTTGGAAAAAATATTGTTAAATTTTAATTATTTCATTCAAAAATACATTGAAACAATTAAAAAAGAAGAATGAATTCTTATGAAAATGCATTTTTTTATTCTTTAACATACAAAATCTTCTTTCTCTTGTCTATGTGTAATGTTAGCGGCAATTGGTGGCTGCCTACAAAGAATTTTCATATTGTGCAACATATTGTTGCCATAGTAAGTGGTTGTGTGGTGTTATGTATTATTGAAAATAAATAATTAAAGAAAAGCAAAGTAAATCTCAACAAATGCATAGCAGAACCTGCCCATACGCAATAGAAATTAAAATGCACTTATGTAGATATGTACTTAATTTGTTTGAGGTTAGGGAAAAGGGGAGGCAGAAGGTTACAAAATCTATACAGACGTGTGGTAACACATTTTTTTTATATATAATAAAAATAAATATAAATGTTTTTATTTCTATTGTTTGTATTATTTTGTTATATTTATTAATAAAAGGAAATATGTTTCTTTTATTTTAAAAATTTCTAAGAAATAAATTCAATTTAAGCTTATTGAAAGGATATTTTATTTTTTGTGAAATCTTTTAAGTGTTTCTCAGTTGGAAATTTTTACACTTCAACTGTGGAATTATTTTCTGACTTTTTTATGTTTTGTTATACCAGCAAAATATTTATTATTTATTTTATAATCGTCTGCTTAAAGTATGCTCTGCAATTGATTTTCTGTTAGCCTCCTTAAAATAGGCAACGTATTTTATTTTATTATTATTTTTTTTTTTTTTTCAATATTAGGTAAAATGTCAAAAAATTACTTAATTACTGCATTTTGTTTTTAACTTTATGCAATTTTTATGATTAATTATAGCTAATGGTTGGATTTTTTTTTATAACCAACAAAAATTCCTCAAAACCCCATACAATAAGAAGTCAAATTAAGAAACACATTGCCTTGCTTCACACTTGTCTTAAAAATATTAAAAGAAATTAAATATTTTTGGCGTCACTCCAGCTATGTTAGACTAAATGGGATCTAAATAACAAAATTCATTAGAATTTTATTTATTTATTTTACTTAAAAAAAAAGTAAAATAAAAAAGGGGGAACTTTTTTACTCACAAACAAAATGTTTTGTTTTTAAGAATAAATAAAAGAAAGATTAAAAAAAAAAAAAAAAAACATAAATAAACAGCTGCAAAAAAAAAAAAAAAATAGAAAATATTTACAAAATAAAATACGCAAAAAAATGTGAAATAAAAAGAAATGTAATACAAAAATATGACATTTTTAAAATAATTTTTTTTTTTTGGGGATTTAAAAATAATTTTCAAATAACATTTGGGCTATTCACATTCAAAATAAAAAAAAATCTTTTTCTTCGGAAATTTTCTCAATTTCTACAACTATTTCCTTTTAATAAGAAGAAAAAACATTTGATATGTGTAAAATATATATTTTTTTAGGCACTTCTTATTTAATTTTAAAAGTTCAGTGACTATCCCTAATATTTTTTCATAACACTAGATGTGGGAAATTTGTTATTTATTTTTGTTTTGTTTTCAATTTAAGTATTTGTAGATTAATAAAAGACATTGTAAAATATAAATTTATAACATAATTTAAGTAAATTTTATAGCTCTGACTAATTTTTTAAACAGACAAAAATTGATTGAATGTTGCGTGGCGTATGATGACCAACATATTGTGATTTTTTTAGACACGCTTTGTTTTTTTTTTAATAAATTTATTTTTAGTATTTTAAAAATGAGTCAGTGTTTTTTTAAAAATAAATGATATTGTACAGGTGAAATGTGTTTTGTGCAAAATTTTGTTTAACCCATAATAGACCAAAATGGGTCAATAAATCTTTCTAAATTAATTTTGAAAAATCCTTTGCTTTTTTTTTTTAATAATTTTGTATAAACTTTTTACACAAGTATTTGGTATCTAAGAAAACGATTGATAATTTATAAAAAAAAATTGTGGAATGTAATTTGATTGCAGAATTTATCGAAAGACTTAAAATTTATAATTTTTGTATTTTTTTTTTTTTTTAATTAATATTTAAACTTCAATAAAATTTAAACGAATAATTTTATTTTATTGAAATTTCAATAGAATATAAATAAACTTGTCGTAAAATCATAGAATTAAAAAAGTTCCCACTTTTTTACATGAAAATACCCAAAATCCCAATCCGTATAAAACGTGTTAAAAAAGTTGACTTTTTTCATTGAAATGGTCACCCTGTCGTTATAAGAGGCGTGAAATAATTTTAAGTCGTTCTCAGCTTTGCAATTGCAAAAAAAAAATTTTCAAATTTGACAAAATTTGTATAGGGCTTGTGGGCAGACGTTTGCCTCGAAATGCTCCGGATTTACTTTACACGCATTAAAAAAATTATAAAGCCCAGAACAAAAAACAAATTTTATCTGTGAATAAATATTGCCACCCTTTTGGACAAAAACCCAATTTTTTTAAAGTTCCAAGTTCAGATTAATAAAACTTTTTAACAGATTCACATATTTATATGATACTTGCAACAATATTATTAAGAAATTTGTGTGGCGAATATTTTAGACAAATTTTAGGGGCAATATTAAGCCCGCCAATTAAAAAAAAAAAACACATGCTAAAAATATGCTAAAAATGAGGTAAAAATTTATTTCGACCCAAACATCTCTTAAACTAAAAGAGATAACCTACACATGTAATATAAAATTTCTTTTCTTTTATATCATAAATCAATTTTGGCAATTTTTCAACAAATTACATACCCGAGATGGCCAACTTTGAAGGGTCACCCACTACCCTCCTGACCCCCTAGGGGCCTGTACTTCTCCAAATTAACTCGAAAACACCTCACCTCTGACCATATGATTTTTTATTGAGATATCTCCAAAGTTATAGAATTATTTAAAAAAAAAAATGTTTTGGAACCACTGTGCGACCGGAAATCCTTTCGAGAATTTTTCTATTGAAATTCAGCATGATTGGTTCATAAATGGCGGAGATATGCTAAAACCCGGTAGATATACTTAGACCTGTTTTGAGAACCCCAGAGTGTCTGTATGCAGGAATCTTATCATTTTCACATTTTCAACATTAATTCAATTTTATTTAGATCATTTTAGAATTAGTTGTGCACTTTTATCTTGCAAAACGATCGTACAATTTAGAGGGATAGGTAAAAATGGAAATTTTTAAAGCTGGGTGGGATGAATTCCTAGGAACACTTCTGGAATTTAAATAATTTACTTCCTAAACACTTCTATAAATCAATATAGTCAATATATAGCAATATATAGCAAGGAATGAATTGCAAAAACTATGATTTTAGGGGAAAAGAAATGAACTGACCTTATCATTTTGACTCACTGTAAAGTTCACATTTTGAACACTTTTGTCTATAAAAAGATCAAATGTCAAATAAATGATACCAAAAGGTGTATAAAGGAACATCTTATAGTAATAAATATTATAGCTAGTAGTACCATTAAATACTCCTTGTACTTTTTAATACAATGTGCAATGAAAAGTGACCTTATAGTTTTGTCGGGCATCTTATTAGCATTGTATTAGTGATGTTGTTGTTTTTTGTATAAGAAAGCAGTTTAGATACCAGCAATAATATAATGACTAACAGTGTTATTCTTGTTATTTACATATGCAGTCGGCACAGCCGAATAGAGCCTCAATTTCTTTATATATCGTCACCGAAAATGCAAAACAACGTAACATCAAAATTTTAAAATTTGTGTTTTTGATGAAATATAGTTTATTTTTTTCAAATACGTGTGATCACAAATTTTCAGACTTGTAGCTCAAAAAATAACGATTATATTAACGAAAGTAATGATTTTCTTAAGTCAAAATAACGTAACATCACATTTGTTAAAAAATAAGAAAAAATTTTTTTTCTACGAATTAAGATTCCAAATTATTAAAACTATAATAGCTATAAAAATTTTATAGTAAAAATTATTAGAAATCTTTTTAATTATAATTTTTCTTAAATTTCTATTGATGTTACGTTTTTTTGGCTTCAGGAAATTAAAATCTTGAAAAACGTAAACCACATAACTTAAAAAATATTCAATAAAAATAAAAATATTCATCATCAATACATTAGGCAATATTTAAGGATGTAATAACCCAAAAATCTTATAAGTAGGTCAATTTATTTAGATTTTAGAAAGTTTTTTGTGTCTCCTGTAAAGTTATGAAAAGTGATGTTACGTTGTTTTGCATTTTCGGTGACGATATGTAGCTTTTACGGGCAAAGGTTTTACCTTTTTGGATGCTGTTTTAAGTGACTGCTTTCCTGCCGGTCGGTCTTTTGCTAAACACAAAACCGACACACTCCGTACTAAGTAAAACAACACTCATTTTGTTGGTTTTTTATTTAGGTTTTTGTTTCACTTTTTTTACAATTATTTGTTTCTTAGTTTCTTATTGTATTTAATTTTATTTTTCTTTATTTTTTATTATTTCACATTACACACTTTTTGTTCTTTTTATACATGTGTCGTTTACTTCGTTTTTTATTCTAATAAGATGGTAGTGCTGTAAAGCGTATGAAATACCCCAGTAGCCGTTTGTACACCTGCCGTATAACAATCATGTTTTGAGAGGCGGTTGATTTATGGAGCGGTTGATTTGTAGTGTGGTTGACTGTGGCGTCAGTGAGTCGTCGCAGTCAACTTAGTTAACGCGGTTTTTACGCTAACAATAGAAGATATCGTAAACACCTAAAAGTATACTACAGATTTTATTTTTAAAATTTAAAAAAAAAACATCTATTTGATATAAAATTAATTTCTTTATTTTGTATTTATTATGTTTAAGTTACAAAGAAAATCTTCTTTTATATTAACATAGAAATATTGTTTTACTTACTCATCTTCAGCAAATTTTAAGCCTTAAACTATGTTTTTTTTTTTTATTATTATTTCTTTTTTTCATCATTATTCTTCGTTGTAAATATTTATTTATAATATTTAATTTTCTGAGTTGGTTTTCTTTTTAAAATAATTGCATTTCTTTAGATTTATTACTGTGTATTAGTTCACAATAGAAATCCTTCAATTATATTCATGGTTTTTTTATATTTCATTTTGTACTTTTTCTACAATAGTTTTCTTTTTTTTTTCATTTGTTTTTTCTACTTAACTGTTATTGAAAGTTTATAACTTGTTTTATTTGTTCTAGACAGTAAAATGCCCTACAGCAAGTAGGAAAATATATATAAAATTAGGTCAGATAAATATAAATTTTAAAGTAAAGAAATAAACTTTTATATAAAGTATTTTGTAAATTTTAAAGTTAGCGTTAAACTCTTGTATTTAAATTAACACAAATTAACAAGTTAATGCATATTTTAAGGCATTTAATCAAGATTTTTTAAATAAGCATTCAGAAGAGATCGCAGGCAAAACAAATTAGTAAATATTTTAAATATTAACGATCAAAATGTTCGAAAAAAATATTTTAAAAATTATAGAGAAGAAATAAAGTTTTTAGAAAATTTTAATTTTTATAAAACATGTTTGAAAACATTACACGGAAAAAATATGGTCTACTAATAAATTTACCAAATTGTATCGAATACTTAAGTGATCACAATTTTTATTTTATTTTTTACTAAAAATAAAAGAATTTATCGGCTTTCAATTATTTTTGTTATTGTAACAATTAATAATTTAATAAATATAAATATAAATGTGTGTTAATTTGAATAATTAAATATACAATTGTTTAATAGATTAAATTTCAATTAACAATATAATTTTAAAATTAAAATTTCTTCATATTTTCTCTTATCAGTTATATAGGATTTTTTTATAAATTTCATATAAAACCATTTAAAAAGAATCTCTTTTTCAACTATAGCTCTCCACATGTGTCAACCTTTATTGACTCGTGCATTCATTTTTCATTATAATTTTATTTCTCCGGCATGTGCAAGCGTTTTTTTTTTTTTTTCTCTCTCTCTCTCTTAACTGCACTTATATAATTAACGGCAGCATTATAGACATGACATTTGGTATTTATTCATCCATTTGTAAACAATTTAAAGTATCTGGTTGCATTTTAGTCTGTCTGACTAACTGATGCTTTCTTTATCTCACACCCAGGCTTTTACAACTAGTAAATAGTAAATATTGTAGTTGGAAAAAAAATAGAAAAAGAGTTTACAACGCATGAAAATATGCTAGCGATAATTGAAGTGCACTTGTCAGTATAAACATTTATTATACACAAACATATTTATCAAGGCGAAATAAATAAAACGCCCTAATGTAGGCAATCAAATAGAAAACTTTTTATTCATCCCTCTCTCGCTCACTTCCGTGCTATCACATTTGCCTTTGGAAAAATTTATCATAGACATTTAAAAATGTTATAATTAAATTAAATGTTTATACAGAATAATATAATGTTGGTGGTAGTAAATTGAAAAATATTAAAAAAGAATTTAAAACAGAAGAAATAAGAAGAAAATAAATAATTATGGGAAAAAAATTAAAATAAAGGCCACACGTGGAAAGAAAATATTAAACGCCTTAATATAAGCAACAGTTAGTTGTTATATAAAACAGTTTAGAAAGATGAAATTTATGAGATTTCATTAATTATAAATTGCTATTAGAAATAAATATGCTCATTAAGAAAAAATCATTTAAATTCTTTTTTTTTCAAACTCTAGATTTTGAGCCAATAAATTGAACGTTAACATTACAAAAATTCCTTTAGTTATGCTTAATTTGGCAATTGCTTTTAAGCCTTATTGTATATATTTTTTGTTAAAAAAAAGTCAAAAAAATATTTTAAAAATAAGCTAATAATTTCTTTTAATTCCTATAAAACACCCTAAACTATGCTTTAAAACAAGTTTCTTTATTTTTACATAGTTTTACACATTTCTAAATTGTCTTTTATAAGTTTTTTACATTTGCCTATGATTCATATAAATTCTTACTGTTAATTTCAATTTGCCTTGTCATTTGAAAAAATTTTAAGTTAAAGAAAAACTAACCATTCATTTCCCACCCCCCAGAGAGCTTTTAATTATTATATTTTGTAGATTTAGGCCTTCAATTGTGTACAAATAATCTTAGATATAATTTTGTTATTACATATTTTTATTTTATATTTTAAAATGCTTAATTAATTAAATGTGTCATACGTGTTAATTATATATTTGCCATAATTTTCTCATCTCTATTATTGTTTACTATTATGCAAATGTGAAAAAAATATATATATTAATAAATTTCTTTAAAATTTTTAAATATTATTAGAGCATTATATATATTTTTTTCTAATGCTGTTTTTAAGGGATTTTCCATTATAGAATCTTTTGAAATTGATGTTTTGCCATTAATTTTATTGCAGACATTTTTGTGAATTTCTTCATAACAATTCGATCATTTTTAATAATAATATTGATTTTTATTAATTTTTTTTATATTATTGCTGTTTTTACATTTTGTTGATTTCATTTAAATTTTCCTTTTATTTTTGTTTTTATTTTCGGTGTGTTGATTTGATTTTATCTGATTAATAATGTTTTTCTGTGGATTTACGTAAATGCATTTGTAATTTGGTGAATTTTAACATTTTATAGATAAAATTATGGCACATCTGTTGAGGTTAATGCTATTTGCTGTTGTTTTGTAAATAAAATAAAAAATAATAATAAAACAAAACATTAAACAACAATGATAGATATTTCCTATCGTTTTCAATAAAACTTTAGCTTAGAAAATAGTTATAAAGAAAATATTTCTTTTGTAATTGTTTCATATTTTATTATAGTATTTAAGCTTTATTTTAATAATGACAGTATATTTGTTTCCTTTAATTTTGTTTTAAATTAAAGCCAACAGAAAATTTAAAATTATGTTTTAAATCCCTAAAAATATGCTTTAAAATTTTTTTATGTTTTTCTTAAAAATTGTTTACATTTTTTAAATATGTAATTGTTTATTTTTTTCATAGAAGTTACAATTTCTAAAAATATTACAAATTTGTTTTATTATTTTACTTTTTCAGCCTAAAAGTAATCAACATTTTTATATTTAGCTTTGTTTATTAGCTTTACCAAAATATGTATGTAAATACGTTTTGTCGTTTAAATAAATTAGTCTCACCCCTGTCCATTTATACCAAGTTTATATGTATAAAAACAAAATTACCGCTATCTATCGTACCATATATGTTTTTGCATGATGTAAACACAGAGTAGTTAAAAATTATAGCAGTTTAAAGAATAGAAACTTGTATTTTTCTGTATTAATAAAAAATTGTTTCGACTATTTCATTTGGCTTATTTGGAAACAAAAGTTTTAAAAAAAGTTAATAATATTTGACCTATTGCATTGCCACGGTGGGGGCCTTGTTAAAATAATTTGGCATAAAAAACTATTTAAAATATGCTAGTAGGGAGGTAGTAAGTTTTAGCACTACTTCGCAGAAAAATTAAATTATGTAAAATTTTTTCATATTTGTGAAAGTATACACTCCGAAATATTTGATTCATTATATAACAGTCTGTGTTTAGCTACGCACAATATTTTGAAAGCCGAATTTCTCGAATTTCCATCGATGTTGATTAAGACCGGCTTAGTATCGTTTATTTTGCAAAAGACACCACTGTGTAGTGTTTAGAGTTGATAATTTTTGGCCAGCGCTCCTAGTTTTTCACACTCACATGTTCTTACAGATTAAAAAAATCACTCAGTCTCGCTTAAACTTTTACAGCAGCATGCAAAAAAGATCATTAACTTTGCTTTCAAGTACACATTAGTTACTCTATACTTTAAGGGTAACAAACTCTTGTTAAAAAAAGCAATATTTTAACAAAGTTTCTTAAGTTGATAACGTTCTAGTTAATGAACGTTTTTGCATACAGTTTTAATGAAATTTGCTTTGTAAAGCTGTGTTAAGTTTTTTTGCATACGACCGTTAAACTGTAAGGTTGTGTTGTCGCATGATTTTCGCAAAACCCTAAAAGAAATGTTTACTGAGATATGGGAGAATAATTTAATACATATTTAATAAATTTTATATATTTTTTATATTTTTTTAAGAAAATTATTTTAATATTCATTTAGGCAAATTAAATTATTTAAGAGGATAGATTTTTTTTAATCAAAATATTTTGTCCGCATTACATTGGAGAGTTTACAAAACATATGTAAAATATGAATAAAATGCGTAGTCAGAGCGCTGCTTTAGACGAAACTTCCCACCAAAAACTTTGCTTGCCATGTAATGAGTTAAGAAGCTAATACTATAGCTCTTCACTACTTACACGTTAGATAAATAACTCATTATTTTAACACGGTGTTGTCATTAGAGGCAACTACTTACTCTATATTATTACAGGTACGCTTTTCTCAAAGTCATTATTTAGATATCATTACAAGAACTAATTACTTTGAAGTTATTCAATAACTCATTAATTTCATAGTATTAAGAAGTCATTATTAGCAAGATGAATAGTAACTAGCTACATTAACTTTACTATGTTAAAATTTTATTATAATTTGAAACAGAATTGTCGAAATAATATTTTCGTGCGACATAGAAAAGCAAGTAATTAATGTATTTTCATATTTTACCCACTCATACCCAGCAAAAACTTTAGTTGCCATGTAATGAGTTAAGATAAGTTATATTGGAGAGTTTACAAAACATATATAAAATATAAATAAAATGCGTAGTCAGAGCGCTGCTTTAGACGAAACTTCCCTCCAAAAACTTTGCTTGCCATGTAATGAGTTAAGAAGCTAATATTATGGCTCTCCACTACTTACACATTAACTGAATAACTCATTATTTTAACACGGTGATGACGTTAGAGGCAACTACTTACCCTATACATTACTTAGATGTCATTACAATAACTAATTACTTCCAAGCTGTTAAATGGCACATTGATTTTAAAGCATTACTGAAGTCATGATTAGTAATAACAATAGGAACTAGATACATTTTAGGTTGTAAAAAGTAATGAAATGTCAGGATATAATTTTTTTGTTGGTGTAAAAAGATTTTTTTAAATTTTAATTTAAAAAACTTAGCATCAACCAAAAATATAATTAAAGTAAATATAATAAAAATAAACTATTAGTGAAAGGCCAATGTACGCGTCACGCGGCAACGGGCGGCAGCACTATTACCAGCTTAAAATTTAATCAATTGTTTACAAAAAAGTGACAAAGGAAAATTTGAGAACACTGTCATAAATTTAATCTGGCAATGCTGTTACACGCGGCAACGCGTCAAAGTTGAATTTTTTTCAACTTTTTTTTTTATATGGACCGCGTGAGAAAATATAATCAGCTGATGGCCGCGTGTTCCGCGTGCCGCGTACATTGGCCTTTCACTATATTTTAGATTACAAATTAATTCATACGCAAATTTTTCCTTTCATTTATGTATCCTTTCTTCAAATATATGAATTGGTAAATGCATTTTAAAAATCAATAACAATTAATATTTTGAAAAATCTGATCATAAATAATTATTTACATTCGGGTTATAAATAATTAGTTTTTAAACAACTTCTGTGTAATGCAGACAGTATGTTGTTGTCATTACAATATATAATTTTTATAATTTAAATGAAAAGGTTTATAAAAAGTAACATTTCCAAAATTCTAATCTTAAGTAATTGATTACATATTCAGACAGTAACTACATTTGTAACTATATGTCAATACCAAGTTTTTGCTGGGTTCTTTCTCTAATCTAGGTTTTCTGTAAATTATCCAATAAAGTTCATTTTCTTTTTGTTAAGGAAATTTTAAGTTACAGTTTTAAAAGTAAAACATTCTGCTTAATCCTGCAGAAAATATACTAAAATTGCAACACTCTGGGCCTCAGCTTTCTTCCTAAAGTTCCTACTTAAAATATTCAGAGCTTGACAATGATCAAAATATTCGGAACTTTTTTTTAGTATTACCTAAAGTTAATTAATTTTATTTTATGCAACAATTAAGAATAAATGATTCCGTTAAAATATACCAGCAAAATAATAATTGAGACAAAGACAATTTCAAAGTAAGTGAAGATAAATATGCCGAGTTAAATATGTTTTGACGTAACGCCTTACGTTATAAAACATATTTATAAATACGTTTTTTTCAAATATGTGACATATTTCAAATATGTTTTCGTATTTGCAAATACATTTTAACATATTTTTGAAAATATTTGAAAAAAATATTTTTAAATATGTAAAAAATGTCTTGTACAAATTACAAACAAAAAAATAAAAAAAATAAAAATAAAATAAAAAAAGGAAATCCTAGATAAAAAACTACTATTTTACCAATATTTTTTTATTTTATTTTGTTATTATTTTTTTTTTGTGGAAAATTGTATATAAATCTGAAATGAATCTAGGAAGGATTTCATAGTAATTTTGGACTAAGACAGATGCCAGGACGTGACTATACCACTTTAAAATATATTAAATAGAGATTCGTTCCATATTTCCTTTTTAACAAACAACATTTGGAGTATTGAAAAAATTTTAATTTTCATACAAACCACTAATGGAATTCCGGACAAACTAAGATAAGATAAAAAATTTTTGAAATTTTTGTAATTTTCATACAAACCACTAATGGTTCTCTCAGGGATTTTTTGGAATTCTGGACAAACTGAGATAGATGACAGCATAAGACATACATCGTTTTAAAGGATATCCAATGGACATTTGTCATCTGTTTCTCTTTTTCACCAAAAAACATTTGGAATATTTTTAAAAAATTTTTGAAATTTTTGTAATTTTCATACAAACCACTAATGGTTCTCTGAGGGATTTTTCGGAATTCTGGACAAACTAAGATATATGACAGCATGAGTCATACATCGTTGTAAAGGATATCCAATGGACATTTGTCATCTGTTTACTTTTTTTACCAAAAAACATTTGGAATATTTTTAAAAAATTTTTGAAATTTTTGTAATTTTCATACAAACCACTAATGGTTCTCTGAGGGATTTTTTGGAATTCTGTACAAACTAAGATAGATGACAGCATAAGTCATACATCGTTTTAAAGGATATCCAATGGACATTTGTCATCTGTTTACTTTTTTTACCAAAAAACATTTGGAATATTTTTAAAAAATTTTTGAAATTTTTGTAATTTTCATACAAACCACTAATGGTTCTCTGAGGGATTTTCTGGAATTCTGGACAATCTGAGATAGATGACAGCAAACGACATACATCGTTTTAAAGGATATCCAATGGACATTTGTCATCTGTTTCTCTTTTTCAGCAAAAAACATTCGGAATATTTTTAAAAAATTTTTGAAATTTTTGTAATTTTCATACAAACCACCAATGGTTCTCTGAGGGATTTTCTGGAATTCTGGACAAACTGAGATAGATGACAGCACAAGACATACATCGTTTTAAAGGATATCCAATGGACATTTGTCATCTGTTTCTCTTTTTCACCAAAAAACTTTTGGAATATTTTTAAAAAATTTTTTGGAATATTTTTAAAAAATTTTTGAAATTTTTGTAATTTTCATACAAACCACTAATGGTTCTCTGAGGGATTTTTTGGAATTCTGGACAAACTGAGATAGATGACAGCATGAGTCATACACCGTTTTAAAGGATATCCAATGAACATTTGTCATCTGTTTCTCTTTTTCACCAATAAACATTTGGAATATTTTTAAAGAATTTTTGAAATTTTTGTAATTTTCATACAAACCACAATTGGTTCTTTGAGGGATTTTTTGGAATTCTGGACAAACTGAGATAGATTACAGCATAAGACATACATCGTTTTAAAGGATATCCAATGCACATTTGTCATCTGTTTACTTTTTTTACCAAAAAACATTTGGAATATTTTTAAAAAATTTTTGAAATTTTTGTAATTTTCATACAAACCACTAATGGTTTTCTGAGGGATTTTTTGGAATTCTGGACAAACTAAGATAGATGACGGCAAAAGACATACATCGCTTTAAAGGATATCCAATGGACATTTGCCATCTGTTTCTCTTTTTCACCAAAAAACATTTGGAATATTTTTAAAAAATTTTTGAAATTTTTGTAATTTTCATACAAACCAGTAATGGTTCTCTGAGGGATTTTCTGGAATTCTGGACAAACTGAGATAGATGGCAGCATGAGACATACATCGTTTTAAAGGATATCTAATGGACATTTGTCATCTGTTTACTTTTTTACCAAAAAATATTTGGAATATTTTTAAAAAATTTTTGAAATTTTTGTAATTTTCATACAAACCACAAATGGTTCTCTGAGGGATTTTTCGGAATTCTGGACAAACTAAGATATATGACAGCATGAGTCATACATCGTTGTAAAGGATATCCAATGGACATTTGTCATCTGTTTACTTTTTTTACCAAAAAACATTTGGAATATTTTTAAAAAATTTTTGAAATTTTTGTAATTTTCATACAAACCACTAATGGTTCTCTGAGGGATTTTTTGGAATTCTGTACAAACTAAGATAGATGACAGCATAAGTCATACATCGTTTTAAAGGATATCCAATGGACATTTGTCATATGTTTACTTTTTTTACCAAAAAACATTTGGAATATTTTTAAAAAATTTTTGAAATTTTTGTAATTTTCATACAAACCACTAATTGTTCTCTGAGGGATTTTCTGGAATTCTGGACAATCTGAGATAGATGACAGCAAACGACATACATCGTTTTAAAGGATATCCAATGGACATTTGTCATCTGTTTCTCTTTTTCAGCAAAAAACATTCGGAATATTTTTAAAAAATTTTTGAAATTTTTGTAATTTTCATACAAACCACCAATGGTTCTCTGAGGGATTTTCTGGAATTCTGGACAAACTGAGATAGATGACAGCACAAGACATACATCGTTTTAAAGGATATCCAATGGACATTTGTCATCTGTTTCTCTTTTTCACCAAAAAACTTTTGGAATATTTTTAAAAAATTTTTTGGAATATTTTTAAAAAATTTTTGAAATTTTTGTAATTTTCATACAAACCACTAATGGTTCTCTGAGGGATTTTTTGGAATTCTGGACAAACTGAGATAGATGACAGCATGAGTCATACACCGTTTTAAAGGATATCCAATGAACATTTGTCATCTGTTTCTCTTTTTCACCAATAAACATTTGGAATATTTTTAAAGAATTTTTGAAATTTTTGTAATTTTCATATAAAACACAATTGGTTCTTTGAGGGATTTTTTGGAATTCTGGACAAACTGAGATAGATTACAGCATAAGACATACATCGTTTTAAAGGATATCCAATGCACATTTGTCATCTGTTTACTTTTTTTACCAAAAAACATTTGGAATATTTTTAAAAAATTTTTGAAATTTTTGTAATTTTCATACAAACCACTAATGGTTTTCTGAGGGATTTTTTGGAATTCTGGACAAACTAAGATAGATGACGGCAAAAGACATACATCGCTTTAAAGGATATCCAATGGACATTTGCCATCTGTTTCTCTTGTTCACCAAAAAACATTTGGAATATTTTTAAAAAATTTTTGAAATTTTTGTAATTTTCATACAAACCAGTAATGGTTCTCTGAGGGATTTTCTGGAATTCTGGACAAACTGAGATAGATGACAGCATAAGACATACATCGTTTTAAAAGATATCTAATGGACATTTGTCATCTGTTTACTTTTTTTACCAAAAAATATTTGGAATATTTTTAAAAAAATTTTGAAATTTTTGTAATTTTCATACAAACCACTAATGGTTCTCTGAGGGATTTTTTGGAATTCTGTACAAACTAAGATAGATGACAGCATAAGTCATACATCGTTTTAAAGGATATCCAATGGACATTTGTCATCTGTTTACTTTTTTTACCAAAAAACATTTGGAATATTTTTAAAAAATTTTTGAAATTTTTGTAATTTTCATACAAACCACTAATGGTTCTCTGAGGGATTTTCTGGAATTCTGGACAATCTGAGATAGATGACAGCAAACGACATACATCGTTTTAAAGGATATCCAATGGACATTTGTCATCTGTTTCTCTTTTTCAGCAAAAAACATTCGGAATATTTTTAAAAAATTTTTGAAATTTTTGTAATTTTCATACAAACCACCAATGGTTCTCTGAGGGATTTTCTGGAATTCTGGACAAACTGAGATAGATGACAGCATAAGACATACATCGTTTTAAAGGACATCCAATAGACATTTGTCATCTGTTTCTCTTTTTCACTAAAAAACTTTTGGAATATTTTTAAAAAATTTTTTGGAATATTTTTAAAAAATTTTTGAAATTTTTGTAATTTTCATACAAACCACTAATGGTTCTCTGAGGGATTTTTTGGAATTCTGGACAAACTGAGATAGATGACAGCATGAGTCATACACCGTTTTAAAGGATATCCAATGAACAGTTGTCATCTGTTTCTCTTTTTCACCAATAAACATTTGGAATATTTTTAAAGAATTTTTGAAATTTTTGTAATTTTCATACAAACCACAATTGGTTCTTTGAGGAATTTTTTGGAATTCTGTACAAACTAAGATAGATGACAGCATAAGACATGCATCGTTTAAAAGGATATCCAATGGACATTTGTCATCTGTTTACTTTTTTTACCAAAAAACATTTGGAATATTTTTAAAAAATTTTGGAAATTTTTGTAATTTTCATACAAACCACAAATGGTTCTCTGAGGGATTTTTTGGAATTCTGGACAAACTAAGATAGATGACAGCATAAGTCATACATCGTTTTAAAGGACATCCAATGGACATTTGTCATCTGTTTCTCTTTTTCACCAAAAAACATTTGGAATATTTTTAAAGAATTTTTGAAATTTTTGTAATTTTCATACAAACCACAATTGGTTCTTTGAGGGATTTTTTGGAATTCTGTACAAACTAAGATAGATGACAGCATAAGTCATACATCGTTTTAAAGGATATCCAATGGACATTTGTCATCTGTTTACTTTTTTTACCAAAAAACATTTGGAATATTTTTAAAAAATTTTTGAAATTTTTGTAATTTTCATACAAACCACAATTGGTTCTTTGAGGGATTTTTTGGAATTCTGTACAAACTAAGATAGATGACAGCTCTGAAGGAATTTTTAGGAATTCTGGATAAGCTAAGATAAATAAGGCGTTGAGACAAATCTCGTTTTAATTTTTATCGAGTAGTGTTTAATTTAGTTTTTAAGATTTTAATACATATTGTGAGGTCTAAAATAAGACAGATTCAATATATAAATAAAACGTAAAAAAAAAAAAAAAAAAAAAAAAAAAAAATTATTTTAATTTCATTGTTTTTTTGGATTCTTGATGGTACTAAGACTGCTTTTTAGCATTATTGGAATTTGAGCTTACCATGTTGTTGCGATTTTTTAAAAGAATAAGAAATATTGTGCTGATTGTTTTTTAAAATAAATATTTATTTATTATTTTTTTTGTAATTTTTGTACTTAACATTGTATAAAAATTAAAATAATAAAGCAAATCCATAAATTTTTTTCTTTGTTTATTTTATATTTAGTATTTAATAAAATAATTTATAATTTAAAAACAAGTTGTAAAAAATATCTAACAAAATGAAAACAACTCGTTCGTACTCAATTTTACACCTAATGGTTTTTATAGTATTTTTTTACAACATTAAAAATATATTGTAATATAATATAGTGTAGTTTAAAGATATGGGTCAGTATATTATACAATTTTTAGAATTTTTAAATATACCTTTATGATCGGGAACTATATCCCAAATACCGGCCTTCCGGACTTCGCGGATATATGTTTTACATAAAACACCAGTTGACCAAATTAAATTTTTTAAACTATATTAGAAATACAAGAAATTATCCTTTTTAGAAGTATATTCGGATTTTAATTTACAGCAAAATTATGTTAAATATTTAAGACACAAATTTAGTTTTTTTTCTTCTATTATTTTGAATTACAACTATTTTTAACCTACTCTTTATTAAAGATATACTTTTTAATACATAATATAATTCTATACTTCATTGGAAAAACAAAAAGGAATCGCTTGATAAAATCGGATGAAAATTTTAGAATCTGTTAAGTTTTTAAATGTCTACAACTCGTTAAAGTCTTGTTATTTTACTTTTATATGCCATTACTTGTGATGCCAGAAAATTTTACGCGTTTTACTAGCGATACCTTTTTATTTTTTCCAATAAAGTATAGAATTATATTATGTATGAAAAAAGTATGTCTGTATGAGTTAAAAATAGGTGTAAATTCTAAATAATAGAAGAAAAAATTCAAAAACTGAATTTATGTCTTAAGTATTTAACATAGTTTTGTTGTTAATTTAAATCCGTATGTATTTTTAAGAAAGGACAATTTATTGTCTCTCTAATATAGTTTAAAAAATTTAATTTGGTCAACTGGTATTTTATGTATAACATATATCCGCGAAGTTCGGAAGGGCGGTATTTGGGATATAGTTCCCGATCTTAAAGGTATATCTAAAAATTGTATAATATACTGACCCATATCTTTAAACTACACTATACCATATTTCAATATATTTTTAATGTTGAAACAAAAAAATATTTTAAAAATGCTATAAAATCCCTCAATTGCAAAATTGGGTACGTCGAGTCGTTTCATTTTGTTAGATATTTTTTAGAGTTGATACTTTTCTTTTTTTTAAATTATATATTATTGTATTTATTAACCATTATTTTTATTATAATACATTTACACAACCAGTCTTAGCATTTAAAATAAGGCAAAATTTATGTTAAACATTATATACGTATAAATAAGATTACGAAAGTTATACATTTGCTAACTTACAAAGATAGCATTTAAATAAATTTTTTTCAGGTACGTCGTAGTATTTTTTTAGACAAAGTGCGTCGATTCCTCTTTTGCATTGAGTGCATTTTATTTCGAACATGTCTTCGCCATTGCAGTGCGGGCATTTTGTTTCTTTATTTCCAAACTGTATCAAATCATCTTTAATCGTGTTACGATATTTGTTCGGATTTTCAATATTTTCCATGGATGATTTTCTTAAAATAGATTCCACGAATTGACAACAGATTATTCCGCAATTATAGCCGTCTTTCTGCTTATAATGTTTGACTATTTTATATTTCCAGTTTTTTCCTTCATCTATTTTAATATTTTTTTTAAATTGTTGAAATTGTTTTATTACGGT
Organism: Protophormia terraenovae; assembly: GCA_951394005.1. Lineage (NCBI taxonomy): Eukaryota > Metazoa > Arthropoda > Insecta > Diptera > Calliphoridae > Protophormia > Protophormia terraenovae. The sequence goes on from OX596077.1 coordinate 94,563,898, forward strand.
ATTCTCTTCCGCAACTTGCGGGTCGATGTACTGAAATTCTTTATTTTCGAAATTTACGTATACTAAAGTATAGTGAGAGGACTTATATATCGGCATAAATATGTGATCGATTCTTTTCTTGAAGCAAAAAATATCATGTTTTTGAGTGGAATTGGAATTAAATATTTCCATTCCAACTTCGCACGGGAAGCACTTTGCATTTGTGGTGTTGGTTTTTAAAAATAAAATATTTATGTATAGTTCTATAACATTATTATATATAAATTGTCTAGGATTGAGGCACTGAAATTCATGTAAACTTAAGGTATTCGCTGAGATCGAAATTTCTTCATCTAAAGAGGTGTAAATTGTGGAATATTCAAATATTGTGAAGGGAACTTTGCTCAAATTGTCAGGAATTTTTATCCGGCTATATGTATCAGTTGATGGTCTTTCATCCTGAAAATGTTTTGCTGCTAAATTGGTTTTCGTTATATGGCTTTCCTTAATTTTTTTGGGAGTTCTATTCCAATGATCTTCAACTAATATATTATCTTCTGTGGTTTCTAATTTGTCTTTTTGAAAATGTGTGATTGATGAGCATTTATATATATTCGAAATTTCTTTCAACTTTGCTTGTATGTATTTCTTGGAATTTCGGATATATATTGTAGGTCTAACATTTCTTCTTCCCTTCATTGTAATATTTTTTACAATGTGAAAGTATCCTTCTACTGGACTGTTAGAAATCCTTGTCTGCCCTGTGGTTTCGACAAATTTTCCCATGCAGTTAGTCCACCAAGGAATGTATGGAACGTATTTCTTTAATATAACATTTAAAAACGTTAAATTTTTTAAATTATTTTCATTTTTAACATCGTCGGGTATTATTATACTATTGTAAATTTCTTGTCCTTTAGTATAAAACGGGCTTCTTTTATAAAGTGACTCATTTGTTGGTATTTTCTTGGTTTCTTCTTTGTCATCGTAATTTATGTCAGGGCCGCAGTTGTGAATGAAATTTTTGGCTTTTATAAGCGTGTCATCACATTTAGAATATTGTAATGCAATGCATACATTTCTCAACCATTGCCATATTTCATCAATATTTTCTGCATTTATGGCTTTTATTAACATTTTTTTAAAAAAATATTTTTGCTCCTCACTATTCGAATAACTTTCTACATCTTTCATGCATATTTTAAAAAAATGACAATAGCAGATTTGCACTACAACGAAATTATTTGGAATCTTTTGGTTTTTATTTAATATTGTGTATGTGAAATCAAGGTAGCTGTAAACTTCCATGTCATTGAATATTTTTATAGACGCATTAATTATAGCCCAACTCCAATCGCAGCATATTCTTTTAGACAGTGGCCATTTTATTTTATTCTGAGCACAATATACTTTTAAATCCATAAAAAATTTTTTTAAATCTTTTTTTTTAAATTCTGCCAATGGTATTAAGATTCCGTTTTTATCACCTTCGGATATATGCATTATAACAGAATACAGGAAAACACGTTTGGAACTACCTTCAAATTTTTTTATAACCGACCCAGTTGCATCTATAAAAAGCGTATTTCTACTTTTGACAATTAAATTTCTAGTGTCATTTGGCAACTTTAGCTGATCAATAGAAAACAAATATATTTCTGTAGGTACGCTTACCCTCTGAATAAAGTATTTCCATTTTTTTTCTTTTTGCATCAGAATTAAATCAATTGTCACATCCTTGTCCCTGTTGAGTCGTTGATTTGACTCGCTTTTAATTTTTTTTTGCCGCGTCTTTTGTTGGGACTTGTTGAGAATTGCCAACTTCATACAACTGGTGAGATTGATTTAGTAGTAACTTATTTCGAAAATTTGATGGGAACTCATTTTTTATTTCATTTTTTAAAATCTGTCTTCGTAGGCCTCTGATTTGCTGACTTTTCGACTGTGGTGGGTGTATTATTTTGGGTTTGTTGCTGGAAACACTTACTGGGATCGGTGATTTATTTAGTAGCAAAACAAATTTGTATTTTCTGCAAATTTCTTTATACACACATTGGGCATATAATCTCATTTTTATTTCATTTTTTGTAAATGCGTGGCTAACAAAGTTGATTGGGCATACGTTATTAATTTGTTTGTAATTTTGCCGCACCATGTCTTCAATACACTTTATAAAATTTTTTTTATCGGTTATTGTTGTGCCTTTCATAAAATATTCACTTATATAGTACATTTGTTGGTTTGGTAAATTAAATTCGCCATCATGAAAAATATAAGCATTTTTATTGTTTTGATCTGTTTTGTCACACTCCGAAATTGAGACGTCTCTATTGGGGATAGAGGAGGGAACAATTTTCTTTAATATAACTCCGTATTCCTCATTCTGAATATTTTCCTCTGATGTGTGCACGATGTTTGAGAAATTTGATGCGCTATTATTTTTCAATCCAGCTTGAATAGAGTTTCTGCTACTTAGACATGAAGATATGTTTTCTTCAGTATGCTGTTCCACTGATGAAAAGTCATTATTACATAATGAGATTCTTAAGTCGGCATTTTTTTTTGGGATAGAGTAAGGAGCGATGTTCTTATATGATGTTCGGTATTCCTCATTTTGATTATTTTCTTTTGGTGTCTTGTTATTGTCCAATCCAGCTTGAATAGAGTATCTGCTTATTAAAGATGAATGTTGATTTTGTAAATTTTCTCTGTTTTGTTTAGGCTGTGATTTAGATGGCGAAACATTACTGCGTGGAGGGATTGATGATTCAAATATTTCTGGTGTTATAATTTTATAAATTTTACTTTGAAAGTTATCTACTATATGTTCAATATTTTTTAAATCTATTTGTGTTGATGAAATTATATTGTCAAATTCAAATTGCGAAAAATTGTATTGTGTGGAATTACTATTGTTTATATCTAAATCTGAAATTATAATATCGTTACACGATTTTTGATTATCGGAATGGGATTTTTGATTTTGTACGTTATTTAGTATTTCCAAAATATCCTGGTCTAAATCTATATTCTCATATGCACTAAGGTTTTTTACATTACTAGGAAGGACATCAATATTTGTTGCTTTCGGGGAATGTTGTAGTTCAGAACTGGAAAAAATTTTGGCCGGTTTTATTATTTCGACAGAAATAACTTCCACTTTTTCATAAGTCTTTTGATTTGGAATAATGTGTTCATCATTTCTATTTTGATTTTGAATTTCTAAAGGCAACCTATTTCCTTGAACTAAAAACAAAATATCTTAGAATATAAAACTCCAAACATATTAAAGCAAAATTTACCTTGTAATAAAATATTCTTGATTTCTTTTTCTAAGTTCTTGTAATTTTTCTCTTCACACCATTTAATAAACAAATTTAAATTTTCTTGTAAACTTGAATTACCCTTAAAAAATAAAAAAAAAATAATTTTAAACAAATGTGAAAAAGTGAGGAGTTATAATGATTATGAATAGAAAAATGTTTTTTACTTCATTCTTTCAAATTTTGAAGGCTTGAAATACTGGATTTTTTTCTAATCGATTGTTGGCACAAAATTTATTATTTTTTTTTTAGTTTAAAATTCTTTTAATTAAGTTGTTGGATATCTTAAAGTCAAAACATTATATATAAAATTGTGTCTCCTTTTCAAATATGTATAAAAGATTTTATAATACGAAAATTTGTTAAAGACTTTTTGCAAAAAATATTAAGAAAGGATGATTTGTGATTTTTTGAATACTTTTCATTTTTAATTGTGCAATAAAATTCTTGTTAGTTAATATTTTTGTATGAGATTTCACACATTAGTAGATTTTGATGCTTAATTCAAAACGCTATTCAATTTTTTAGATTTGTTTACAAAAATTCCGTAATTCCCAAAAAACTTTAAAAAATTTACAAAAATGGTGGGATTTTTACTTTAAAAATATAAATACTATATACAGTTACTTACAAAAAATAGGGTCAGGTTATTTCAAATTTCTGAGTTTTCGACAAAATTTTATGTAAAACAATAAAACTTTTAATGTCACATTATTGCGAATATATTGGGTTATAAACCTATACAAAAGTAATATCCTTTAACATTATCCCGAAAACGGTACATCGTCTCAAGCTCAAAAAGTCTTTTTTTAGTGTGGACTAAAAATAGGGTTAGCAGTAATTTTGTTAAAATTTTTTAATTTTTTTGGAGAAATTTTTATGAAGCTTAAATATCGATAAAATATCTCTTATTTTCGCTAGTAAATGTCACATATTATTTCAAAATGATGATTAAAACTTTTGATTCAGGTTTTAAATTTTTTTGTTAAATAAATCAACTATTTCTATGCAAATGTTTATTTTTTATCAAAAATATCTCCAAAAATAATCAAATTCAAATATTAAATATGAAAATTATATTATATCAAAATAACACAGAATATAATAAAATACTTTAATTATTTAAATCAGAATGTTTTAAATTACAATATAATTCTATGTTATTTAAAATAAAAATTTGTTTTTTAAATACTTTAAAATTTAATACATTTTTCTATTACTTTACGCACAAGCTTGAAATGATGTATTGAATGATTACTTAATTTTGTGATGTAAATTAAAATATTAAAAATTAAATGATTTTTTTTATGAACGAACAATTCATTAGGAGACTTACTGCCTGTTTCTCTATGTCGAACGAAAAATTCGTTTCGAATGTATGCAAAACAACAAATAAATTTAAAATTTTGTTTTTGTTTTCCATATAGGCAGTTGATTATTTCAAATATATAGAAATACTAAAACTAAAAACTAATTTTTAACTAAGTTCAAACATTTTTTAATATAATTTCTTCTCTAATTTTTAATTACTATAAGAATTAACCCTTTTACATTTATTAAAAAAAGAAAAACCAACAACACAATGTAGACATACATACATATATGTAAATGTGCGTATGCATAAACATTTATAAACAACCCCTATGCACACATTCTGCAAGTTTTTTGCTACACACAGCAGCTACGTATTACAAAAAACCAAACAAAGCATTTAGACCATTTAGATGATTTAAATCAGTTCTCAACGTCTTGTATGCTCTGCCTTTTTTTGCCACACCACTTGCACCACTTGCTTACGACATACACACTACGCACTTGCTTTGCTTCGGGCAGCAAACAGTACGAACAGTATTTATTGTTGTTTTTTTTTTACATTTATGTATGTGTGTATATTTTATAAGAAAAACAAAAAAAATAATTATTTAAATATTAATGATAAAAAACATATAATCGCTTTAAACAAAAATCAATAAACTATATATTTTAACGGCCTTATCAAAAACAACTTTAAAATTTAAATAATTTTGAAAGCAATTTTTCAAAAAATTTTGTTTTTAAAAATTATTTAAAATTTGTTAGTGAATGGGTTTAATCAATAAAACAAAATTTATTTCACATTACTGAACTTACCACATTTTTATGTAAAGTACACAAGCGTTTGCGATTTCGCTTAGTATCTGCAAAAACGACCATTGAGCATTTTTTTAAAATTTCGTTACTAAATAAAAAAAAGTTGGTTAAATAACTAGAATTGAATAAATTTGATTCACTGTAAGAGTTTTGCAAAAAATAAATTTTTGCAAAAAACACAAATTGTTGTTGTCGTAACATTTTGAGAAACTTTTTATTTATTTGACACTTTTTTAAAACACTTTCAAAAACAATTATAAATGCGTAGCCAACAAATTACATATACCAATAATACTCAGTTTTATTCTGTGATGCCATAGATTGCAAGTTACCTCATGCTTAAAAAGGGTTACCATACCATAATTAAAGTAATAGACACATAATATGGCACCACCATTCGTAGACAGTTTGTATAAAATAATTAAATTAAATAATAAATTTCATGTCGAACAGTAATATTGAAAGTTTTAAATATAAATACAAATCACATTATTATATCAGTAATACTAAATAATACATCGTGAATATTAAAATGTATAAAACATTTTGCGCTGACCACAATTTTTATAAACATTTTTTATATAAAACATATTGTTATTTTGTGCTTCAAAATTATTGTGATATGTTTAAGTGAAATATTTTATCATATATATCATTATCCTTATGTCAAGTAATAATATATAATTTCTGCTAATATCAATTATAATACAATACACACAACTCTGTTTCAACAATAGGTGATGCCATTTACTTTGTAGCTGCCACTGGTTGTTACCAGAACAAAATAGTAATATTGATTTGCTTTGGTATCACTTAACTTTTTAAGTAGTAAACATTTATGAAAATTTCAACATTTTTTTAAAAATACTCCAAATAATTTGTGGTGAAAAAAGGAAATAGGTGACGAATGTCGAATTCATGATGTCATCTAACTTAGTTTGACCAGAATTCCAAAAAATCCCTCAGAGAACCATTAGTGGTTTGTAAGAAAATTACAAAAATTTCAAAAATTTTTTAAAAATATTCCAAATGTTTTTTGGTAAAAAAAGTAAACAGATGACAAATGTCCATTGGATTATCCTTTTAAACGATGTATGTCTTATGCTGTCATCTATCTTAGTTTGTCCAGAATTCCAAAAAATCCCTCAGAGAACCATTTGTGGTTTGTATGAAAATTACAAAAATTTCAAACATTTTTTAAAAATATTCCAAATATTTTTTGGTAAAAAAAGTAAACAGACGACAAATGTCCATTGGATGTCCTTTTAAACGATGTATGTCTTATGCTGTCATCTATCTTAGTTTGTCCAAAATTCCAAAAAATGCCTCAGAGAACCATTTGTGGTTTGTATGAAAATTACAAAAATTTCAAAAAATTTTTTAAAATATTCCAAATGTTTTTTGGTAAAAAAAGTAAACAGATGACAAATGTCCATTGGATATCCTTTACAACGATGTATGACTCATGCTGTCATCTATCTTAGTTTGTCCAGAATTCCAAAAAATCCCTCAGAGAACCATTTGTGGTTTGTATGAAAATTACAAAAATTTCAAAAATTTCAAAAATTTTTTAAAAATATTCCAAATGTTTTTTGGTGAAAAAGAGAAACAGATGACAAATGTCCATTGGATATCCTTTAAAACGATGTATGTCTTATGCTGTCATCTATCTCAGTTTGTCCAGAATTCCAGAAAATCCCTCAGAGAACCATTAGTGGTTTGTATGAAAATTACAAACATTTTTTAAAAATATTCCAAAAGTTTTTTGGTGAAAAAGAGAAACAGATGACAAATGTCCATTGGATATCCTTTAAAACGATGTATGTCTTATGCTGTCATCTATCTCAGTTTGTCCAGAATTCCAGAAAATCCCTCAGAGAACCATTAGTGGTTTGTATGAAAATTACAAAAATTTCAAAAATTTTTTAAAAATATTCCAAATGTTTTTTGGTAAAAAAGGTAAACAGATGACAAATGTCCATTGGATGTCCTTTTAAACGATGTATGTCTTATGCTGTCATCTATCTTAGTTTTTCCAAAATTCCAAAAAATCCCTCAGAGAACCATTTGTGGTTTGTATGAAAATTACAAAAATTTCAAAAATTCTTTAAAAATATTCCAAATGTTTTTTGGTGAAAAAGAGAAACAGATGACAAATGTTCATTGGCTATCCTTTTAAACGATGTATGTCTTATGCTGTCATCTATCTTAGTTTGTCCAGAATTCCAAAAAATCCCTCAGAGAACCATTTGTGGTTTGTATGAAAATTATAAAAATTTCAAAAATTTTTTAAAAATATTCCAAATGTTTTTTGGTAAAAAAAGTAAACAGATGACAAATGTCCATTGGATATCCTTTAAAACGATGTATGACTCATGCTGTCATCTATCTTAGTTTGTACAGAATTCCAAAAAATCCCTCAAAGAACCAATTGTGGTTTGTATGAAAATTACAAAAATTTCAAAAATTTTTTAAAAATATTCCAAATGTTTTTTGGTAAAAAAAGTAAACAGATGACAAATGTCCATTGGATGTCCTTTTAAACGATGTATGTCTTGTGCTGTCATCTATCTTAGTTTGTCCAAAATTCCAAAAAATCCCTCAGAGAACCATTTGTGGTTTGTATGAAAATTACAAAAATTTCAAAAATTCTTTAAAAATATTCCAAATGTTTTTTGGTAAAAAAGAGAAACAGATGACAAATGTTCATTGGATATCCTTTAAAACGATGTATGTCTTATGCTGTCATCTATCTCAGTTTGTCCAGAATTCCAAAAAATCCCTCAGAGAACCATTAGTGGTTTGTATGAAAATTACAAAAATTTCAAAAATTTGTTAAAAATATTCCAAATGTTTTTTGGTAAAAAAAGTAAACAGATGACAAATGTCCATTGAATATCCTTTAAAACGATGTATGTCTTATGCTGTCATCTGTCTCAGTTTGTCCAGAATTCCAAAAAATTCCTCAGAGAACCATTTGTGGTTTGTATGAAAATTACAAAAATTTCAAAAATTTTTTAAAAATATTCCAAATGTTTTTTGGTGAAAAAGAGAAACAGATGACAAATGTCCATTGGATATCCTTTTAAACGATGTATGTCTTATGCTGTCATCTATCTTAGTTTGTCCAGAATTCCAAAAAATCCCTCAGAGAACCATTTGCGGTTTGTATGAAAATTACAAAAATTTCAAAAATTTTTTAAAAATATTCCAAATGTTTTTTGGTAAAAAAAGTAAACAGATGACAAATGTACATTGGATGTCCTTTTAAACGATGTATGTCTTATGCTGTCATCTGTCTTAGTTTGTCCAAAATTCCAAAAAATCCCTCAGAGAACCATTTGTGGTTTGTATGAAAATTACAAAAATTTCAAAAATTTTTTAAAAATATTCCAAATGTTTTCTGGTAAAAAAAGTAAACAGATGACAAATGTCCATTGGCTATCCTTTTAAACGATGTATGTCTTATGCTGTCATCTATCTTAGTTTGTCCAGTATTCCAAAAAATGCCTCAGAGAACCATTTGTGGTTTGTATGAAAATTACAAAAATTTCAAAAATTTTTTAAAAATATTCCAAATGTTTTTTGGTGAAAAAGAGAAACAGATGACAAATGTTCATTGAATATCCTTTAAAACGATGTATGTCTTATGCTGTCATCTATCTCAGTTTGTCCAGAATTCCAAAAAATCCCTCAGAGAACCATTAGTGGTTTATATGAAAATTACAAAAATTTCAAAAATTTTTTAAAAATATTCCAAATGTTTTTTGGTAAAAAAAGTAAACAGATGACAAATGTCCATTGGCTATCCTTTTAAACGATGTATGTCTTATGCTGTCATCTATCTTAGTTTGTCCAGAATTCCAAAAAATCCCTCAGAGAACCATTTGTAGTTTGTATGAAAATTACAAAAATTTCAAAAATTCTTTAAAAATATTCCAAATGTTTTGTGGTGAAAAAGAGAAACAGATGACAAATGTTCATTGGATATCCTTTACAACGATGTATGACTCATGCTGTCATCTATCTTAGTTTGTCCAGAATTCCAAAAAATCCCTCAGAGAACCATTTGTAGTTTGTATGAAAATTACAAAAATTTCAAAAATTCTTTAAAAATATTCCAAATGTTTTTTGGTGAAAAAGAGAAACAGATGACAAATGTTCATTGGATATCCTTTAAAACGATGTATGTCTTATGCTGTCATCTATCTCAGCTTGTCCAGAATCCAAAAAAATCCCTCAGAGAACCATTAGTGGTTTGTATAAAAATTACAAAAATTTCAAACATTTTTTAAAAATATTCCAAATGTTTTTTGGTGAAAAAGAGAAACAGATGACAAATGTCCATTGGATATCCTTTAAAACGATGTATGTCTTGTGCTGTCATCTGGCTCAGTTTGTCCAGAATTCCAGAAAATCCCTCAGAGAACCATTAATGGTTTGTATGAAAATTACAAAAATTTCAAAAATTTTTTAAAAATATTCCAAATGTTTTTTGCTGAAAAAGAGAAACAGATGACAAATGTCCATTGGATATCCTTTAAAACGATGTATGTCTTTTGCTGTCATCTATCTCAGATTGTCCAGAATTCCAGAAAATCCCTCAGAGAACCATTAGTGGTTTGTATGAAAATTACAAAAATTTCAAAAATTTTTTAAAAATATTCCAAATGTTTTTTGGTAAAAAAAGTAAACAGATGACAAATGTCCATTGGATATCCTTTTAAACGATGTATGTCTTATGCTGTCACCTATCTTAGTTTGTACAGAATTCCAAAAAATCCCTCAAAGAACCAATTGTGGTTTGTATGAAAATTACAAAAATTTTTTAAAAATATTCCAAATGTTTTTTGGTAAAAAAAGTAAACAGATGACAAATGTTCATTGGATATCCTTTAAAACGATGTATGTCTTATGCTGTCATCTATCTCAGTTTGTCCAGAATTCCAAAAAATCCCTCAGAGAACCATTAGTGGTTTGTATGAAAATTACAAAAATTTCAAAAATTTTTAAAAAATACTCCAAATGTTTTTTGGTAAAAAAAGTAAACAGATGACAAATTTCCATTGCATATCCTTTAAAACGATGTATGTCTTATGCTGTCATCTGTCTCAGTTTGTCCAGAATTCCAAAAAATTCCTCAGAGAACCATTTGTGGTTTGTATGAAAATTACAAAAATTTCAAAAATTTTTTAAAAATATTCCAAATGTTTTTTGGTGAAAAAGAGAAACAGATGACAAATGTCCATTGGATATCCTTTTAAACGATGTATGTCTTATGCTGTCATCTATCTTAGTTTGTCCAGAATTCCAAAAAATCCCTCAGAGAACCATTTGCGGTTTGTATGAAAATTACAAAAATTTCAAAAATTTTTTAAAAATATTCCAAATGTTTTTTGGTGAAAAAGAGAAACAGATGACAAATGTCCATTGGATATCCTTTAAAACGATGTATGTCTTATGCTGTCATCTATCTCAGTTTGTCCAGAATTCCAGAAAATCCCTCAGAGAACCATTAGTGGTTTGTATGAAAATTACAAAAATTTTTTAAAAATATTCCAAAAGTTTTTTGGTGAAAAAGAGAAACAGATGACAAATGTCCATTGGATATCCTTTAAAACGATGTATGTCTTATGCTGTCATCTATCTCAGTTTGTCCAGAATTCCAGAAAATCCCTCAGAGAACCATTAGTGGTTTGTATGAAAATTGCAAAAATTTCAAAAATTTGTTAAAAATATTCCAAATGTTTTTTGGTGAAAAAGAGAAACAGATGACAAATGTCCATTGGATATCCTTTAGAACGATGTATGTCTTGTGCTGTCATCTATCTTAGTTTGTCCAAAATTCCAGAAAATCCCTCAGAGAACCATTAATGGTTTGTATGAAAATTACAAAAATATCAAAAATTTTTTAAAAATATTCCAAAAGTTTTTTCGTGAAAAAGAGAAACAAGTGGCAAATGTGCATTCGATATCCTTTAAAACGATGTATGACTCATGCTGTCATCTATCTTAGTTTGTCCAGAATTCCAAAAAATCCCTCAGAGAATCATTAGTGGTTTGTAAGAAAATTACAAAAATTTCAAACATTTTTTAAAAATATTCCAAATGTTTTTTTGGTAAAAAAAGGAAACAGATGACAAATGTCCATTGGATATCCTTTACAACGATGTTTGTCTTATGCTGTCATCTATCTCAGTTTGTCCAGAATTCCAAAAAATCCCTCAGATAACCATTATTAGTTTGTATGAAAATTACAAAAATTTCAAAAATTTTTTAAAAATATTCCAAATGTTTTTTGGTGAAAAAGAGAAACAGATGACAAATGTGCATTGGATATCCTTTAAAACGGTGTAGGACTCATGCTGTCATCTATCTTAGTTTGTCCAGAATTCCAAAAAATCCCTCAGAGAATCATTAGTGGTTTGTATGAAAATTACAAAAATTTCAAAAATTTTTTAAAAATATTCCAAATGTTTTTTGGTGAAAAAGAGAAACAGATGACAAATGTCCATTGGATATCCTTTAAAACGATGTATGTCTTATGCTGTCATCTATCTCAGTTTGTCGAGAATTCCAAAAAATCCCTGAGAGAACCATTAGTGGTTTGTATGAAAATTACAAAAATTTCAAAAATTTTTTATCTTATCTTAGTTTATCCGGAATTCCATTAGTGGTTTGTATGAAAATTAAAATTTTTTCGATACTCCAAATGTTGTTTGTTAAAAAGGAAATATGGAACGAATCTCTATTTAATATATTTTAAAGTGGTATAGTCACGTCCTGGCATCTGTCTTAGTCCAAAATTACTATGAAATCCTTCCTAGATTCATTTCAGATTTATATACAAATTTCCACAAAAAAAAAAAAATAATAATAACAAAATAAAATAAAAAAAATATTGGTAAAATAGTAGTTTTTTATCTAGGATTTCCTTTTTTTATTTTATTTTTATTTTTTTGTTTGTAATTTGTACAAGACATTTTTTACATATTTAAAAATATTTTTTTCAAATATTTTCAAAAATATGTTAAAATGTATTTGCAAATACGAAAACATATTTGAAATATGTCACATATTTGAAAAAAACGTATTTATAAATATGTTTTATAACGTAAGGCGTTACGTCAAAACATATTTAACTCGGCATATTTATCTTCACTTACTTACAATTTCATTAACAGAATATGAAACTAACAGTAATCACATTCTCTAATAATTTTGGGAATTAAACGTACAAAAGTCGTAGAATTGTAGAAGCAATAATATTACCAACGACTATATTGAAACCCCTATAGCCTCAATAGCTCAATAGAGATGGAAAGTGATAAAACCACGTTTATGCTGAATATTTAATTTGTTTTTTATATGTATTTTCCCTTAATGCATTTAAGAGTTGCATTGATCACTTGAATTTGAATTTTTTTATTAAAGCTAGTTTTCCAATACATAATTTTTAGTAGGCAAATATTTTTTAATTATATAATAAAATAAAAAATTTGATTCAAAATTTTTAATAGTTTAAAATTGATTTTCAGTTGCAAATGTTTTCATCACCACTGTATACTTTCAATACATATTTGAACACTTTTTCTGGTTCTAAACAATTAAAAAAAAACTTTTCCCTCAATATAGCCCTTTTATTTTAATCTATACTGTACGTTATTAATATGTATGTATATTTGTTTGTACATATGAGTATTTTTTTTTTTTTTTCATATAAACGAATATTTGATAAATTATTTCCACGTTATAATATTTAACAACATTTAAAAACAAAATAGTACGATGACATCATTTGGTATAAACAAAACAAAAACAAAAAAGTTAAAAGGTACTTCAAACCGCCAATAAAATATTTTTGAAATATTCGTTAACTTTTCTTTTTTTTTTTTATTATTTTGATATTGTTTTTACTTTTTGTTTGAATTTTACCTGATTAATAGCAGTCAATTTTATTTAGCTTAAATATTTTGTGCATATAAACTGATATATATTTTTTGTTTTATGTAGACACATTTGGGAAAGGGTATTCTATAGAATATTGTTTATTTTATTGCAAAAAAAAGAGAAGTTATAAAATAAAATAAGCAGTACACACATAAGTACATATATAAAAAATCAATTAGATAAGGTGAAAATAAAAATATTTTGTCATTGTTTCCAATAAGTATGAGTAAAAATTTATATTTTTGTTAGGATTTATGACACCATTTCCCTGATACAACGTAGTCAGGCAAATTAAAGTTTATAATAACGCTCCACGTTGGGGTAAAATGTATCAAAAGATCAATTGATTTTTTTTTTTTTTTTTTTTGTTTTTTGCACTGAGCTGTCAAAGTTAACAAATTTCATAAACTTTACACACATTTTTTTAAATAAAAGGTTTTCAAAAGCAAAATTCTAAAATGAAACCATCAATCTCAAGTATTTTAGTCTGTTTTCCTAAAGTATTTGAACATTCAGTTTTAAGTAAGACTCACCTTAATGTACACTAGAGTGTCCCGAGAATAGCGTTTTTCGAGATTTCGATGTAGGGACACCCCTCAAACGATGCGTAAAAACTAGCTGAATATGGGAAAAATATTACATTTTTTTTTAAATTGGTCTTCAGTTCCCTACCAGCAATTTAAAAATCATGGGTCCATACATTTTGGTCAAAAATAAAGTTTCGATTTTTTAATCGAAATGGGTATCAAAAAATTCGTAATTTTATGCTGGTTATGGAAAAAATATTTTAAAAATTTTTCCAATGGGATTTTCGTTCGCTGGAAGATTTTTTATGGTATTTTGATGAACAATTTTTTTAAAAAAATCTGCAAAATTACATATTATCAACAGTTCTTACTACAATGCAATTTTTTTAAATGTTAGGCTTAAAAGGAACAAAATTATAAAATTCTTATCTATTTTTTTTAAGAAAAATATCGAAATTTTTTTTGCATGTTGTACTAAAATGACGATTTATGGACCAAAATTTTTGTGAACATTTATTTAAATATTTTTTCTATAATTGGCTTAAAATTATTAATTTTTTGATACCCATTTCAAGACTAAACTCAATACTATTTTTTGGACGAAATGTTCTAGACCCGTGACATTCAATCGCTGGTAGGGAACTGAAGATCAATTTAAAAAAAATTTTTAATATTTTTCCCATATTCAGCTAATTTTTACGCATCGTTTGAGGGGTGTTCCTACAAAATTTTTGTCTACGGGACACTCTAATGTACACCAATCGACTTAGAGTTACTCGCTGAGTCAATTTAATGTTGTTCGTTATGTAAAACTTGTAATCAAAGTACAGGTCTTAATTTTTAAGATAATTTGATGTATATGGGCCTAAAATGGCCCCAGGAAGAACTCTTTTGAGATTGGTTGAAATCGTTCCATTATTTCACCTAGACCCCATACAAATTTCCTCCCGGAATAGAGGTTTAACGATCATAAATACCTTAAATATTGCAATATTTTAATAAAATTCGGAACAAATAGGTTTTATAAATCGATCCACATTTGACCATAGCTCCCATATAAAAATCTCCTAAGAAAATTCACTTTAACGGGTTTATATCCTATACAAATAATATCATCAGGAATCCGTTTTATATAAGAAGAAAATACGGTGCTAAAATTTATAAGGATCCCTCCATACTTTTACCGTAGCTCCCATATGAGACCCACATCCGGGAATCACCCTTAAGTACATAAATCCCATATAAATCTTATTATCAACATAATAAATATTACACTTAATACAAATTAGGTACATACTTGGACACAGGACCCATAAAGAATCCCTATCCAAATTTTCATTCACATTCACATTGGTGTAGGGTATCATATGGTCGGTCTTGACCGACTATAACTTTCCACCTGTTTTTATTTGCTTGATTAATCAATATACAGTAGCGCAGATTCCAAATAAATCGGTAACTTTAATCAGCTGGTTGGAAATTTCACATAGGCGTAGCAGAGTAGCAAATTTTACAAGATCTCGATTATATTTTTTCCATTATAACCCAACATTTTCGTCCGATTTTATTGTACTTTTTTGTACTTAGTTAAAGAACAAAATTATTTATCGAATAAAATAAATTTTAAGTCGATATCTTTATTGAGTCCAGAAATAAGATTTTCAATTTGAAAATTTGCAAAAATTAACAAACATATAGACGGACGGACATTAGATTTCTCTCTCTTAAATTTTAAAATTTCAAATTTTTTTAAATTAAAATATTGATATCACCTTTCCCCGATTAAAGCACTATTTTCGATTCCTTTTACTCTAATGTGCGCTCGAACAAGAATTGGACTAAGGGATGTCAATATTAAAAAATTCAAGAATGAAAAAAAAAATTTTTTTTTGGTTAAATAATTTAGGAAAATTTATTAAAATAATTAATGTTAAAGCTTCAAAATTGTATTGATATTAATCTTAAGTAGAGTATGACGAATAATTTAGTTTTAATATTAATTAATTTTCCGCCAATATAAACACGAATTCAATTTGATGCGCTTGATTAAAAAATTCACACGAATAATTTCGAAAGATTAACCTGATATTTTCATTGAAATAAATTGTAATTTTTGTGTTAACTTTTTACTTAATAACGGGGTTAATTGAAATATTAAACAATTAAACCAGGAAAAATTATATTAGTTCTACAACTAGTTCCAGATTTTTTTGTTTGAAAATGATTTTTGTTTGAAATTGTCATCTACAGAACTAGTTCTGTAGAAGCCTTATCTAACCAGTACCCATTCTATGGAACGATTCTAGAACTAGTTATTTATTCAATGATTTTTGTTTGAAATTGTCACTTTCCGAACTCATGACAGAAGCGTTTTTTTTTTAATTTTTTATTCTAACGAGCCATTTCTTAGAGGCCAATTTTTAAATTATAAAGTTTTTGAAATTTTTAAATCAATTTTTCAAGGAAGTCATTTGGGAATCAGTAATTTGTTCAAAGAAGTGATGTAAAAGTCATACAGAATTAATTCTTAGGCACTAGTTCTCAAAATCATTCTCTAAAACAAATTTCGAATCATAATAAGGTTCTACTCAACGAGTTTCAAATTTAGTTGTGAAAACACTAGTTCTATGGAAATTATTAAAAAATCTGAAGTGGTTGTGTTTACACTAGTTTTAAAACTAATGATTTTGGAACGTAATCTAAAAGTTTTCCTAGTAATGTTTATATTTTTCGCACTAAATGGTGTAGTTTATTATTATTTTTTTTTAAAGAACCAAATCAACCATATTTATTAAATATAGATAAAAACCACCTTTAGGGGATTACGAAACGAAAGAGGGGGAAAATTATTGCAAAAAATTAAAAATACTTAAAAAATGCTGTTAGTATTTGAAAATTCTTTAAACATTAAACAGCCGACCGAAATCTATTTAAAAAGATATTTTATATTAATTTATTTTTTTTAATGAAAAAATAAAATTTTCAATTAAACTTGACCTTTAAAATAAAAAAAATGTATTTTCGGTGTAAAAACAAAAATTAAAAATTTTATTTCCATAAAGAAATATCATTTTAAAAAATATATTATGTCTTGTTGTTTTTTCGGTTCTTTAAGGCCATTAAAAAATATATTTTGAAATTTTTACGGCAACAAGAAAAACACAAAAATTATACACTAAATAATATAATGCAGCTTTCTTTTAAATATTAAAATATAAAATTTAAAAGAAAAACAACAAAAAAGCTTTTGAATTTTAGTATTTTTTTAAATTTCAAACAGAAAACATCAACCAACCAGCAAGTTTATATTTTAGGCCAGATCATCATCTTTAAATGAAAATTAACATATAAATTTACCTATAAATTATAAAAATAAATAAATAAATAGCAAAAGGAAATGTTTAAGAATTTTAACGAATTTTTTCAAAATTTAACGAATTTAAAACGAAATGCACGAAAATTAATAACGAACTTTGAAAATTATAAAAATTTAATTAATTATAAAAAACATAATATAAAGTTAAAAGAAATCAAGAGAAATACTTAAAATTAAAAAAATAAAAATACAAAGTGTTGAGAGAGTCGAAATATAGTAAATACTATCTCTTAAAGCAATAATAATTGTGCTTGGACTATGTACTTAATATTATAAAAGTAACGAAAACGTCATTGTCATAAAAATGAGTGATTTATCCAGAATGTGGTTTCGTTTAACTGGCAGCGGTGGTTCTACTACTACTGAGGAGGGAGATGATTTACCCAATCAAAATCCAGTACCTAGTACCATTAATTTAACTACAAATACCGAGCTTAATAATAACAACAATGAAACCAGCTCAAAATTCGATAAATTTCGTAAAGGAAGTTTTCGTCGAAAATCTTCATCTTTAGGACAGTCTACAAAAAGATCTAAATCTCCTCATTTTATATTAAAACCTCAGCCATCTACTTCTCTGGAAGAAGCCGATGAAATGGAGGAGAAAGAAATTTTACAACACACAACAGATAAACCGCCAAATGTTGCCTTAAACTCTAAAACATTAAAAGTGAAAACAAAAGAAAAATCAAAAAACAAAGATAAAGACAAAGTGACCAAGAAAACAAAAGAGAAAGAAGAAGTTTACAATATAATACCTCACAGTGATTCACTGACCAAGTGTAATAATAAAAAGACCTCGTTAAAATCTTTAAAGAATGCTGAAACGCAAAAAAAGAAATTCTACAAAAACTTTTACAATACAAAATCTAATTCACAGGATAGTGAAGAGGTAGGTGGAGGAAAAGGAGCAAAAGATAAAACACAATTGCCTACAATATTTCCTCCCAATAGTTCTAATATTACAATATCTGCCTTAGCAGATGATGATGACGACGATGAAGATGATGATGACGATGAGGATGAAGTAGACGATGAAGATGAGGAGGATACCGATAGTGATACTGAGGAAACCGACAGCTGCGAAGATTCTACCCGTGCAACCACACCTGACAATTTACCACGTCTGGGTAAAGAGAAAATTTTCCTAACCGATCGTAAATTTCGTAATAATCGCATAGAGAAAAGTTCTTCAAAGACCAAAATAGCAGGTGATATAGAGAAACGTGAGAGTATTAAACGCTCACGCAGTAGTCGTAAAATACCAACAGCCAGTGCCATAATGGCAGCAGCCGAGGAGAAAAACAAACAACAGCAAAAAAAATTAAAAAATGATACCAAAGACTCAAAGAAACAAAATAGAGCCCATTCGAATCTCAACTTACAGGCTTTGGTTAAGTTTGTTATGAACAATAAGAAATTCCTAAATACCGATGATTTCAATTTAATAAGACGTAAATCGATCTCGGAAGCAGCCTCGGCTGTAATACAAGTGGCGGCCACTTGCAAACCCGTGCCCATTGCCTTGAAATATCCGCAGGAAGGTGTGGTGGCCGATGCCCCCAAAGAGAATGATGTCAAGGGTGAACGTAATGTGGTATTGGTTAAGAAACAACCATTAAATAATTCGTTAGGTGATCGTCTCTTAAACAATAATTCCACAAACAATACGAATACAATAAATGTTGATGCTCTTAAACCCCCAGTCAAGGAACGTAAAAACTCTCCCAAACCATGTGCAACGACTACTACTATTTCATCTTCGGCCAAAGTTAAACGAAACAGTTCGAATAGCAGCAAAAGTAGTGGTAACTTTGAAGATGAGGCTTTTTATTCATGCGATGAACGTGATGAAGATGAGATCGACTATATGCAAGAGAGCCAAAAACTACAACAGCAACAACAGATTGTTGAACCCAAGCGTAAATCATCTTCCCCTTCTCTTACCTCAAGAGTAGCGGCCAAGATTAATGAAACCACAAATAATTATAAGAATCGTAAGGCGGCTAGTAAAAATGCCAAAAAGCGTAAGACGTTAGCCGCTTCTGCAGTGGCAGGAGTTGAATGTAATGAGGGACCTGAGTACTATAAGCAGTTAAATGTTGGTAAGAAGAGAAATTACTATAAGAGTATAACTTAAAAAGAGATAAAAGAAAAATATTGTTTTATACACAGATTAATTGTAAGAGCTGATTATTCAGAATCAATCATTATTTTTACTATTTTAATCTGAATTTACAGAAAAGACTTACAAATGTTTTAACTTGAAACCATTTACAATATTTCAAATCTTAAATGCAATTTACAAAGATTTAAATAATTTCCATATCTTTAAAAAATGTTTAACAACTCATATTTTAATTTAAATTTCTTTTATTTTCTTCTTTCGTTAGAACGTTTAAATTCCACTTCCATACAAAGGCATCCCTCAGACCGCAGGACGGATTCAGCTAATTTATCCATACGCTCCAATGGCAATACCTCTGCACATTTAAATGCCAGCGATTTACAAAGTTCATTTCATGGCGCCGATACCAGTATGGGTGTCATGGGTGGTGGGGCACAAGGTGGTAACGCAGCGACAACTTCCTGCAGTGATGCAACAAATTTAACCATTGGAGCCTTATCAGCCGTGGCACAACAAACTGTTGGTGCAGTATCACCCAGTGGAACGGGTGCCCTTAATGACATAAATGCGCAGGACGCAAATGAGGGTAATTTACGTAGAGAACGGTATGTTATTTGTTTGATATTACAATTGTGGTCTTAAACATTTAATTATTATTTCGTTTGTTTATTTAAATTTAGTTTACATCAACAACATCAACAAAATAAAAGTGCTCCCGTTTCTGTTAATCGCTCGGAATCATATAAGGAACGTTTATCCCATAAGCGTAATCGTAGTCAACGTAAAACTTCGGATCCAAATTTAACATCGAGACCTAAGTAAGTTGTTGTTTATTTTTTTATTATAACTATTACGTATTGAAGGCATTAGAAGAATTTTTGGAGATAATTTCAAAAGATTTTAAAAGAAAATTTCAACTATTTTACACAAATCATCAGTAAAAATTTTCTTGTGATTTTTTTTTTTTTTTTTCGAAATATGATTTTAAATTGTTTTTTTTTTTCTTGATTATTATTCCAAATCCGCATAATTTAACAAAGAGCGATCAGCAAGTAATATAATTTAATAAAAATTCAAAATTTTCCTTTGAAATGGACATTGTTGTTTCCTAGAGTAGTATTCAGTACTTTTTTCGATACGTTTGAACCAAGTCTTAAGGCATTCAATACCTTTTTCGGTACGTTTGAACCAAGTCTTAAAGCAGTTTTACACTTGATTGAAGCACCTCAAAAATAAGTATTTTTGTTGCTTTAAACTATTTTGGTACTGCAATGAAGTTATTGGATAATAAAGCAGGGTGGAAAATTCTACAACTCGATGTTTGCGCTGATAATATTAGCGGTATTTTCAAATAATGTGCCAAAATCAGAATTATTGTAGTTAAGAATAATCCTGGTTTGACAGATAATTTTCCTTACTTCTTGGAAGACTTATGGCAAACAAATGATGGCATTCTATTCACAACTAACAGTACTTTTATTCTGCAGAATTTTTTCTTCTTATTCTTAAAAAAAATCTACGTCTTTTTTAAATGATTATAAACTTATATGGGGTTAAATAAGAAAAGTTCCATAAAGTTTTTAGTGGAATTAATTTCCATGAACTTCCCGATCACACGATATGGTATATGTCTGCGTTGCATGATCAGTGCATGCACAGCATCAATGTTTTTTTTTTTTAGCAAAACAAGCGCTTTTAGAAGGCCTTCATAAAATTCATTCTGGAGCCAATAGTATCCATGATTGGACTCCGCATACTACCGATATAAGATGGTCCTCTATGGAGCTTAATTTCTAAAAGTTAATTAGATTTAAAATGTGTACTGTTTTTCAATTAATCCACATCGAAAGTTATAAAAATTATTTCAAGTACATTTTTTATTGTAAAATAAAATTTTTTTACAAAGACAATTTTTTAAGTAACTTTACGATACAGAAATAGTCCTCGTATTAAAAAATTCTTTGAAAACGCAAGACCTTAAAAATATCATATTTTATGATTCCGTTGTAAGATCTAACGTAATTTGCGTAGTTTTGACGTTTTGCAAAACATAAATATCTTTAGTTAGTTTAATAAGACTGATTACAAAATAAAGTGTTAACACACTGGATGTAATCTGTTTCGAAGTGTTTGTTAAACTTAATGCCAATCGTCCACTTTCTGTTTTTCTTTCCGTAATCGTCACAATGTCTTCATGAAACGCTATTTTTTGATCATTGCAATACCGTCTATATAGTGAACTGAGAGTTTTTCATTATTATGTAAATGTTAATTATAACGTTTATACGCAGCATTATTGCAAATGAAAATAACTTGCAAATAAATTACTCATTGTTTATGTGCAAATTGCATAAAGCAATATATTTTTCTTTCGTTGTGCCAGATAGAAAAAAAGTGGAAACGCCGTGAGCATAATTTGCAATTAGTTTCACTAATCACTTTTAGTTTTCTTGAGTTACTAACTCACAAATAAAATATTAACTTGCCGTTTATGCGGCAAGATTTTCATATCGCAATATTTTTAATTACGTAAATATTTTAATTAAGTTGTGTATAACGTAGTGTCTACAATAAACAAATTTTTATCAAGACAAACGTCAAAATCAGTGCGAATCTGTACAAGGTAACTTCAGTTACACAGCTGATAGTTATTTTTGGTTGTTAGAGCTGTCAACTGCATATATGAAAAAAAAATTAATGAGTTTTTCAGCAACTGTTGCCACCTTCCATAAAATCGCGTTATTTTGACGTTTGTCTTGATAAAAAAAAATTGTCTAATATATAGATACTATGTAAACGCTATAAATGATTCTTTCCTGGATTTTAATTCTTGAATCCTATGTCTGTCAATACATTAAAAGCATTCCCATCTTAATGAATTGACTCCATATTGTAGGAATATAAGATTGTAGAAAAAGGAAGTCATTTGATCTACATTTTGTTGCTGATCTGCACACACCATAAAAACAGGAACTGATTCGTGTTCACAACATATAATTCTATCCATAATTCAGTTTTTTGTCGACCAGTTTTATTAATAGAATACGACTACCACCAATAAATAGATTCAATCGTTTCGAATGAAAAAGTTAAATGTTAAAAAATAATATTCAGTTCAAGCATGGCACAAAAATTTAAAATTTTTTAAACAAATATTATTTACAAAAAAATATTGTTTTCATTCAAACATCGGTTTTTAATATTTTTCTGGACAAATTTGGAAATTTCCATATCAGAACGGACAAAAAAAAAAGGGCATTATCGGAATTGATATCTTCTTCTTGTAGATATTTCTTATTGTAACTGTTGCTTAAATCACAAATTTTCAGAATGAACACCCTTTCCGGTCCAAAAATATGACGTTTTAAAAATGATATAACTGTCGAATTTTTTCTAAAAGTGTACATACTTTATTGCTCATCACTTGTAACTAATCATTGTAAAATTCTAATTTGTATTTCATAAAAGATATTGACTTTAAAATGACATGTATAATATTTATTTACTTCGAAGTAAATAAATAAATGAATATCACAAGAAACGAAAAATTTCAAAATACATTTTTAAAAAATTATACCTATATAGATTATTTAACTCTAGTCTATACTCGTGTCAAAATTCAAGTTTAACACTCTTTTGGATTAGGAGTTATTAAGAAAAATATGGCATATAGCAAATTTTTTTTTATGTAAAATTTAAAATATTTACAAAAAATAATTTCGAAGTACGTTCTTTTATTAGCTCATATCAGAGCTTCGAAAGAATGAATTATATTTAGAATTAGTTCACGTATAAATTTAATTCAGCTTATAAAAATTTAATTTAGCATCCTTTAAAATCATACCTCAGAAAATAATTCTTAAGCTTAACTTAGTATTGAATTAATTCCATATAAAATTAAATTCAATTGAATGATATATTTTTTTCTTTCATTCCCTTCTACTACAAATTGAATGACAATATTTTTTTTTTTTTTTTAATTCTATTTTTATATACATTTTGAAAATAAGTATTAAAAGAGTCGAAAATTAATGGTATTCAGCTAAAATCAATACAAAATCAACATGTTACTACCTAGCTGAACTCCATACAAAATAAAAGATGATTAGTTTTTGTTACATTTAAGCTCTTATGATACTAGATTTTTAAGTATTTTTCTTGGACTGAATAAACAGTACAAATATACTGTAATATATTTGTATTGAGCAAACTTGAAAGAGTACAATTATATTAAAACAATTTAAAGAATGCACATGCAAAAAAAAGTGTTGCCCATTCTATTGGTTCATAGATGAAATCAGCGATTTTAAGCATTTTTATTTTGGTTTCAGCGCTTTGTTTTAAAAAAAATTAAGTGGGCAACATGGTGTGTAAGTTTTTCTACATCGTCCATTCCAAGTGTCCTCCGATTTTTATAAAATTTTATTCGTATAAGGTCTATGGGTGTCTATAAATATTTCCGTTTTCAGATTCGCTAAATTAAGAAAATTCGCGATTTTATTTCGCTTTTTCACTTTTGAAAAAATCTCAAAAGTATAGAACTTTAAATACAAATAAAAATTTGTGATTTAAACGGCGTTTGAATTGTAATTATGTTAGCCTAAACATGAATATTTTATAAATAAAAAATATTTTTTAAAAATGCATTTTAATGCAATTGCATTTTTTAAATGCATTTTTCTTTAAATATGCTATTCAAATTTTTTAATTTTTTAACATAAATGAAAAGTTTAGAATATTTACATTAAAATAAAAATCTCAAATTTTTGGGACGCACACATGTACTGTGCATAATTTCCCCTCTTCTTCAACTAGTTTAAATTTTTTCATATAAAAATTATATTTTTCTGGTATTATGAGTATTTTTACGTATTTTGTTAAAAAAAATTTATTGTGTTACTTTCCAAAAAATCCGGGAAAATAGTAAAACTTTATGTATCAAACTATTTATTGTTTTAAGTTATAATAAACAAAGCATTTTTAAATACACTTTTGAAAACTTAAAATTTAATAAATTCGCAACTAACAAAAATGCATCTAAAAACTGCATTTATATTTTTAAAATATTATGGGTCGAAGACGTGGTTTTTGAAATGCTGACTAAATTACACAAAAAATATACAATGGCCTTTTAAATACTTTTAAAATTACAAAAATCCATCAATAACTTCAAGAGATATGAATATTTAAAATTGCATACTTTTTATATTCTGTTAACTTTTATACAAATTTTAAAGAAAATTTCAAAAACAAGAAAAAAATTTAATTTTATATGAACAATTTTAAACATGTTTTTATAAAAATTGAACTATGCATATAAGATTTTCGCGTCCCAAAAATTTGACACTTTTATTTTAATGTAAAGATTCCAAACTTTTCATTTATGTTAAAATATTAAAAAATTTGAATAGCATATTTAAAGAAAAATGCATTTAAAAAATGCAATTGCATTAAAATGCATTTTTAAAAAATCTTTCTTATTTTTAAAATGTTCGTCATAAAGCCGCCATATGCGAAATTTTAAGGCCGTTTAAATCATTAAAATTCACAAAGTCTTTCCAGAGATATTACTATTCAAGGTTACATACTTTTGAATTTTTTTTGGTTTTTAAGAAAATTAAAAAGCGAAATTAAATCGCGAGTTTTTGCAATTTCACAAAACTGAAAACTGAAATTGATAAAAGGCTTAATTGAGTTTATGTGTACAAATTTTTATCGAAATTGAAAGCCATCAAGTAAAAAAATATACTTTTTCGGGCGTTCTTTCCTGGAATGGTCGATATATGTTTCTATCATTGGCTGTCTCATTTTATAAATTTTTTTAATATCTTTATCCTTAATATGAAACTAAAGCTACAATTTATAGTTTAAAAGTTTTTAGGAACTAAACATGCTAACCATTTTTTTTTTTTTTTTTTTTTTTTTTTTCTTTTTTTGGTCTGGGGAAAGGTCATTAGTTTCAAATTTAATGATTTAAAAAACACTTCCAAACACAGCCTATGTCTGTAGTAAATTTCCTTGACATCATCATGATGTCATGGGAATATTTCATTGAGCATTGAATTTTCATTACCATTAATTAAAAAAAATGGTAGTTTAAAAAATTTAACTACCATTTAATGATATTGATTTTTTTTTTTTTTTTTTTTAATTACAATTTTTTAAGTAATGGTAATGAAATTACAAAAAAATGCTCAAATACTAATTATAATTACTGAAGAAAGCATTGTTTTTATATAAAAAATCCTTTTTTTTAAATGTGTTTCTAGTATTTGTAGAGTAATTTAATATCGTTTTAATAAAAAATTTTTAATTATTTAAATATAAATCTCAATTACAGCATGATTTAACAATTATAAAAATCAGTATTTTTAAAAATTATGCAAAAATATATGTACCAAATAGAAGAGTAAACGAATACAAATTAAATATAATTAAAAAAGTAGCTAGGATTGTCGAAAAATTCTGCTAAATAATGACAATGAATTTATAAAATTAAATCATTATTTAATGTTAATGATTTTATTTTTTTTTAATAATTATTAATGAAAAGATATCATTAAAAAACATTACCATTATTTAAAATAATGGTAATGAACAAAATTATAAGTACCATTGTTCAATTTAATGGTAATGAAATCGGCAATTCATTAGTCGATTTAATGAATTACTCCCATGTATTACATCATGGAATTACTCAATAAACATTTTATTATCTTCTATCTTTTAGTCGTTATCGTTTTAAATCAAGAAAATTGTTCTACTTTTGTTGCATCTCTGACTCATTTTTGATGCAATTTTCACCTAAGTTTTTACTATTACACTGCAGTAGCAGAAATCTGAATACGAAGATTTTAGTTTTGTTCAAAATATGTATACTTCTAGATCTTAATATGTGCATTGAAATGAGAAATAAAATATTATTATAATAAAATTATTCAGAAATGCAAGTCTTTTAAAACCTGCAGGTTCAGACTTTGCGATAAGTTTTTACTTGTTTGTTCTATGCATTAGAAGAAAACTCAAATTTAGCAGTAATCTTACAAAATAATAAATATTTATTTGCTCACAAATTGTCTGTCCATATTTCATAAGATTAGGATTTAAATCTATAAAAATTTTTTTTTTTTATTAAATAGTTGTCTACAATTTTTTTTTTAATAAGGAAATATGTATATTGAAATGCTGACAATTATTTATATAAACTTTTTAAATGTTTTTTTCCCAAAATTTATGAACAAGTTTGTCATATTTAAAATGTTTAATATCCAATAAAATCCAATTAATATTTTTATTTATTTAATATTAAAATACTACCAGTCAATGAGTAATAAAAACAATTTCACTGCTTTAATTTTTATTAAAACCAAAATATTTATGCAAAATTTACGAGCTATAAAATTCCGAACTGATTATAAAAATTCTTTTGAATGTCAATATTCTTTTGTATATAAAAAGCAAAAAGAGCGAATATTTGAATTAAGAAAAAATTTGTAAAATTAATTTATATTTATTACAATTGTGTGAAAATACTCATAAAAATTAATTTTCAGTAATTTATTTATAATTTTATGAAAAAAAAAAAATATGGTTAAAGCAACTGAAAAACACACAAAAACAAGGGAAGAAACAAAAGTAAAATATAAGTTTAATTTAAAAAAAGCTTTAAGCTTAAAGGTAACGGAAAAACTACTATAAAATTACAAAAATAATAAAAAATATCCCTTATAGCTTTTACTTAAAAGCTTTTGGGAAGCTTTTGAAAAAAAGCTTTTTTTTTATTTTTCTTACCTTAAAAAATATTGTGGTATGTGTTGTTAATTGTATTTCTTTTTATTATTTACATTTATCATTTGTTTTGTTTTGGTTTTGTGTACTCATCTGTTTTATTCCTTCCCTTGATATTCCCACTACAAACATCTGTATTTGAAAGTTTTGTTTTGAAAACAATTCTATTTTCTTGTTATTGCCATTGCTTCTTCTTTTCATTTTAGCCATTTTATTAGCCACAAATGATTTCAATCAGTATGCCCGCTAAACGTGTGGCTTTCACAACATTTTTTTGTTGAATCGAAAATTTATTTCACATTGAGAGAAGATTTTCATAATTTCTAAACGGATTTTCATTGTATACTCGTTGTAGTCGTCGCTTGTTGTTGTTATTTTTCAAAAATAATTTCGCACGCGTTTTGCAATTTCAACGAAAAGGAAAATTTTTACAAGAAACAAAAAAAAAAAAAAACCAAAAGAAAACAATTTAAAAAATTAATAATGTGTGTAATAGTGAATATTTAAAATTTACAATTCTAACCAAACTGAATATATAAATTTAAATACGCATTTCGAAATACAACTATTTGGAGTAGAAAATTTTGAAAGTATAATAAAAAAAATAATTTTTAAAATATGTGTGTATAAAAGTAATATTCCAATATTCTAAATATTCAAAATGTCAAGAATGCAAAGAAAAAGTGCAATTAAAATTTAAGTGAAAAAAAGAAAATATTTAAATTTTTGTATTTATTATTAAAATATTAATAATTCCAAATAACTTTTGGTTTACAAAAATGTGCACAATTTTTTTTTATTTTATTTTTCAAATAAATTTTAAACAAAGTTTGTCCATAAGAATTTCTGTGTTTCTTTGTAGAAATACCACTGTATTTTTATAATCACTTGCGTTGGTTTTTGAATAATTGCCAGATGTGTGATTAAAAATATTTATTGTTTTTTTTATATTTTTATTTATTCCAAAATAAATTGTTTATATTTAAGCAAGTGAATAAAAGGGTTTATTTGTTTTAAGTATTTGTTCTATAATCCCTGATATATAAAAAATAAATAATAGCAATAATATTTTATATAGTTGCTATAACTTAGTACCATGCTAATGTTTATAGTTTTAAACATACAAAAAAAAAAAAAGAAGAAATATGTTTATTTAAGTAAGTTAATATACATTTTGTATTTAAGCACGTAAATACTAGATTTTCATGAAAAACTATTGCAAAATTATTTAATTTCAAAATTTATTACAAAATTACTACTATTAGCTTTAATTGAATGAAATAAATAATTGAAACAATTTAAGATTTCTTAAGTTTTAAATTTCACTGAAACATTTTTAAGCATAAAAATGTGTACATTTGTAATTTTTACTGCAACTAATAAGAAATAATTGCAAATTTTGTTAAATATAATACATATTTATAATTCAATGTCAGACATTTATTTTACATTATATTACATTGTTGAAAATGAAAATATCCATGGGCATGACAAATTCTTTGAATTTAACAAATATGTTTAATCTTCATTATGATAATTATTATGAAATATACTTTAGGAAATTTAAAATTTTACAAATTCTTTGATTTCCATATGAATTTGTTGTAATAAATCAGTGTGTTTTTTTATTCAACTAAATGCTGAGAGTATCATTAAAGCAATTACACAGTGCTACAGTGAAAAAACGTTTGGAATGTAACATGTGTATTTTAGTTTGTAAATATTAATGAAACGATTATTTTAATATTTTTAGAATTTTCGATATACCCCCAAATCGGAATAACAAATAATCGATTTTTTTTGAGTTCACGTCTTTAAAAATGTTTATTCCGTTCAACCCATTAAAGTTTTTTATAAGCAGTGTTAGAAAGAAAAGTAATTATCATTTTTAAAAAGTATATACACATTTTTTTGCAAATTTAATATTAAATTTTTTATTCGTATTTTTTGGAGTTTAAAGTCACATTTTATTAGAAAACGTATTTTTTTATTTATTTATTTTTTTTTTTTTCTAATACGCTAAGACTTCGATTATCCGTAATGGTCGGGACCGAAAGCATTCTGGATAATCAATTTTCACGGTTAATGGAGTATTAACTTTGAGTAGTATTCTTAAACATTTTTTATTTATATAGTTCAATTATTTAAGGATTTAATATAAATTTTTAAATAATAAGGAAAAATAATAATTTTTGGAAAGAAAAAAACAGTGAACAAACAATACATAAGGATTTAATTTTACTAAGTTTCTTAAAAAATCATAAAATGTTGTTTGTTATTCATTCCAATTCATATTTTCTTTAACTAACTTTACATGAATGCAGTAAACTTGGATCTTCTCTTGCTCTGTAATATCGGAGCCGTCAGGGCTCTTCGAGAAGTCCAACAATATACTGAATGCATTTTGCTTCCTTTAAAGTTATTTTAAGAACAATTAAATCATCCTCAAATCTCCATATTGCATCCTGATCCATCGGTTGGATCAATGATGCGCAGTTTGGTGGAAAATTAATTAACGTTTTTAGCCTTAAAGTTTTGCACGTGTGGATGTGCAGTGCAGTTGTCCAATAGCAGAAGGATTTTACTGTCATTTCTTAGACCGATTTTCTTAGAATTCTCTCTCACTTCTTGTACAAAATCATTGTAGAACCATTCTATAAATATTTGCTGTGTTACCCAAGCTTTTGTATTGGCTTTATAAATAATGGGTAGCTCATAAACATTTTTTAAGGCTCTTGGAGGTGCACTTTTTCCAATAATTAGCACTTTGCACTTGTGTGTACCAGCAGCATTAGCGCAAACTAATTTCTATGAATTTCTCATTCTGTCAAAACAAACTGTTCTGAGGCAAAAACTTCCAAAAAAGGCCGGTTTCTTCTGCATTGTAAATTTGCTCGTTGGTGAGTTTCTCCATCGATATGAATTCATTACATTTTTCTACAAACATTGTGGCAGCTATATAATCAGCTAAAAATTTTTACCCTTCAGCTTTAAGTTTGTGAATTCCATGCCGCTTTTTAAAATTTTGCCACCAGCCGTTAGAATATTCACACTCTTAATTTATGTTTAATTTTGAGTGGAATATTTTAGCCTTTTCCTTTATCATTAATCCAGAAATTTGAGTTCCTTTAAATCGTTCTTTTTAAAGTTCTTCGAAACCATATCTCAATATTGCAAGATCTAATAACTAATAGGGCATATTTTCCGATTTTTAGATTATTTTTTATGCGCATAAAAAACTATTTTTAGAGCATATTCTTGATTGTCCTGTTTATGCCATAATAATGTGTTTTACAAACTTTCGAATAAGAAACTAACGGAATTTGAAAAAAAAAATCCTGAAATATAAAGTTCAGTTAATTTGACCTAATTTTACCTTTGATTTATACTAATAATTATTTATGTTTTAATTAGATAAAAAAAATTAAACAAATTTTTTACCAACAAATAAATATTCGTACACAGTTTCATGCAGCATTTAGAACATTAATTATAAACTGTATGTATATTTAATGAATATTGCACAAAACTAAACCAAAACAAAATTCTATAATTTCGTAAGAAATATTTGAAAATGAATTTAAAGAAAAATTTGTTCAAATATTTTAGTCAGCCCACACTCACGCACTTTTTCTCACTAAGAGGTTGAGGGGATAGGAAGTAAGAAAAACTGAAAAATGTTGAACATTGAATTTTACGTACACATATTTGACAATATTTTTTTTTTTTTTAAATTATAAAATTCTTTTATAAATCAAAAGGGGTGTGTAAAGAAAATTTGGCATTTCATTTAGAAGAAGTATATGTATAATGGAGATTCCAATGACATGAAAAATATATGTATGTAAATATGATAAATCTTTAAAGTCCATTTGCAGTGATATGTCTACATCTATACTTAAATAATATGTACAGATTTTTAAAGTATATGTATTTAAAATACAACAAATTTGTTTATTACTAACTCATATATTTTTTTTATTTTATTTCAAATTAATTAATTTAAATCATATTTTGCTAATTTTAAATAAAATTCACGAACTATTGAAATTATTTGTTTATTACTTTCTTTTATTCAAACATTTTCTTTTTTCTTATACAAAAAGAAAGTATTTGTTGCAATTAATAATTAATTACGTACTTAAAATTGTAATCCATCAATTTGTAGTTTTCTCAAAATCTATTTTATTTATTTTATACTTTTATACATATATCCAGACATTTGTTGAAAATCAAAAATATCAATATTTTTCAAAATTTTCCAATGATTTAAATTAAAGGCAGAATAAATAAAAACAAAACATATTTTACTTATTGCATTTTTCTTATAACTTATTTGACATTGAAATTGATATTTAAGAATTTTTTTTAATACAGTGATTGTAAAGAATGTAATGACGAATATTTTAGATATGTGCATACAACTTAGAATTTTTTAAATTAAATTTAAAATGATAAAGATATAGTCAGTCAAGCCCGACAATTTGATACCTTACACTAATGCGTTTGTGCACTAAAGAGATTTCCGAAATTTTCGGAAATAGACCAAATATCGGACCTATGGCAATATATGGACCGATCCTTATGAAATTATTTAATATAATTTTTGCTATATTAAACTTATTTGTGTCAAATATTACCATAATACTGTCATATATGTACGATTTTTGCGAGTTAAATTGATATTCGAAAGTGGGCCTTATATAGAAGCTATGCATAATTGTGGACCGA
Source organism: Protophormia terraenovae (assembly GCA_951394005.1). Classification (NCBI taxonomy): domain Eukaryota; kingdom Metazoa; phylum Arthropoda; class Insecta; order Diptera; family Calliphoridae; genus Protophormia; species Protophormia terraenovae. The sequence goes on from OX596077.1 coordinate 94,595,830, forward strand.
TCTTTCTGAAATTTTGCATTCCTATTTATTTTTATATAGAACTTATTCGTACCGAATTTTATTGAAATAGTGACATAAAAAAGACATTTGTTAGCGTTAGAACCCTATTAAGGGGAGTATTTGTATGGAACCCTATTCCGGGGAGTATTTGTATGGAGGCGAAGTGAAATAGTGGACCGATCATATCCAATTTTAATAGCGTTCGTCCTTATGCCGTCAGTCATTCAGACGGACGGACGGACGTCGTTAAATCAACTCAGAAAAAGATTCTGAGTCGATTGGTATACTTTAAGGTGGGTGTTGGGATATTTTTTCTGTGCGTTACTAACGCTTAATACCCCACCCACCTTTGGTAGTGTAGGGTATAAAGAATTTGCAATTTCTTTTTTACAATTGAGTTATTATTTTTTATTTTTTCTTTTACGTATAGAATTTGATTTCAAGTTTATCTCTGAATGGAAAATGTTAAAATTTTTAACTTAAAAACAAAGTTCAGAATAGATTTTTTACAACAGACTTTCCATACTACATGTTATACCATGGTATAAAGATAGACTTTTGTTGTATTCTAAAAACTAAGCTCGAAAAAAATCCGTACACGCTTAGGTTTATAGCTTTTACTAATTGATTTGAAGACCTTTAAAGTAAAAAAAAAAAATCATAATATGAACGCCAGAAAAAAAAGGAGAGAACGAAAATTATTGACATTAATTTTCTACAAAAATATGAATGGGTCTAAAGGGCTATATAAATTATTTACTGTCAAACTTTTTACAACATTCTGGTCATTAAGTTCATATCACAGATATTATGGGAAATGTAGAAGGTAAATATCGTGAAAAAATAAATATCAAAATTATCGAACAAATTTTTGGTCTGGCCAGACATTTTTGCATGTGTGAAAAAAATAAATTCAATCATAACAAATTAAAATTTTAACAGATTAATGTGCTTATTCTAATTTGTTTAGGCTCATTTATCTTTTCATTTTTCTACAAACGAGTAGCTGAATGGTAACAAACAAAACACAAAAAAGCTGTTATGAAGGTTATTCAGAAAATATTTAATTTAATATTTTTTTTTTTTTTTTTTTTAACAAATAAAAAATTTCAATTTTCTTTTAAATTTAAAACTGTTATATGCCTTTAACAAAAATAATTTTTAAAGAAATTTACCTATTAGTTTCATTTTCATACACAGAAAAAATACGGTCTATTAAACGATTTATGAAATATAGGAACTGTTCCAATTATTTTTTTAATTGTATCAATTATTCAGTTAATCAAAATTAAAATTTTCTAAAACTTTTTACTAAAAATAAAACAGTTTATTAGTTTTTAATTATTTATCTTATGGTATCAATTAATAAATTAATAAAACAATTAATAAATTAATAAAAATATATTAATAAATTAATAAAAAAATAAATAAAAATAAGTGATAATTTAATATATCTAAAATTTATTTAATAGATTGAATTTCAATTAATAAAATAATTGAATATGTATCGTTCTTAATTGAAATTGAATTTTAGTTTTTTCTAAGAAAACTTTGAATTTAATTTGTTTACTGAAAAAATATTTTCGAAAAAATTGAAATTAAATTATTAATCTGAATTTAAAAATGATTTCAAATATTTTTTATGACTAATTAAATTACTCAATATCAAAATATTCCAATAAATTAAATTCAAATTTTGCATAAAAAAATCTAAAATTCAATTGCAATTATGAATAATACATAATCAATTATTTGATTAATTGAAATTCATCGTATTTAAAAATTGTATATTCAATTATTTAAATTATTTCTAATTTTACATTTGATTAACTTATTAATTGATTGAACAAGAAAAATAATTGAAAGCCGACAAATTGTTTTATTTTTAGTAAAAATATTAGAAAATTTTAATTTTGGCCACTTAAATAATTGATACAATTAAAATAGTTTTTATTTTTAATAAATCGTTTACACAGAAAAAATTATTACGTTCTTCTTTTCAATTAACATAGTTGTTTCATTTTGCATCGAAATTTAATAAATTTATTCAAGCAAAAATTAAATAAAAATAAAATTTAACTATACTTTTATATCCTATATATATTTTTAATTCATCCAATCAACTACTTGATTGATTTAATTAATTTATTAATTGGAAATTTTTTTCTGTTTTGTATTTTTTATAGTTTTTAGTAATTGATATAATCATTTTGGTGAGAGGTGCAAATTTAAACAAGTTTTTAATTGAATGAATTATTTTTTAACATATTTGTTAATTGGTGACTTTTTTCTGTGTAATTAAATTTAAGACCAAATTTTTTTTAGGGTTATTCCATTTTAAATAAATTATTTAATTATAAAAATATTTGAAGTCGTTTTAAATTTTTGAATTATAATTTAATTGAAATTTATTCTAAAATATTTTTTTTTTTGTGTAAGCCGAATTGTATGCACTAAATTTTTCTTAAGCAGTCCTTATTATAATTTTTTTTTTTTCGAATTGAATTAATGAAGTTGAATTGTATTCATATTTCTTTTACTCTAAGTTCTTTAATTAATATCTTTACCTTTATTTATCGCTTTAAATTCTATTTTCATTTAATTAAATGATTTTCTGAATAAAATAAATTATATTTTCACCTTAAACTCACATTTGTTTGTATAAATATATAATTTTTTTTTTTTTTTGCATTTTTATCTATAATATTTGGGCAAAATAATTTATTGTTCAAAATATAAAATCAATGCGTCGTTTTGTTTGTTTCGGTTTTTATATATATTTTTTCAGCAACTTTTACCCCATCCAAATTAATGGCCCATTATGAATCGAATGATTACAAGCCATAAGCAGCAAACTGACCAGGCCATATGAAAACATATTGTGTTCCTGACACTCGCACCATAAACTTAACACAAATTATGACCTGTTTTTCATACCAACTACAATAAATACAAGAAATTTAATCAAAATATATGTATATTTCAGAATAATGAGAAGAAAAAGAAGAAGGAGAAGAAGACGGTGAAAATAAACATTTAGAAAAAGAAAACAAAATGTTGAATGAATGAGCCAACAAATGAATGAAACAATGAACGTAAAAAAAAAACATATGAATGAATTGTATAACCATTTTTTTTTTTTTTTTTTTGTGCGAAATTAATTATAAACAATAACTGAAAAAAAAAAATGGCAAACTTTGTAGGAAAATTATAGTCAAAAGTATAATTTTATAAACACCCTGTATTTTGTACAACTTTGTTGTGGAAAAAAACTTTTTACTTTAAATTGTTTAAATGAAAATATACAAACAATCAAATATTGAAACAAACAAACAAACAAACAACAGTTGTAGATTATACGCCTAAAATAACACTATTAAAAATACATACAGTTAAATTATTTCAGATGTTTGTTTATTTGTTATTTTGAACATTTAAATGATGCATTTAATAGCAACAATAAAAATAATACCAAATTAAATAAATGACATTGATTTGGGAATGGCTGTCAGTCAAGGCTGCTGTTAATGACCTCTTATATTCAATATTTCTTTATTAATAAATATACCTTTTTTAACAAAAATATGCTACTAAGCCAACATTGCTTAGCTCTCTTTTTAAATTAATAAAAATCTTTAAATCTTAGTTTCATACAATGATTTAGGGAGAGGAAAATCAAACCATTAATTTTTAAACAATAACGAATAGCATTATTAGCATTATATTCGTCAATATTTTGTTCTAATAAAATTTATTTAAACAATAAAACAATCTTCATAATGTTGCTTTATTTGAACTAAAAATATCTTTACAAAATATACAGTTACTTTTAATTCCCCAGGTTATAACATAAATTTAAAATTAAACTATGTAATTCAAATCTTATTTACCTTAAGCGCCTAAAAACAGACTATGGAATTTCAAATTATTTTTAAATAGAATTCTAATTAATTATTTATATCAATAAAACTGTTTTCCAACTATCTGTTAATGAAAATCTAAATACAAATTAATTATTAATAATTAAATTTTTTATAAAACATAAAGTCAAGATAAAATGAAAAATCGTACAACGCATATATTAAACAAAACCGAAATAAAAATTAAAACTAAAACTAAAATAAAGAAAGTAAAATAAAATAAATATTGGAAACTTAATAAAGTATAAATAAACAAAGACAACACCTACTCTCCAATAAAATAAACAAAATAAAATTTTATAAAGAATGAACTGAAATGAAATAAAAAATAAAAATCTATAACGAAAAATTAAACTTTTACATATAAGAAAATATAAAAACAAAAGCTAAGCGTGCGAAAATATAATTGAAAGAAGAAACAAAAATCCATAGAAAAAGCCTAACAAATGACGGCTGAATGGATAACATTGATATAAAGACTTATTGACGGTAATTTTAGTTTGCCCTACAAACGGAAACAGAGCTATAGATAGACATTTAAGGTACTGATAGATGATATCAGTTTTCGTCATTTGTAAAAATGACGACAAACCCAACAAATGGCTACGAAAATATTACGCAGTTTTTTTCTTTTAAATTGATATTGCTATTTTCTGCTACTATTAATTATATACACCTATAAAAACAGCACACTACACTGGTGTTACAACTATTTTATTTAGTAATTTGAATGCTTTCAGAGTATGTGATTTTTTGTGAGCTATATCTCCAAATATAATATAGGAAGAAATATTTTCTGACGGCATTAATTTCCATACAATTTCTCTTTTAAAAGTATAATTTTTTTTATGATTAAAGTGCTTTTTTCCACACATGCGAAAATGTCTTAACAGACTAAAAGTTTATTCGACAATTTCGATTTTTTTTTTCCAATATTTATCTGATACATTTTTCCCATAACATTACCAGGATATTGTAAGAAGTTAATAGTACGTATCGTACTTTATATTGCGTTTTACGTCGAGTCTACATTAGACAATTTTTATCAAGACAAACGTCAAAATTTTAACATGATAAAGATTAGTCAGTATTATTGCAGCGTTAAAAGAAAATTGTCAGCGCTCGAGCTCTGACAACTTTGTCTTGATAATGCTTTGTAAAAGACGCCATCTTGATTGTTGTTGGTACTTTTTGCATGGTTTATTATGACATACGTTTTCCCCTATAATTGAAAGAGTTAAAAAATTATCTGCAACTCAAACAAAAACTTGACGTTTGTCTTGATACAAATTTCTCTAATATAGACTCGACGTTTAGCAGCATTCATATTAAAAAAAAATTCAATAATTTGTGCCCTCTCTTTTGCCTTCACATTTTTGCAAATATTCCTATTAGGAGCTTTTGTTTATTTCGTGAATCTTCAGGCCAATTTTTTTTGATAAAAGATACAGATAAAATTAAAGAATGTGTCATATTCCATTTAGAGATGTAGATATTTATACCCTACGCAACCATATTTGGGGCTGATGTTTGTAACACCCAAAAGTATTGGTCTAAGACCCACCTTAATTTCTACCAATCGGTTTAGAATCACTTTCTGAGTCTGACCGTCTGTCCATCCATGTAAACCTTGTAATCAAACTACAGGTCTAAATTTTGAACATACATTGATAAAATTTGGCACACAGGTCCAAAGACGAAGCCTGTTGAAATTGGTTATGATCAGTCCATTATTTCACCTAGACCCCATACAACTGTCCTACCGGAAACGAGGTTTAACTTTATGATCGTTAAACCTCGTTTAAATATAACAATATTTTAACGAAATTTTCTACATATAATGTTCCATATAAGTCTAAATCAGGAAGATCGGTTCATTATTGAATATAGCTAGAATCGGTCCATAATTTACCATATCGCCCATATAAGGCCCTTTTTTCGGAAAACACCCAAAAGTGAATAAATTCATATAAATGTTAGTATCGACGTAATATTCTGTATTCGTATGTTTTATTTTACATTTAATATGAGTATCGGTCCAAAATTGGTCCCAAGTCTAATAAAAGACCCCTGCCCGAATTTTGATATACACACTTTTTCTTCGGTTATCAGAGTTTTTTTTTCGGAGATCATGAACTCTTTGTATTTTCTATGACTAAAAAAAAGTGAAAAACTCACCTGCACTTCTAGCAAATGTTTTACATGGTCGACATGTGTGTTTCTTATAAACTTTATGAATTTTGTAAAATTTAAATTTTAAGAAAATACATAGTTACTGAGAATAATTTATTTATTTTTCCATGCGCAGTATTTACTATATTAATGATTTTTTTTTTATCAGATTAACTGTCTAATAAACTGGGAAATTGTAAAAACACAGGCAGTTCATATCTTAAAGCAAGTAAAAGTTTTAAATTTTCATTAAATATAATAAACAACATTGAAAATTGGATATTTTGTCGAATATAAAAATATTAAGTTAACTCTTGGATATGTTTTATATACCAATGCACATAGGGATAAAAGGGATCGAAAATGGCGATTAATTCAGGGAAAGGAGATATCACTATTTTAATGATCACGTTTTATTTTATTTTTTTTATTGATTATTAGGTAAAAAATTCAATTTTAGAATTTTAAGATATTTTTTAGCAGAACGTCCGTCCGTCTATACATTATATTTAAATGGGTCACATATTATGTATAATTCAGGGAAAGGTGATATTAACATTTTAATGATCACGTTTAATTTTCCTATTTATTAGTAAGTAAAAAAATAAATTTTTAGAATTGTAAGATGTTTTTTGGTTGAATGGGAATGTCCGTCCGTCTGTCTGTACATTTGGGTTAAATGGGTGAAAAATGGAGCTTAATTCTGGAAAAGTTGATATCCGACTTTTGATGAATACGTTCTATTTTTGCTAGTAAGTTAGTAAAAAAATTATTTTTAGAACTCTAAAATATTTTTTATCAGAATAACAATGTCGTCCGTCTGTCCGTCTATACATTTGGGTTACGAGTAAATGGGTCTAAAATGGCACTTAATTCAGGAAAAGGTGATATCAGTACTTAAGTATTTAGCTTTAGTTTTTATATTGTTCAAGAATTATTTTTGGAATACTTTTTCAAAGAACAATTTTCCCAATTCGAAATCGTTTATTTTTTGACTCAATATATATATTGACTTAAAATTTTCTATATTCAATAAAAAATTTTCTTCTTAAACTGTAAAAAAAAAATATGATAAAATCTGTTGAAAATGTTATATATGGAAAAGACTTGCCCAACATCTTGCAAAGTTGAGATTGATGAAATTTCAAATGAATATATCTCGAAGAATATATAAGTAGGCGCAACTGTGCAATTGTGTGTGTTTATAAGCCAAACATAAAACATTTCTTTGTTTAATGAAAATTTTGATTAAGACAACTAAGCATATTAGCAGCTGTCATATTACTGGTGTTATAATAAAAAAAATCTCGATTAATGTAGTTATTTTAATATACCAATTTTTAGCCCATTAGGGAAAAATTTCTTTTGAAATGTATCCAGATTTTATTTGATTTTCCATATTAAATACAATAAAATTGTAGCACTAAATTCACTTCAAAACAAAATCAAAATGATTTATATCTCAACAAGGCACTAAATTATAATTTCAATCTCAAAAAAAAAAAAAAAAAAAAAAAAAAAAAAAAAAAAATCAAACATATGTGTATAATCTGCTACCGCTGTTGCTTTTAAAGTACAAACAGCTACAAAAAAAACAGTTTGGGAAATAAACAATAAATATTTTTCCACACATTTTTTATATCTGTTTAATTTATTTAATATTGTAGTTGTTGTTTTTATTGTTCCTGTTCACTTAACAAGCTTTTGATTGATAACCAACCAATCAGGTAAACGTATAGACCGCCAATATAGATTTGCAAACTGAAGAAAAAAGCAGACAGACAGACGGACGGACGGAAAAACATACCAATGAATTAATAATAATTGAAAACCAAAAGAATAATATTTATAGAAAAAAATATTTGTGAAAATCTCCAAAAAATTACTGCGCATAATAAAATTTAAAAATCTTTTGCTATTTTGCAACCAAAGTGATGTACAAGTATTTACTTATTTATTATTACACTTATTCCATTTCAATACTTTAAATCAATATTACATGATAGACAAACGTCACGCTTTAGAAAATTTATATAGAATAATATTATCTCTAAAACTATGATGATGATGGTGATGATTATTATTTTTGTTTAAAATTTTTCCTGTTGATAAAAAAAGATTTTTGAATATTTATAAATAAATATTTCCCAAAAATGTTTACTCTTTCTTATATTGGGATCAAAAAAAAAAAAATAAAAAATATCTTGTAATTATGTTTATTGTATTACACAAATAAATAAATGTTTAATAATTTAAGTTTTTGTAAATAATTTATTTGTATTTCTAATTTAATAAAAAAAAGTTTTTGCATTATAATAAATTCGTATTATACCAATCATAAATTATTACTCTTAATAATCATTTAAATAAATTGATCCGCTTATTTTCTTGTAACTGATCATTTCTACAAGCAGGGACAAAACATGGTTATAGCATTATCACTACAACTATAATATGTTTCCATTGTTAATTTTCTTGAATTTTAATAACTGTGTTCATGATAACAATGTCTTTGTTTAAATTTTGTTATTTAATGTTTACAACTAATAAATATTTTAACATGGTTGACTACAAAAAATTATATGTTTTTGAATATTTTACCAAAAACAAAATTTTATTAATATGGAAAATACCATTACTTCCACAACCATTACATTTTTGTAGTCTTTGTCTTTGATCTTAAACCATATTCTAAATATACAAATAAATATAATATTTATCCTTTTCACAAACTTGGTGATAAAATTTAATTATATACATATATTATAAAATGGGATTATATATATGATAAAATGGAATTATAATACGATTATATGAAATCAAAATATGACAAAATAAAATCAAAATATATTACAATGGAATTATGATATAATTAAAATACGATATGATAAAAACATGATGAAATCGGAGGCAATATTATAAAAAAGTTATTATATTATTAAATAGAATCATTAAAATTATAACATGGAATCATAATAATAATTATGTACAAGCATACTAATTTTTTACTGTAATCATTTATTACAATCATAGTATTTATGCTCTTAAATTATGGTCACCAGAACCATATTATTCTCTGCGTGTAAGAAGCATTCGTAACGAATTATCTAACTAAATTTAAAATTCATTATAATAAAGCTAATATTTTATGACCATTTTCGAAACCTTGAATACCAGGATATCTTTGGCTACACAATTTGTATTCGAAAAAAAGTCCCCAGATATAATTTGAGACAGTCAAATAACTATAGTTAGTGAAGAACTTCTTTAAAAAGGAGGAGTACATTACCAACATGTTTGTGAAGACATTGATTGTAATTACCAAAGTATACAAAGTAGTCCGACTCTCTTTTGGTAAAATATCTGTCTCTCATATACGGGTGTCGTGTGATTTGTGAGAGAATTAATACAAAGAAAACACATGGAAATTTTACCTTTAAATCTTGGAATTATGAAACATTTTTGCACCTTTTTACACAATTACACACACTTTAATAATTTTTTGTAACACTTTTAGCCCATTTTTATTTTGAAAATGGGTCCAATTTGCACTAAACACAATATATTTTTTTTATAAATTTTTGACAATTTGTTTTACAAATTAAATTGTACAACAGAGTTACAATTTTTGGTTTTGAAAATTCGAAGAAATTGAATTTTAAAACATTTTTACAGAACTCTGTATGGGGAAAATAAAAAAGCATTAATACATTTACATTTTTGTTACTAACACATACTTAGAGTTAGGTACTTTTTCACTAACACACTCTTAGAGTTAAGTGCTACTGCCAAAGAGTCGGACTACTTGTATATACTTTGGTAATTACTATGTAATAGCTACTTTCTATCTTTTACCCTAGCAAGAATTAAAAAAAAAAAAAAAAAAAAAAAAAAAAAAACGTTTAATTTCCTTAAATTTGTATTGTAAGCAACACCTCTTCCTAATTTCTGCTGGACAATTAATATTCTCAAAATATGACAACTCTAATTAAAGCAGATATTTTAAATATTATTTTTAGCTTATTTTACTTTTTAGTCAAGGTAATGTTCCTTTTTTTTTCCTTTAAGTCTGGAGCGGAAATTAAAAAATAATCATTCAAATGTCAAACGATATCAAATTCTTTTTGATTAAAATAAATTGCTCTAAAAAACATAAAACACAAAGATAATTAATTTTTAAATGCTATATTTTTTAAAAATATATTAAAATGAAGAAATAACTTAAATTTGTGTCATTTTGTATTAAAATAAACAATAGTTTTTCTTAAAGTGAAATAAATAAGTTTAAGGTTTAGTTTTGACATTTATTTCTATTTGTAAACATTTGCAACTAACAAAAAGAAGGTGTTGATTTGTTGAGAGGGTGCAAAAAAAAACGAAATAAATAATTCAAAATACCCAATAGGAATTGAAGAGAAATTCAGATAAAAAACTATCATACTTTGTTAAAAAAAAAAAAAAAAAAAATAAATAAATAAAAATTGTGCAGTTGGCATAGTGGGGATTTTTAAAAGTAACATTTATGTAAAAAAAAAATTTTTTTGGAGACACTATTAATATTTCATCTTTAAGATACATCAAAATCAAAAATTGATGAAAATTGTTCCAAAAATACAATTTTTGAAAATACGCGACCGCTAAATTTAATTCGCGAATTATCCACCAATAAAATTCAACATAAAAACATGTTTCAGGTATCATTTTTTTCATTACCTTTAAATATAATGAACGTTGTAACGTAAATATTTTGGAAGATTTTTGTATTTTTAAAAAGACAATTTTTCTCATTTTTGAGATATTATAAATCACGAACTATAGCGGTAATTAAACTTAAACTCGGCATTTGTGCTACCAGCGTCAATATTAATATTCTTGTCGAATTTTATTACATTCGGATGATTTTTGGAAGAAATTGGCGATTTTTCTATTTTATTACAAACAAAACAATACAAATTGCAATAAATATTTCGTATTTATTATGACATTTGTTGTAATAACTCCTAAAATATTGCGAGTCCCAGAATGCCACTTTCCACGGTAATAGAAAAAATTTTCATCATTAACATATATTTTTTTTTAAATTTTTAAAAATATTTACCCGCGAACGAAAACTCGCGAGATATGGACCATTTTGTTGTTGAGAAAAAAGTCATGTTATACGTCATATTAAAGGTAATTTTGATGCCTTTAATATGACATCTCAATAAATCTTATATAATAAATACTTCGAAAGATATTTGTGTATGCAACTTTGTACATATTTTGAGCTATTTTTCACTTTCAAACCGCGATATTTCGCGAACCACTTGATGAAATTATCTGAAATTTTGATTTAGTCTTAGTTTTGAATAAGAATAAGAATAATGATTGTACCAAATATCATTAAATTAGGAGAGGAAAAGTCGAAAATTGTAATTTTTCGTGTTGGTTGGTTAAATGGAATGATTATTGGCAAACTCTTTGGAACACATTAGAGTTTTCAAAATTGCATCAAGATCAAGAGCAGGACAGTGACATAGAAGATGCTCCACTGTTTCTTCCTCATCTAAGCAACTTCTACAAAAGTTGTTATAAGGGAGTCCTAATCTAGAGTAGCATATGGATACGAAATTCTCGATTGATATTTAAACAAAATTGTTGTTTTGTAAACAAAAATTTATTTTTATTTTCTTTTGGCAACAACAAAATGTATTTGATTACATGTATTTTGTTGTTGCATGAGTTAGGTTTTTGATAACCGACTTAGGTTTTTGACAATTAGTTTCGTCTCTTGTTACTCTTTGGTCCTAATCTCTTAGCGTGTGCACCAGCTACCCAGTGCTCCGTGGCAATTGCTACGAGTATCTGTATCTGACGTCTAGGAAATCCCAGAATATAGTTCGATCGTAAGTGATCATACTGGGACCATATCCTTCTCGAGGTAGAGCATTTTGTCCATCTTTGCTGAGCTATCCCAGACAAATATTGCAGTACCATAGATCTGCAAGATGACAGCGGCACATCCACCAGTTGGTCAATTTCCCCGTTTCGAAGGTGGGAACCAGTTCTGGCTAGTTCGTCCGCAATAATGATTCCCGGGGTGTTTGAATGACCCCTTATCCAGAACAACTCTAGGTTTGAATGTCTCGCCATCTCATTTAGAGATGTCAGGCATTCATGTACCAGCCTGGATGTCGAGAAGACACACGAGAGAGATTTAATCACGGACTGACTATTCACACCGATTATCCCATAGTACATTAGCCAATTACCGCTCTTTTGATGGCCGAGATCTCCGCCTGAATCGAGAGCTTTAAAAATATTTGAAATCACATAAGAAACAAAAATATCACAAGCAATGAAAATTTGTCTATGTCAGAGACCTGAAGGCTATGTGGGGCCCCCTTCCAAACTTAATATTATACATTCCTCTGCTATGTCTATGTGAAATTTTATGGAAATTTAATTTGCCGATTAGAAGTTACAGATTTATTAAAAAAAAAAAAAAATATTTATGCTTCCCTACTGTAGATGGTTGTGAAAGTTATTAATATTAAAACAAAATCATATTCCCATAAAGATTTGTGTTCATTATTTACATTTATATTTTAACCAATAGTTTTTTAGAAATATTCATTTTAATTTTTAAAAAGTATTTCAATATTCACAGGTTCGAGTTCAAATAAAATTTGAACTTCCTTCTAATCATTGCTTAAATGCATTTAGAACTTCTAGTTCATTTCTTTTAATGTACTTCCCTTAAAACTATGTTTATAAATATTTTTACAAAAAATTCCGCTTTAGCCTTATTAAAATATAATAAAAATGCTTTAAAATGTGTAAAATTTTAATTTTCTTTGAAATTATTAACCTTTTTTCCTGCAAAAAATTCATTTATTTTCATTTTTTTGAAAGTAATTATTAAGAACTTCCAAAAAAGTTCAAAATGTGCACTTTGTTTCACTTTTGAAGTAATGAAAAAGCTCTTTTTTTGGAAAAACTTCATTGTTTTTTGCTGGGTATTCTATAAAGAATTAATTCTGTATATTTACCATCAATTGAATTAGAAAATTTCTTTTTAATTCACTTTCATTACAATAAACTTAACAAAATATATCCAACAGAACTTCAAAAGTGAAACAAAGCGCATATTTTAAACTTTTTTGGAAGTTCTTAATAAGTACTTTAAAAAAAGTGAATACAAATGAATTTTTAGTGGGAAAAAATGGTAATAATTTCTAACACCACTACGTACTTCAATGACAACACAATGTTAAAATCATTACTTTTTCAGTTCTTTTTTTGCTGGGTAAATACACCAATTTCGTTTCTTTATTTGTCTGGAGTTGTAATAATTTTTTTAAATAACGATTTTATAACATTGAAATTGCTTTTCCCAATTTTAATTTCCTATTGGATCTCAAGTGTATTATCAATGGCATGACATATATGCTAAAATTGTAAATATCAAATTGTGGGTATTTGAAAAACTTTTAGTTTCACCTCTTGCTTGTGTATAAATATTAATAGTTTAAAAACATCACATTTAAATATGCTCACATCTACTTGTACTTAGAAAAGAAAATGTCATTTAAAAAAGGGATTATACATTGACAAATATAATTATAGAAATATTTTCAAAGCCGCTTTATTTGCCAATTTTTTATGAACATTTGAATATTTTCTTTATTTTGAGAGTTGAAAACCTTTCATTTTAAATCGGCTTAAAATGCAGGTCCATTTGGAACAAATCTTAAAATAGTGATCGGGTAAAAAAAATTAAATTTGTCATATTTTCCTATATTCACATTTAAAGCTTATTTCATATATTTTTAAATAACCTTTTAATATTTCCACTCTTAAATATAAAAGTTACAAAACAATACTTATTTTAGGAATATTTCATATCTATTTAACTTCCACCAAATTCATTGATGTGAACATTTTCTTAAGCTGTTGACAAAGTTTTATATCAACTGTCAATTTTAATTTAATTTCACAAATTAGAAAAATGTTAATATTATGAAGAGAGAAATAAAATGAGAAAAAAAAAATGAAGTATATCAAGGATAGAAAAACAATTATTTATAATTGGTACAATTGTGAAAATGCGGTCAATGGAAAATTAGAAAGTTGACAGACCAAACGAAGAAAAAATAACAGAAAACTAAATACAAACAAATAAATCTACACAAAAAATAAGCTTAAAATATCAAAACAATGACGATCCCTTCATAAGCGGAAGTTGCAAGGATAATAAACTTTTTTTTTTTTTTTAATTCTGTTATAAACAAAAGAAAAAATATGAAAATAATAAAAACAACCGCTATATTAAATGAAAAATTGCGTTTTCAATTCAATTTATTAACATCAACAATTTATAGTAATTATTTTGTTTTTTAAATAGAAATATGAGTAGAAGAAACGCTTACGAAAAGTAAAGTGCAAGCAACTGTATAAAACAAGGACTTAGGATTTAGCAAAAAGAAAATCTAACAACATTATGTGATTATTATTGAACTATATATATACATATACAATTTGTAGTAACAAGTGTCAACAATAATAATAACTAAAACCTTTAGCAGTCACAACAAAACATCAGCATGATAATATAATGATGGAAAAATTAGAGGCATACTTTTAGGGTGCGGTTTTTAATTGTATTGGGAGAAAACTAAAACGGATGTTATGATTGTTGCCACAAATGAAATACCAGACAGACAGATAGACACACATACAAATATACAAAGAAAGGCATGACTAGAAATACATGTACGCTACATACATATATGAATAAAAAAAAAGTTCACCAATACAAGGGACATTTAAAGGTTTATACGCAGAAAGTTTTCATTGTCATATTTTTTTCTTTTAAAGATGATGAAATGATATCATCCATATTTATCTAATACTTGTAAATATGTATATGATCAAACTATAATGGTAGCTATTACCTTTTGTGAAAGTAGTTTCTTCTCTTGGTTTTTTATTTTCACTGAAAAAAATTATTGGTTCTTTTTAAATAAAAATAGACAAAAATTCTAAGTTTATTTAACTAAATTAAATTTATTAATTTGATTAAATTCTAACTGTTTAGATTTCAATGAAACCTAAATAGATAAGAGGGATTCTGCTAGTCCACAAACGCTGCTTTGGAAACGCCAAACAAAAAAAAAAAAAAAAAAAAAAAAAAACAGACTTTACATTTCTTTATGGTCCTTCGAACCGGATGTCTGCTTACGATACTGCTGTTACCACATCTATAACAGCGTTTACGACTCTAGATTCAATACCCCAAACGTCTGGCGCTGCTAATTGAGTCCCTCAATATTGCAAGCAGTGCCAGGCGGACGCCATTTTTAGGTTCCAGTTAAAACATAAATGAATACTCTACCGTAAATGTAGCGAATCAGCTGACACGTTTTGCTTATGAGAGTTATGTGTGTATGTGTACTCAAAAACGTAAATGTAATGTAGTAACCTAATCAAATTAGGTTGATTTACGTTTTCACGTGACAGCAGGAAGAACCGTGTTGACAGCTTTTTATTTCAATATAAAAAACCTGCGTAAAAAAATCGCTGTAAAATGTTTTTTAAATGGACAAATTATTTTGCTGTTTTCTTCACTAAAAAATTGTTAAAATAATTTAAATAAAGCGTAAAGTTGAATCAATAATTTAAAATTAAAAACTTTTATCATAAAAGCACAAAATTCGTTTTGTATACAAATCGCTAAAATACAAATCAATAAATTTAGAGATTTACAAACTGATTGGGACTGGAAATTTTTTGTAATTGACATCACTGATGTTGATGTGATTTACATTTTTTTACATTTACGGTAGAGTATCGGAGCCATGAGATACCACGAATGCTGATAAAATGTATAGCGGCACAGAAAATATGTATTCCATTTTACGACAAAAAGTAGTAATTCTCCTCAAATTTTGCACAGCCGCATTGTCGACTCTTTCTTTAATCTTGCAATTAGGGTTCTTAATTTCCCAACCTTTTTCAACTCTCGGAAATTGGGATTTTATTTTAGGCATTTTTCAGGTATTCGGGAAAAATGCAATCTTGTTCAAAAAGGTTCCAAAACTAAACACAAAAACAATATTTTTCATATAATTTGCAATCAAATATTTGGATATATTTCTAAATTAAAAATATATGTTTGAAGATTACTTTTCTATTATAACATTGTACTAAAAGAATTTCCAATAGATATTGAAAATTGTTTTCAGTAAATACTTCTGTTTTACTGTAATTAATAAATTTAATATTTTCAAATCCCACAAAAATATTTTCGAGCACTCGGATTTGTAATAGATTTTGTGTACATTTTTTTTTTTTTTTTTTTTTAATTCTTGTTTAGTTTATATCAACTTAGCCCCTGGGCCCAAACATAATCGGCTATGCATTATCAGATAATCGATTTCTGACTTTACCATAATATAAGTCAATAATGCATTGGCTAAGTTTTCTAAGATAGAGAATTTCATGCTGTCAAACCAATTCGGATTTTTCAAATATGTGTTACTTCTTTTTTTCTTGTATTTAAATACATTGAACTGAATGCACGGCAATATTGTATTTGCTTAATTATGATAAATCAAGGTTTTTTTATAGATTTTTAAAAATACTAAAATTGCACATTTTAGTAATTTTTCCCGGGATTCCTTAAAAAAAATCCCCAGAATCGGGAAGTGAAAAATTGCCAAAATTCCCGAGAATTCTCGATATAAAAACCCTAATTGCAATCAACTTTAAAATCATATGACATTTCTTTCTTGCAACTGCCAATTCAATTATTTCACTACTTTTAATTTCTTACTGTGCAAAGGACATTGGGTTTTTAACATACATATGTAATTAAATTTGTCACACAAAGGTGAACACATCAGCTAAATTAATTATATGTACATGTTGAGTTTTATTTTTGTCATATTTTATCCTTAAATATTTTAGTAACTCATTATTTTATTTTTCTTACATTCATATTTTCTTTTAATACGAGGGCGGATCAATAAGCCCGTGACACAGTGTTTTTTGCAAAACAAAAATTTATTTTTCAACATAATCTCCTTTTAACTCAACGTTTCTCCAGTTTTTGTATCCCTTCCAAAAAAATAGGATTTTTCGAGGTCCTTAAAATAGGCATTTTTTTGGTCAATAATTTCATCGTTGGAGCTGAATCTCTTTCTACCGAGCCATTTCTTTAGGTTTGGAAATAGGAAGTAGTCACTAGGGGCTAAATCCGGGGAATATGGCGGATGAGGTACCAATTCGTAGCCCAATTCATAGAGTTTTGCCATTGAGACTGCACACGTATGCATCCGTGCATTATCTTGATGAAAAAGAACTGTTTTTCTTGACCATATGGGATCTTTTTAAATCCTCATTAAATCGGTTTAATAAGTTGGCATAATATTCGCCATTTATTGTTTTTCCCTTTTGAAGGTAATCGATGTGGATTATCCCGCGTGCATCCCAAAAAATTGTTGCCATCACCTTATTGGCCTTCGGAGCAGGTTCACCCGGAGAAACCCATTTTTTAGACTGCTGCTTGGTCTCCGGAGTACAGTAATGGATCCATGTTTCATCCACAGTTACAAAACGCCGCAAAAACTCATTCGGATTGCGGTTAAACAACTTCAAACAATCTTTTGAAGTTGTCACACGTTTACGTTTATGGTCAATTGAGAGCAAACGCGGCACCCATCTTGCAGACAACTTTCTTAAACCCAGCTGATCATTTAAAATCGAAACCACACTGCCATATCAAAAGCCTATGGCATCAACAATCTCACGCACTTTTACTCTTCGGTCGGCCAACATCATATCGTGGATTTGTTCGACATTTTCGGGTGTACTGTCCTCAGCTGGCCGTCCAGAACGTTCAGCGTCATTTGTACTTGGGCGACCACAACGAAAGTCAGTAAACCACTTTTTTTACCATTGAAATCGATGGTGCAGAGTCCCCATAGTATTTATCGAGCTTTTCCTTGGTTTGATTGACGGTTTTTTTTTCGCAGAAAAATAATGTTTAATGAGCACTCGAAATTCACTTTCTTTTTGGAAAAATACACGAGGTTGTACGTTTTGAACAGCTGTTAAACGAAAAGTAAATGACGACACTTGCTCAAAATTTGACAGTAGTCTATTAACAGGTGGTACTTGATATAACTACGAGGGAAGTTCGAAAAGTCACGGAAATATTGATCCGCCCTCGTAAGTTGTATGAAATCAATATATCATCATTATTATCAGTTATATGTTTCTATATATGAAAGCTTTGTACATATTCCAGTAGGAATTTTATACATATGTTTGCATTAGTATATATAATATATACTAATTATACTAATATCTACGTTTTATTAGTATTTGAAGATTTAACGACTTTTTGTCTACTTAATGGAAAGAAATTAACTTTAAATGTTTTATTTCACTTTCCTTGTGAATATACATATATTCCTATAGGAATTTTAAGTTCATTACCAATAACACTATGCTACAAATTTTGGATCATCAAATATTAACTCAATAATTCCATGAAAGTATACCATCAGATTAATAAAATCTCTAAAGGGTTTTTCAAAGTTAGTTTGAATTGAAATTCATTATTACTTAGTCCATCTGAACACCTCCATTAAAAGAGGGCTAATCTAATGGTGCATCCTCCGAAATGAAATATAGGATATAATATTAATAAAAATTCCATGTCCACTTTTTCAACAATTCGTTTCTTTTTTTTAAGTTCAAATTAAATTTAGCAGATTTGTATATCAAGTATTTTTAGGATAAAACTATGGGCTAAAATATAAGTTGGATGCTACTCCCAGTTTTTGCACACGCAATAAATATCAATTTTGCTACTTCCTTGATGCTACTAAGACATTTCACATAAAATTTTACATTCCCAAAGAATAGAAAATACAGTGTAATAAAATTTAATCTGTATGAGAAGCAAGACCCTTTTTCGCCCAGTTTTATTATACTGTCATATATATACATATAATTTTTTTTTTTTTTTTTTTTTGCACTGCAACATTTTAATAAATTTTTAAATTTACTTACTAAGAAGCAAAATGTGTCACTCAGTAATTCGTCAAGTTTAATTTTAATCTGATCAGTAGTTTAAACATGATGCTAGTTACATAAGTTAAACAATATTATGACAAAAATGGGCGTTAACAGGTTGAATTTGGAGTCAATAATTTACATATTTAATATTTCTAATCATATTGTAAAAAAGGCTTGGAAAAACGCTTTGTTTGGGGTTTTGCTATACTAATGGTTCTATTTCTTTTTGCGTTGGAATCATTGAGGTAATTTTTTCTTGTCGCACTGTGTAATATCTATTTATTTAAGTTCTTTAGATAATTTACTACTAGTATATGTTGTTAATTCCCTTTCTTTGTTTAACAAAGTACGCCTTAAAGTAGGCCATATAATATCTGCAGTTATTCTCAGACTTCCTGTAAAAAAAAAAATTACACCATTTTCCAAGTTAATGTTAAAACTAAATAAATTTATTTTCATACACAGATAAAATAATGCATTTATTTATAATTTTTTTTTCTTTTTTATAAAAAATAAAGTTGTTTTATAGATGTTACTAAATTGTAACACCATTAAATCTCAAATTTTTTTTTTTTTTTTTTTTTGCAAATTTAGAATATACATATGTATGTAAATGAAAATTTATATAAATTTGTTCAAACCTTCTTGATTTTATTTTATTTGAAAAATATATATTAATATGTATTTACGAATTTATTTTTAAATATTATTAACTGAAATCAATAAAAGTAATTTTTTATTTATTTACAAACTTTTTTCTGTGTAGAAATCTTTTTAAAAATATCATAATTATTTTAACAACTTCTAGAATAATTAGCAACAGGAAATGGTTTAATATCTATATTATTAACGTTGAACTTTGCATCAAACATAATTAGCTTATTCGCTCATTCATTTGACATTGTGCCAGACATTGAGAGACTCTGTTGTATTTAAGATATTTCAACAACAGTTTATTTCTGTCTATGGAAAAGTTATGAGAATGCAAAATTATTTAATATTATATAAAGTTTTGTAAAATAAAAAATCCATAAACTATCAAGAATTTAAGTAACCAATGTATGGCAGCTACTTTAGTTAACAAACAACACTTTTGTGTATAACTAAGTTTTGAAAACTGTAATGGAATGATGTTTACAATTGAATATAGAATATAGTATAAAACTCAAAACAATATTCAATAAAAAAATAATAAAAAATTGTGCAAATATAATACACATAATTATAAAAAAAAACAAACCAAAAATTAAATAATTAAAACAGTTTCTCGGTTTTTAGTTTTTTTCAAATTAATGATGCTACCGTTTTACGAAGAAAAATTTAAAACTGTATATTTTTCTGCTTAAACAAAAAATATAAATAATATAAATAAAGAATATTATATACAATAAAAGGAAATTAAAACAACAAATATAAAGATGAAGAGTAAAATACGTTATACGCGCAGTAAAAGCTTAAAGGAAATTCTAGGTTATAATCATGATAAGTAAGTATGAAATTAAAAAGAAATAAAGCATACCCTAAGGGATGTCAACAAAATTTAAAAACATATACATACATATATATTTTGTGGATCTTATTTATAATAAAATTTTAAATTTATAAGTGTTTAATAAAACAAACATTCCCATACAAATAAAAATTTGATTATAAATAAAATTTTTATTCAAATTTTTTACATATTTTCTTTTAAAAATGCCTTCAATACTTTAAATTTACCATTAAATTTATTTATTTACTAATTAACTTAAAAATTCTTTTAGTGATGATCAACCAGATTTGGGTCTCTCAAATTCCAACTTCACAGCAAGTTCAAATTCTAGTCTTTCATCGGGTGGTGGCTCCGAGAGTCCATCCACTTCGATGGAACAAATGGGAGGAGCTGGTGTTGCAACACCAACAGCCACCACATCATCGATACATCACCACCATCCACATCAGCATAGTCATCAGGACTCGTTTCATGGTAGTATTGGTGGTTCTTCGAATGCTAGCTTTTTGGGTGGCACAGCGGCCGGTGGTCAAATGGCACGTCATTGGAATTTCGATAGTGATGAAGAAGATGATCTCAATGAGGCCGACTGGAGTTCAAATGTATCTGGCGAAATATTGGCATCTCTGACAGATGCCGAAAAGAAACGTCAAGAGATTATAAATGGTAAATATTGTTTGAAATATCTTTTTAATTCCGAATATAATAGCTAATTGCTCATTTTCTAATTTATTTTACAGAAATTTATCAAACTGAACGTAGTCATGTCCGCACTTTAAAACTCTTAAAACATTTATTCTTATTCCCCCTCCAAGAAAGTGGTTTACTTTCTCCAGATCATTTAATGTTACTCTTTCCACCCTCATTATCATCTTTATGTGATCTGCACGGTGCCTTTGAGCAAAAACTCAAACAACGTCGTATCGATCACAACTATATTGTAAATAGTGTGGGCGATCTTTTCGCCGAAATGTTTGATGGTAAATCGGGCGAAGAATTACGTGAATTTGCCGCCCAATTTTGTGCCCGTCAACAAATCGCTTTAGAAGCTCTCAAAGAGAAACGTCGCAAAGATGAACAATTACAAAAATTACTCTCAAAAGCTGAATCACATAAAGCCTGTCGTCGTTTACAATTGAAAGATTTATTACCCACGGTTTTGCAACGTCTTACCAAATATCCGTTGTTGTTTGAAAATTTATATAAGGTGACGGTGCGTGTAGTGCCTGAGGATACAGCCGAAGCGGAGGCTATACAAAAAGCTTTAGAGTCATCGAAAAAGATATTGGTCGATGTTAATCAGGCGGTAAAGACAGCTGAAGATGCGCATAAGTATGAAATTCATTTTTGACAACTATATTATAACAATTATATTAATACGAATTTATGTTTCAGATTGCAAAATATTCAGCGTAAATTAGACAAATCTACTTTTGATAAGGACGAATTCAAGGTGAGTTTTTATTTTATTAGTTTAGTATTTAAAATACTTGAAATATTAATGAACTTCGTTTTTTTTTCGAAAAAATTTTAAATTTTTTGCATTTGGAAAATCTATACTCCTAAAAATAGTTAAATAGTATATATGTATATCAAAACCTACTGAGCTACAAATAAAATGTATGATATTTTCAACTTTTGATGGTATTAGTGTAGCGTATTTAGGGTTTTATAGTAAAATTTGAAACAAATCTTTATACTAAAATCGAGATTTTTTAAAATTTTACGAAAAATGGGGTTCGAATCTAATCTAAAAAATATTTGCTTGGGTAAAAAAAGATCATAATAAAAGTATTTACCTCAGAAATTTACAACTTTGCAAGACCCTTGCAAAGTATAAAATTTTCATCGATTTCTGTAAACACAACAACAACCACATTGAATAATATTTTGCACAACTTACTTTGCAAGGGTCTAGCAAAGTTGCAATTTCTAAGGTGAATACCTTTATTATGATATTTTTTTACCCAAGCAAATATTTTTCGTTCCATAAAATTTTTTTATGCTCTTCTACATTTCCGTTAAGCATTACAAACAGTTACTAATTATACCAATTATATCTAACTTCATGCTGCCCATGCTATGTGCCTTAGCGAAATGTATTTAAACATAAGTGACCTGTATTTGACTTAAATTTATGGTCCCGATCAATTATATTTATCGCCTTTTTTATATCTATATATCCAAAATTTTTATAAATTGCAATTTGCTACAAAAAAATACAAAAACAAAAAGTGGAATTTTTGCGTAATTTTCAGAAAGTCCATATAATTTTTTCATTAAACTTATTTTTAATGCTCCTTCGATTTAATTGTGTAAAAAACAAAAAACTAAGTTCACGGAGTAATACATGCTATTCTTTATGAAACTGTGAATGTGCCTCGCGAAAAACTTTTAAAAATTAGAATTTTTTGTCATCGAAATTCGATTACCCTGTAATTAACTGTTTGAAAGTCTGCACAATAACAAATATGGTGTAGAATATATCCTCAAAGTCATTAGTTTATATAAGATCAAATGAGATCAAAATGTATAAACGCACCAACAAAGTTTTTGAACTTTGAAAAACAATCCTGATTATAAAATTAAACCTATGTTGCAAAAATTTTGCACTCCATTACTTTGAAATCTTGAGAGTTCAGATTTGTAAGCTATTTGTTTAAAATAGTATTACCACGAAACTTATTAAAGATTAAAGTCAGTTTCAGCCAGGTTAAAAATTATTGATATTGGCTCATATATATGTATATGACTATGATCATGATTACTTTGATTTTTGAAAATTTGTATGGAGCTGTAGAAGATAATATTGTATAATACAACATTTACCAAAGATCATTATAAACTTGAATGATGACTAGGCTTTTTTATATGAAAGAAAATAAATGTTTAAACTATATCCCAAGTTTTGTTTTCTTACTCAAATTCTGGTAAAAGTTTTTTATTTGGTCGGAAAAGTCATAAACTAAGGAATCCAACCAGATATAAACCCAGAAAATGTAAATTAAACTAAAACATTTATGATATTTTTTAAGTTTTTGATCGCTTTGAGCCATTTCAAATTTTTATAATCTGTTTAAAACTTCGCATGTCTTAGTTTTTCGACTATTCGAACATTTCTAGACAGTATTTGTAATGGAGGCCACCCTAATGATGACCATATTATGTCCGTCCGGCTTTCTTTTCTGTAAGTTATTTACAATAATACTTCAAGCCAAGGACTTTAATAGAAATATTATTAAATTCCTCTAAATGCCATAACTTTTAATATATATTGGAAAAAATTTATGCAACTTTTATGTTTGTAGGCAAGAGGTAGAGCTAGAGAGGTAGAGAAGCTAGCAGGATAAGAAAAGTTGCACGTCGGCGCAAAGCTATAAATTTCAGGAAATTTTTTCAAATTTATTTTTAATTTTTTCTGATTTGTTAATTTTTGACAAACATTTTTTAAAAAATTTCACAATACAATATTAGGCAGTCATAATAGTTTGTCCAATTTAAAATATTTTTTTTTTTATCCATAAAATGGCAAAAAAAAAAAAAATAAATAACTCGAAAATGCAGTTTTTAAATTACTCGATTAATCGAGTCGATTTTTTTAAATTACTCGAGTTATACTTCCAAACCCAAATCGCAAAAAAATAATTTTAATTTTGCATTATAATTTTTTAAAGTGATGTTTATACATTTGTTGGATTTTTGGATATTTTCACCAAATACATTTTTTTAAATTCCTAATTGGGACGCCACAATTATATTCTAAACATTCTTTAAAAATTTGCAACATTTGTTTTCAAACATATTAAAAAATAAATAATTCAAACATCTTTAAAACTAGTAAAGAAGGGAAATCTTTAAAATCGAATTATTCGATTAATCGACGTAATTTACTCGAATAAATGTCTACTCGAAATTCTTAATATTAATTTAATCAGTCAGTTATTTGAATTCAATTTGTCGATTAATCGAACAAACAACATTCGATTAATGGTTATACCCTAGTCATAACCATAAAAAACAAGACATGGTCGAAAAAACGTCAAATTCCATCTAGTCCAGTTATTTTTATTTAAAGGATCCAAAAAAAATAATACACAAAACTAGATTCGGAATTATATTTCTTAGTTAAGTTCTAGTATTCAAAACCATATTTTGAAAGCAATTTAGAATCACCGTATGGTTCTACTCCTTGAGTACCAGAATTGGTTGCGACACCACTACTTTCAAAGGCATTCTTGAAGAACCTGGTTCTAATTACACAAGTTCTAAAATTTTCCTGGAAGGTTATTTTATGTATTTCAATTCTGATATATTTAAAAAAAGTTACGTTTGCGAAGTGGTTCATTGCAATGAAAATTAATATCAAAGAAAAATCATTGATTAAGGAATAAGTTTTAGAATCGTTCCATAGAATGGATACTGACTACTGATTAATTTTGAAGAACTATTTCTGAATGTCATAATTTCAACTAAAAATTATTGAACTAGTTATATCAATTGAATGGGTACTGACTACTGAAAAACTTTCCAGAAATAGGGTGAGAATTTTGATCAAAAATCATTTGTATAACATTAAATTAGAATGAGTACAAAATATTTTTTAGCAAATTTATTATTTGGATAAAATCGCAATTACTCCATTATAAAAAATAGTAAAAACAAAAATAAATATTTTTTGTTAAGAAATAAAATTTTAAAAGTAGAGATTGTACGCAAATATTTTGAGTTCTGTTTCATCGTTACTCATTAGGGCAATAGAATCATAATAAAGTTAAAATAATAAACATTTTCGAAATATATATATATTTTTTTATTTTATTTTATTTTTTTTTTCAAATAAATATAATATTTTTAGTGGATTATATTTTTCAATTCAAAATATATTTTTTTTTTTTATTATTCTTTTTATATAATTATTTTAATTGTTATTTTGTATATATTTTTTATTTTCAGAATTTGGATTTAACACAATACCGTTTGATACATGATGGTAGTTTGACAATGAAGAAAAATCCAAGTATACAATTGCATGGTTTATTATTTGAAACAATGATTGTATTGCTAACAAAACAGGTACATTTATTTAATAATATAATATTTTTGAATTAAATATTAATTAGACAAATGATATTTATTTATATTATATTTTTATTTAGGACGATAAATATTCATTGAAATATTTACATGCAGCCCGTAATACCGATGTTAATAATAAACCAGTTAGTCCCATTATGAGCATCGATTCGGAAACATTGGTGCGACAAGAAGCCGCCGATAAAAATTCATTTTTCTTAATTAAAACAAAAACATCACAAATGTTGGAATTACGAGCACCAAGTAGTTCAGAATGTAAAACGTAAGTTGATATTTTCTTTTTTGTTTTACATACATTGTTATTATATTTATCTCTTGAATGCTGGAATATTTTATTTAAGCGGTAAAAATTTTAACTTAAATACGAAAAATAAGAAAAAATGTATGAAAAGATAAAACTGATTGAGGTGATGTCATATATTACAGATGATTTACGAATTAAAAATAAAAAAAAAACACAATTGCTCTTTCTGGTTATAGTTGTTAAATTATTTGCAGAAAAAAAAATACATAAATATTAAACTAATCATAAATATTTATTTGTGTAGGAATTGTAGGATTTAGTTAAACAATTTTTCAGTATTTCAATAGTAATCTCAATATATAAATTTAAATTATTATTTTTTTATTCTTATCCACAATGTTGCATTTTTAAAAATAATTGACATTAATTGTAAAGCCCACTCAATATACTTTTAGGCAAAATATCACTGTTTTGTTTAAATTTAATATACATTAATAAATTCTTTATGAGAAAATATTTCAATATTTTCATAAATTCACACTCTTGCAAAATATTTCTACACTTCATTTCATTTATCTTGACAATTTTTTATATAGAAAATAATGCGGAACTTTTCAACTTATTTTCTGTACAATGGGTTGACATTTTTGAAATTGGTATTATTTTTTATTAATATGTACAATTCATTATTATTTTCTTTTTTCATTTTCAATTTTTATTTAAATTTCTTTTAAAACATATTGAAAATTATTCTTACTTGCTGCTTGTGTTAATTATGACACATTTAATTACTTGTTAATTTATTTATTGGCCACTTAACGCGTGTGCTGTTTGTTTACTGGCTGTTGGTGATTTTGATTTGGTTTATGGCCAAAAGAAAGAAAGAAATAAAATAGCTAAAATAGAGAGTGAGTGCATGTTGGTGCACGTTTGGAGGGAGGTCGAAATATATCGATAATTGTTTAACTGAGCAGCTGTGTTTTATTGTTAATGGTTTTTGCTTGTTTTTAATTATTTAAATTTTGTGTAATTAATGATTTTTAATAAATTGAAATATTAACAGTGTCAGCATTAAGAAATTATAATACTTAATAAAGTGGATAATCATGATCATTAACAGCAATTGAAATTTCGTTTGAATTTCGTTTGAATCTTGATATTGTTTAAGACTTTAGTGCAAATTATAATTTGTTTTAATAATAGCTATTTGCAAAAAACATTCCAAAGATGAAACGAATTTCCAAAAGTATTTTCTATATTTTGAATATGGAATATTTCTTTAGTTTTGTTCTCATTTCAATCTGTATTGGTTTCAAAATTTTGTGATATATACTTATTAGGGTTCGTTTCGAAAAGAAAAAGTTCGTTTTATATTTGGATATCATACCTTTTTAGAATGTTTTAGCAGCAGTAAAAATAATGGCGTATTTTGTTTTTTTAAATTCCAACTCCTTCCCCTGCACTTATTTGAAAAAAGTAAATTTTTCGGACACCCTAATTGGAACACGATGCATTTTAAGCGGGTTGAATAGTGCTCATTCTTACTAAAATTTTGTGTAGAATTGATGTATAAAAGAAATTTTTTTTATAAATCAATTGGATTCGTCTCTGCGCAAAATGGGAAGGAGTTGGAATTAAAAAAAAAAAAAAAACAAAATACGCCATTATTTTTACTGCTAAAACCTTCCAAAAAAGTATGATATCTCAAAATCAAAATTTTCAAATTTACCCTAATACTTATGTATGTATATGTTTTTCATAATTATTTATTATTTAAACTCAAATGTCATTTTGACAAATGGATGACCCAACAATTTCATATTATAATAATTACCTTTGTTAAAATGTTTTTAACAATAAAAAATATGATTTTTGTCTGTATCTTTTTTAAAAATCTTACAAATTTCTATTGTGTACAAGTTAAAATTATACAAACAACATTAATCTTTTTTTTTTTTTTTTTTGAAATATAACTGACAATTTCTTTACCTTGAAAAATGACACTTTTAAAGTTCAATGCTAAAATATGTACATTTATTAAATATTTATTTTGTTTACATTTAAAATACATTGTAAAAATGTGTGTATGATGCCTTTTATTTTAATATTTAAAAAAAAATTTTTAAATACTTTTTTTGCAATACAATGTTATCAATGATTTGCACATTAACCAGGGTTACAGTAAAGGATAAAATGATAAATACTTTTTATGTTTTTTATGTAATTAAAAAACCTTGAATTTTATAATTTTGATCTCTACTGTTAAATTTTTACGCATTAATATACATAAATTGCAAAATATGTACGCAATTGAGAAAAATTGGAAAAAATGCTAAAAATTATCAATAATCATAATATGCTACGTTTATACGTCTTTGCTCTTATTTGCAAATAAAAATGTTGCAAAGTGAAAATTGTTTATTTGCAATAAACTAATTCATAAAAACAATTACTTATTACGTTTATACGCACGATTATTGCAAATAAAAATAACTTCCAAATAAATAACTCACTGTTTATACTCAAATGGCATAAAGAAATATATTTAATTATTTGCCCTGCCGGATGGGAAAAATACAGCTATTATCATCTAACTACAGCTACAGCTATTATCATACTAACTTACAAATAAAATATTAAGTCACCGTTTTATTCGTTTTGTTTTTTTATCTGGCACCACTAATAAGTAAAAGCATTTCTTTATGCAATCTGTCATTATCAACAGTAAGTTGATAATTTGCAAAAACCTGGTGTATAAACGTAGTAATAGGTGATTAACATGTCAGCTTCTGTTACACTTGACAATGAATTTACAAAAAAAAAAAAAAAAAAAAAAAAAAGTGTCAACATTTTAACATTTCATTGTATGTGACAGTTATAATGGAGCACTATGATTTTTTTATACTGATTTTAAATGTCTAGAAAAGGTTAAACTGGTTTTTGTTTTTCAAACAAACGGCACATTGAAAATATTACATACATACAAACATAATAAAAACAACATCTATAACAAATAAATACTCTCATAATGACTTGTAAAAAAATGAAAAAATAAGATTTAACAAACAAAACAACAAAAAAAAAAAGGAAATTGAAAAAGTTTATGTTTTTTGTTATAATATTACTTATTATTTAATAATAAAGATCTAAATTATGAAAACAAGAAAACAAAAAATCATCAAATGGTTGTGTATAATAAATAATGATTTATGAATATGAAACCTAACAAGCCAATGGGAAATTTATCCTTTAGCCTGTGAATTTATTAAAAAAAAAGTGGTATAATACATTAAATGTGATTTTTTATTTATTTATTTATTTATTTATTTATTTATTTTTTTTTTTTTTTTTTTTCTTCTAATTGTTAATTTTCTAAGGATCTTCTCATGATCCCACTCTAAATTTTTTATATGTGTGGCCAACACTAAGAACTATTAAAAAAAAAATTATAAAAATTGAAGATATTGTTTTTGAAACATCCAGGACAAATATTGAAATATTGAATTAGAAACTTGATTTATTAAGCAATAGTTAGGTCAAAACTTTGTTTAAATCGGTCAATTAAGTCCGAAGATATATGGATTTAAATTTAATGTATTTTAAAAAAATTTCTGAAAAAAGTAAACTTTGAACTGCTATAAAAATTAAACTACAACGAATTGGAAATTTTTTAAGAACTTAAAATTTAGTATTAGTGTAATTTATATACATTTATTTTATATTTTTTCGAATTCGAAATTTTTGTTTTCTCCCGATTTTTATTTTAAAAAGGTTTAATTTTCTTAGAAATTATTAACTTTTTTTCTGCAAAATGTAGATTTATTTCCCTTTTTTAAATAATTATTTATAAACTTTTATAATTATATATAACTTCCTCCTTTTTTGATTGTCATTAGTTATATCAATATCTGAGTATTTCCAACTGGATATATTTTGTTGTTTGTTTCTGTGTGTGTATTTGTATGTATGTATGTGTCACGTTTTTAAAACATTTTTTTTAACAACACAACATCACCCAACTTAGGACGTGATTATTTTGGGTAACATATAGGGGATTTAATTAATAATAAAAATAAAGTTATTGAATTGTAAACATTTTATTTTAAAAATATATTCTCAAAAAATAGAATGTAAAAAATCAAGACACTTTATTTTTTCAAGTGAAAATAAAAATCATAGATATGATATTGTTCGGCATCAATTTACTTTTATAAGAGTTTGACAATAATTGTTATCAAAATCAAAAAATGTCAGAAAAATAAAGTAAATTTTTTCTCAAAAATTTTAAAAATTAATTTTATTCCAAAAATATTTTATTTATTACCCAGGAAAAATTGTATTAGTTCTACAACTAGTTCCATAACGCATGAAAGTAGCCTGTACTCGTTCTTCTTTGGCGTTACGACAAATGATTTTTGTTTGTAATTGTCACATCCAGAATTCATGTCAGAGAAGCGTTAGGGAATGGTTTTAGAACCAGTTTTTTGTTTTTTATTCTAAGGAGCCATTTCCTAAAGGCTACTTTTTAAATCAGTATAATTTTGTTAAACTCTTTTGTTTTTTTTTTTTTAACAGTTCAAGGAAGACATTTGGGAACCAGTAATTTGTTCAGAGAAGTGATGTAGAAGTCATACAGAATTAGTTCTTAAGCACTAATTCTCAAAATCATTCCTTAAAACGAAAAATAATAAGGTTCTGCTGACAATTTATGTGTTTCAGAATTAGTTGTGTAAGGATGTTATTAAAGAATCTGAAGAGGTTGTGGTTACACTAGTTCTAGAACTAATGATTTTAGAACATGTTCTAAAGTTTTTCTCGGGTAGTTCCTTTTAGTAGCACGAATATTCGTACAATTTTTTATTTTTATTTTTTAAATGAACAGACTTTTTTATTAAATAGATCAAGAAAATAAATAATATTTGAAAAAGCTAAAAAAATTTTAACTTATTTTCTTTTTTTGCCTATTTTGAAAAAATATAACAAGAATTTTTTAATTCCTTAGAGAAAAGTCTTTTGAAAAAAGGAAGGGTTTTTCTTTACTTTTATTAAATTCTGTCGGGTTTCTTCTTTGATGATAAATTATTAATTACAAGAACAAATAAAACTGAGAAAATTAAAAAAAAGTCTTAATGTGTTTCCACTTTTTCATCTTAAAATTTCCCTATAAGGTGATTTCATATCAAACCTTTTCTGATGTCAATTCTGACTGCAGTCACTGTTAGAAATGGCCAATTTATTTCCAAACCATTTTGATTGTTCTCCTTAGGGCAAGGTGAGGAAGATTTAAGAACAATGTTAACTGATTTTTAGTTAAATTTAAAAATTATTTATTATTAATTTTCTTAATTTTATTATTACTTTTATTATTATTTTTTAAGATTAAATGAAACCTTACTATAATAAACATTTTCTTTAAATTTTAAATTATCTTTTCGCAACTGTTGTTCTCTCTTAAAGGGTTAAATGTAAAAAATTTAAAATGTAAATTATGGATTTTATTCTTTTGTTATTCTAGGGTATTTGCAAAATTCTATACAAATATTTTTAAATGTATTCTTTGTGGAATTGTATGAGTATTTTAGATGAGAATGGAAACAAAAGTCTATAGAGAAAAACTTTTGACGTTTTGTTATTTTTTACTTTATTATTTGAGAGATTTTAATTTTAATTCAATAAAGCAAAATAAAAACAAGAAATAAACAAACAAATTTTATTTTGCAAACTTTGTTTCTGTTCATTCTGGCTGTTTGAAATTTTGCATAAAACCCAATCAGAAGCAAATAAATCGTAGGAGTAGAAGAAGAAAACAAAAATAATAATTTTGGAAAAGTAAAAACATAAGCAACTTAATGTTATGAAAAAAACTTTAAATGTAAACAAAACTAATAAAAGAAAATAAAAATAAATTTCCAAAATTCAAACTAATTTAATAAAACTAAAAATTAAATTTGAAAAATTCATAAAAAATTAATTAAATTATTATTTGGTTTATGTCATGTAAACTTTACTTATATGGCAAAAAAAAATCACAACAAGATCTTTTAATACCAAACGGAAATTATTCATGTTGGCGGTAGTAGTAGTAGTAGTTCTAGTTGTTATTGCTACTGTTTTGTTTTTCTTACCAAAAGAGAATTTCAATAAGAGTATGCAACAAAATTTAAATGAATTTACTCTTTATTTCATTTAATAGCAAATATGTATAAAAAAAGAGCAACCTCAATACTAAATAATTTCCTGTATAATTTAAAAACGCAGGTAAAAAATACTTGTAGTAAATGTTCTTGTTTATTAAATTTGTATAAAATTTTATTTCAAATGAATAATTTGCACTAGTAGTACTTGTAGATTGTAAAGCAAAAATAAAAACAATAAGTATAGGTATTATATAGAAAATGAAACATAAATAAATGTTTCATTATCTTTATTTATTTTTCTATTTGTATGGTTTATTTGTGTTGGCGTTTAATTCAAAAGAATTTTTTTCTTTTTTTGCTTTTATTTTCATTTAAATTACTTGTCTGCTACTAAAGAAATCATAATTATTATTTGAAAATCTTTTCCAATACTAGAATATATTTATGAAAGACAATAAGAATTCCAGCAGGCTATGGCAGTCATTTTAGGTATTAAAATGGTGGTATGGTCAATATTAAAGACAACATGAGATGAAATGAATGAATAATTTTTAAACAGGAAATGTAACGAAAATTAATTTTTATTTTTTTAATAGATTTTTACAAAATTCTTATTAAAAATAAGATGTTTTCGAATATATGTATTTATAATAAAACTTATTTGTCTAAAGCTTTTCTAGAAACTCTTAAAAATAATGTGAGCTTTATTTTTTCAATAAGCATTTTTCTTTAGCACCTTTTTAAATAAATATGTCACAATTCATTATATTTTAATATTAAATTACTCACCGAAAACCTTATTGATTTAAATATATTATATGTACTATAATTTACAATTTGTATATACAATCGAATATTGTTTATAGTCTATACCCAGCAAAAAAAAGTGAGGAAAAAGATGTAATAAAATCACCACAACTAGTAACCAGTACCACTTCAAATTCGGGTGAAAAACCAATGAATTTAACATTAGCGTGTCATTGGTGGAATGTTGTTCATTTTTGACAACTTGGATGTTATTTGTAACTAGTACCATTACTTATATTAACTTTGTATTTAAGATGTGAGGAAAAACGACTACTACAAAGTGAAGAAAATCCAAACTCCAAAATGATTTTCTTAGGGTTGTTATTAAAGATACTAGTAAATAATTATAATTTAGTTTTAATTTATGGAAAAGCAATAAGAAAAAATGAAATTAAAATCTTAAAATCTTTTTTTAATATTTATCCAAGTGCCTTTTGTTTTTTAGACTTTTCTTCGCTACTGAATAAATGTTTAAGAAGTGTTAAAAACCAAGGAAAATTTTGATCAAAGAAGTAATTTAATACCATAATTTTTATAACGATATTAAAAATAACTACTAGAATAGTTGAAAAAATTCATTGGAAACTTTTGATGTGATTTAGATGTCATTTGTAAAGAATGACTTTCATTATTTTTTGCTGCGTAGCGAATGTTTTTCTTCGATCCCTCTAATTTGTTATTACCTTTTGGATATAACGAACCTTGTTCGATAAACATTTTTGCTTCCAATTCGTTATATCGCACGTTGGATTAAAATTTGTCAAAAGTAGAAATTAAATAAATTTTAGAAATTAAGTTTTCTAAAAATATTGTTATCAAATACTTATGTATCAATAGCAATGAAAATCATTTGTAATGAACTGTAAAATTAAAATTTTTTTAAATATTGAAAAAAAAAAATAGTAATAATAATAAAAAAAATCCATAAACGTCAGGTGTACATTTTAAAATAAAATAATTCTTTAAAAATAAACCTTCAAATTCAAGTAGTTATGTATGGTTTTCTTAAAGTATTTAAAAATTTAGTTTTTTCAAAATATTTTTATTATTATCAAGCCTGATTTGAAAAATTAAAATTTTTAGTGAATAACTCCTGTTTCTCCCATAAAAAAAAACAGACTTTTTTTTCTTTATCACTGTTAAAAATTAGTCATTGGGATCGACATTTTTTTGGGAATTTTAATCGGCTGCACGTTGGGGTAAAATGTGTCAAAAATGGTATTTAATTGAATTAAAAAAAAACATTTAAAAAAAAAAAATAAATTTTCATCAAATTTCAATGTATTTATTTTAAATAAAAAGTCTTTTAAGGTAATAATTTAAAATGAAACCCAACTTCAGATATTTAAATGTAAATTTCTTCAAGTATTTGCAAATTATATTTTCTTATTTTTTTTTTTTTTTTTTTTTTTTGAAAATTGTCCTAAAATACACAAATTTTCAATTTTCGTGGAATGCAACTTAAAATATTATAGTATGTTTGTTGATTTTAGCCCTCTTTGAGATATCATTTTTTTTTTTTTTTTTTTTTTTTCGAAAAAACTCCAGATTTCATACAAAAAAAAAAAAAGCTTAAGTGCAGACATTTCCTTTGCTTTATCAAACATTAAAAAGTGGGGCAGAATCGAAATAAATCTGCAACTTCTAATCGGCTGGTTGGATTTACATGAAATTTCACATAAGGACAGTAACATTTTGAGTTTAGAAGCAGGATCCCATATACGCTTCAGGAGCGGAACTATGGGGTTTCAAAATAGGGTATTAATGTCATAGAAAATATTTAACCACTAGCGATTTTTTGTTCCTTACCCGATTATCAAGATTTTTATATCACTTGATAAATCCTTTAGAAAACATGCTAGTTCTCTTATATATTCTTCGAGATATTTTCATTTGAAATTTCAACAATCTCAACTTTGAAAGATGTTGGACAAGTCTTTCCCATATACATCCCAACATTTTCAACCAATTTTATCATATTTTTTGCAATTTATTAAAGGACAAAATTATCTATGGAATTAAGAAAATTTTAAGTCGATATTTTTATTGAGTCGAAAAATAAACGATTTTGAACTAGCAAGTTTGCAAAAATTAACAAACAGACGGACGGAAGGACGGACATTAGAATTCTAAAAAAAGCCTTAGAATTCCAAAAGTATATTACTTTTTTTCTTCTGGACAAATAAAAAAAATTTAATCTAAATATTAAAGTATTGATATCATCTTTCCTTGATTTAAGCGCCATTTTCGACCCATTTAACCCAAATGTATTGACGGAAGGACATTATCATTCTGCCAAAAAAATATTTTAGAATTCTAAAAATGTATTTCTTTACTAACTAATAAGTAGAAAAATAGAACGTGATTATCAAATTTCGGATATCACCTTTTTCTGAATTAAGCCCTATTTTCGACCCATTTAACCCAAATGTATAGACGGACGGACATTGCCATTCTACCAAAAAATATTTAAGTGCATTTTTTACTAACTAACAAATAGAAAAAAGATAGAACATGATCATCAAAATTTTGTTATCACTTTTTCCTGATTTAACCCAAATGTATAGATGGACGGACATTATCATTCTGCCAAAAAATATCTTCAAATTCTAAAAATTCATTTTTTTTACTTACTAACAAATAAAAAAAAAATTAAGCGTGATCATTAAAATATTGATATCACCTTTCCCTGAATTAATCGCCATTTTCGATCCCTTTCACCCCATGTGCAATGTATACACAGGCAGACAAACATTACCATTCTGCAAAAAAAAAAAAAAAAAAATCTTAAAATTTTAAACATGATTTTTTTTACTTAATAACAAAGAGAAAAATAAAACGTGATTATTATTTAATTCCCTGAATTAAACGCCATTTTCGACCTCTTTTACCCCAATGTGTATCGGAAGTAAAATTCGTTATGTAAAGTATCTAATGTAAACATTTGCTCATTCTTTATATTGGATTATATTATTATATTGGTTATTTGTTATATCGAGCCTTGACTGTATTTGCGGTTTTTTATTATTGTATGATTATTTTAAAATTTATATTTATCATACGCCACATAAAGCTTTAAAAAAAATTTAAATTTTATGCTTATGAAATTAAATATAAATAAATATATTTAAGCTATTATTATTTATCGCTCTGTTGTTTTTAATACACAATTTAAATTTAATTGTCATATAAATTAACCACAAATATTATGACTTTTAGTCAAATATTAAACGTGACTTTAACAAAAAAATACTAAAGTGTAATGAAATATGTATAATGTAATAAAATACATTTAATATCCAGTTTAATAATAATAAAAAATATTGTATAAATACACTTTAAATTCTTATAAGTAAAATAGAAAATTATTAAGATTAAAAAATTTCTTAAAAAGTAAAATATTTCGTTAAAGAAAAAAAACTTTATAAATTTACATTTTTATAATGCAAAAGTGATTAGTTTTCATGTGGCTGGATTTTTAAATCTAGTAGAATTTATTTAATTCCCTTTAGTCTTTTTTATAATTATAAATGACATTAAAATCATAACCGCAATAAAAATTAACAAAATAAGTTTTTCTTTTTCTTATAAAAAAATATATATTTATAAAATTATTTTCACATTAAGCTGCATCTATAAGGTTTACTTTTTTAATTAACTTGTCTTTATAAAATTCTTTTCAAAATTTATTTACCTCAAGAATTTCCTTCACTAACTTACTTCCTGTCTCTCATTCTCTAGTTATGAACGTGTCTTAATCCTTGACATTTTCTTTTTTCTTTTACTATTTACAAAGTTTTCTTGTGGCTTTTTAAATTTTTAATCTTTACAAAGTGTTGAAGATATAAGTGAACAAATGAGTGAGTAAGCGTATAAATACCTTAGAAAAGTATTTATTTAAAAACGCAGATTTTTTTTATTTTTTTTTATTTCATTTTGGATTTTTCTCCATTTAGCTATTAGCTACGGTTTATTCAAGTGTTTCAAATATTAACGACAGTGATGACAATGATGATTATAATGTTGATGATTATAAAGACTATAATGATGCTGTTAATGCTTTTGCTAATGATGATGATGTTCATTCTGTTAATTTAGACCTTGAAATATATAAATTACTAATAATAAAACTAAAAAAAACCACCAACATTAATCAATGATATTAGGAAGGAAAAAAAAAAGAAATATTTAGTGTGTGTGAATTGTATAAAATGCCAAGATAAATGGCTTTCGAAATTATTTATTGTTTTGATTTCATTTCTTTTGATAAGTTTTTGTGTCATAAAAAGAAAAGTCAACAAGGGAAAATAATAATTTTTCCCATAAAATAAGAAAAAGAAATTAATAGTTTGAAAGGAAAAATATTTTTTTGAAAGAATTCTGATAATAAAATTATTAAGATGTTTTTATGACGTATGTATTTTATATATATATATATATATATATATATATATATATATATATAATATGATTTATTAGATTTATTTCAAACTGTATATATTTTCAATTTATATAAACAAATATTATGAAGGAAAGTGACAGGTTAATAATGATAGCTAATTTGGTCTGTATTTAATAAACTTTATTTCGCAGTTGATAATAAAAATACATATGTATGTATGTGTATGTGCGATTTAAGCATTTTCAGAAATTTTATAAAATCAAATTTCTAAATATACTTTAAAAATATCAGTAATATGTTAATAATTAAATAATATTAAGATTAACATTTCCCAATATAGTCCTAGATTAACTATAATCGTAGGAATTTATTACGACTTGGATTAGTTTTAATCCTAGGCCATTATATAATTGCAAATTACATTTAATCCAAGATAGTTGTTTATTCCTGATTAACGTTATTATAAGGTTTTTTATATAAACCAAAAATTGGCATCAATGGAAAATCTTTATATGAATTTTTTTTAATTGTAGCATTATCTACAATACCAAATTAGCTTTAATAATAAGCGTTAATTAGTCCTATATTAGCTTTAATCGAATGTATTAATTTAGTCGTAATAAGATTACATTTAACAAAAATTTTAAACAAATTTAGATTTATTTGTTTATATGTACTGCCCACGAAAAAATACGTGCACCCTTTAAGGCTTATAACTTTTATTATACGTGAAGGAAATTAGTTCCGCTATCTATTTTTTATTTATTATTATATTCAGTATCTATGAGCTACATTTTGTTGTAATAGCAAAATTAGTTTTTCTTAAAAGGAAAATTTAATAAAATTAATTAAGGGAAAGGTGATATTAATATTTTTTATTATAGATTATTAAGTAAAAAAATTTAGTTTTAGAATTTTTTTTTTTTTTTTTTTTTTTTTTTTTTTTTTTTTTGAATGGTAATGTTCTTCCGTCTATACATTCGAGTTAAATTGGTCGAAAATTATGCATAATTCAGGGAGAAGTAATATCAACACTCTAATGAACACATTTAATTTTTCTATTTATTATTAAGTTCAAAAAAAGCATTTTTGGAATTATAAGATGTTTTTTGGCTGAATGGTAATGTCCGTCCGTCCATACATTTGGGTTAAATGGGTCGAAAATGGTGCTTAATTCAAGAAAAGGTGATATAATAATAATAATCAATAATTTAATATATAGATTTAATTCTTATATTGGTCAAGAAGTAAAAAATAATATACTTACTTTTGGAATTTTAAGACTTTTTTTAGAAAATTCTAATGTCTGTCCTTCCGTCCGTCTGTTTATTAATTTATGCAAACTTGAAAATTCAAAATCGTTTTTTTTTTTTTTTTTTTTTTTTTTTTTTTTTTTTTGTTAACTCAATAAAGATATTGACTTAAAGTTTTCTTTATTCAATAAACAATTTTATTATTTAATAAACTGCAAAATATATGATAACGTCGGTTGAAAAAGTTGAGCTATATATGGAAAAGACTTAACTAAAAGAGAAAAAAGTTCCTAATTGGAATACTAGAAAAAATGCCAAGGCAAGGAAATTTTTTTTTATTTATTTATTTTTTTTTTTTTTTTATAAATATGAATGCTGCCTAAATGAAGATTAAAAGTACGTACTGGCGGACTTTTTACAATATCCTGGTCATAAATTCCATATCACGGATGTAATGAAAAATTTAACAGATAAACATTATGTAAAAAAGTCGAAATTGTCAAATAAGCTTTTGGTCTGGTCTGGACTGGACATTTGTGCATCTAGGAAAAAACACTTCATTCATAACCAATCTCACTTTCAACAGAGAAATGTACGTAAATGAGTGTCGTCAGAAAAGATTTCTTCTTGTCATTAGAAAACACAACCAATTCCAAATTGTCTGGCCTGATGTCTCTTCTCATTATTCAAAAAAAAAAAAAAAAGTACCAAAGGAGGACACTTCACTAAATTGTAAAGTCCATTAAAAAAAGTGGACCAATTTCAACAAAAAAATAAACGAAAACACAATTTAGAACTTATTGAGGGTATTCCAGAAAATATTAAATATTTCATTAAAAACTAATTAAACCAGTCCTTACGTTAGTATCAATACAATATTGGTCCCATATAAGACCCGTTTAAACTCGAACATCACTTCGACACACATATGCCAATTTAACTTTAATTAAAGCTTCCAATGTGTCTATTAATAACAGGTTTTTAAATAATCACAGATTAGCTAATCAAAGGTTTTTATATAATCCCTGATTAGATTCAGTCGATTAGCTTTAATCGAAGATGTTTATTTAGATGTCCCCATGAATCTATATCTGATTTGATGACTTAACGTGAAAAACTGCCAACAATTCACTGCACAAAGTACAAAAAAGTACATTTTCACCACTTCAAAAGTAGAACAAAGTGGATATTTTAAACTTTTTTGGAAGTTCTTAATAATTACTTCCAAAAAAGTAAAAATAAATGAATTTTTAGAGTGAAAAAAGATTAATAATTTATAACCAAATTTTAATAAGGCTAAAGCGGAATGTTTGTTAAAAGATTTTATAAACATAGTTTTAAGGGAAGTACTTCAAAAGAAATGAACAAGAAGTATAAAAGAAGTACATCCTGCCAATAACAACCATATGTTAAAAAAAATAACTTCTGCATATCTTTTTCACCACTAAGTACTTCCTTTTAATGACAACACAATGTTAAATTCATGACTTTTTGAGCTCTTTTTTCAGTTACTTTTTTTGTTGGGTGAGTTTTGTTTATAGGGGCGTATGATTAATAAAAATACGCAATATAAAATATTACGTATACGTTATCTGTTCATCAATTAATTATGTTTTT
Organism: Protophormia terraenovae; assembly: GCA_951394005.1. Classification (NCBI taxonomy): domain Eukaryota; kingdom Metazoa; phylum Arthropoda; class Insecta; order Diptera; family Calliphoridae; genus Protophormia; species Protophormia terraenovae. The sequence goes on from OX596077.1 coordinate 94,636,036, forward strand.
ATTTTTTCTAACTTTGAAACCTTTTCTAAATATATTCTCTTCATGTAACATATATCTACATAACACCTCTCTTATGTCACTTGCAGTTAAAAACAAAATCTTTACAAAAGGAAAACTTTTTTCTAGCCGAGTAAAACTTATTTCTAAATAACTTGGTATTAGATACAACAATCAAACGCACACAAAGATGTTATTGTCATAAAATAAACTTTTTTTTTTTTTTTCATCTAAAGAAAAAATAAAACAATTTCAGTTATTTTTAGTATTAAATATACATTTTCTAAGTAAACTACTAAAATCATTATTGTTTCTATATTCCTTATACACTTTATATATTTATTGTTGTTGTTGTTAAAGTTTATACCGAAATGGCAGTTAATGAACTTGAAAAACTGTTATTGTACGTGTTCGAATTTATTTTTGTAGCGTTTGCCATAAAACGAATTTATTTCTAACAAGTAACGTTTATTTTCTAAATACGATGTTAAATATGAATAAAAATAGAAAGAAAAAAAATTAAAACAAAAAACTCTATAACAAAATGAGAAATAATAAAAAACAAAGGAAATCTAACAAACTTTAACAACTTTTCTTGGCAGCCTATATAAACGGGTTAAAGGTTTTATATATATTTTTTTGTGTTAGCGGCAGCCGACTGTAAGTTAAAGTATTTCTGATGATTTTTAGATAATATTTAGAAAGTTTTTTTATTTTTGCTTTCAAAAGTATTGCTACAAATAGGTGTGTCATATTGTAATTGATGAATAAATAATATACAAAAAAAAAAAAAAAAAAAGCAGCTACAATACTTTTAGGCGTTGAAAACAAATTTTACGTACGTTCCCTTTTGTTTAGTTAAACTAAAAGGTTTTTATGAGAAAATTTATGAACATATACACATTTCGTAATGTATTTGAAAGAATTTAAAATTGAATTATAAATCTTTTTGTATTTTAAAATTTATTTACCATATAAATTATGTGACACGTGCACTTTTTATAACGTAATTTCAATATACAATATGTAACACCTTTATAACACAAATGTTAAATACAAAAAGAAAAAGGAGGGAAAGGAAACGAAAAATTTAGTGCATAAAATTCAGCTTATAAAATTGAAACCAATTGGTCTATCTCTTTCAAATTTTGATTTTGTTAAAGTCTTGATATATTTAAGTTTTAGATTTAAAAATGGGTCCACCACTTTTAAAACTCTTGTTTTAATTTTTTAGTCAACCTTAAGTATTATTTTTTTTACTATGACCCACTCAAACTTTAAATTACTGTATTTATAATGAAAAGAAAGATGAGGCCAGAAAAATTATCGTTGTATTTTCTAATGACGCACGTTGGGGTAAAATGAGTCAAAAGTGCCTATAAATTGAATTTTGAAATTAAAGTTTTTGTAATAAAGTTGGTTACCGTACAAAAATAGACAAAATTATGTATCAAATTTAATTAAAATCGTTAAGCTGGGTGGTTCTGTCAAAGTTAGGAATTTTTTTACATTTTTTAAAAATAGTAAAAAATTAAATTTTCGTAAACTTTCAGTGTATTTATTTTAAAAATCTTTTAAAGTAAAAATTTAAAAAAGTAACCATCAACTTCAAGTATTTATAAATTATATTTTGTTCTAATATTTTTGTTATTTTTTATTTTTTAATTATTCTAAAATACACGAATTTAAAATTTTAATGGAATGCAAATTAAAATGTTACAGGATGTTTGTTCAAAAAATTTTCTGAAAAATAGTACATATTTGTCCACTTTAATGTTATGAAAAAAAATCGTGCACATATATAGCCCGATCTTTATCAAACATTAAACAGTGGGGCAGAATCGAAATAAATCTGTAACATCTAATCGGCTAGTTGGATTTACATGAAATTTCACAAATGTTTAACCACTAGCGATTTTTGTTCCTTAACCGATATCCAAGATTTTGAAATCACCTTAAAGTCTTATTATTTTCTTCTTTCTATTTCTTTTATACACTCTTCAAGATATATTCATTTGAAATTTCAACAATCTCAACTTTGCAAGATGTTGGTCAAGTCTTTTCCATATATATCCCAACATTTTATTAAAGAACAAACTTGTCCATTGAATAAAGAAAATTTTAAGTCAATATCTTTATTGAGTCAAAAAATAAACGATTTTGAATTGGCAAGTTTGCAAAAATTAATAAAAAGAAGGACGGAAGGACAGCCATTAAAATTCTTAAAAAAAAGTCTTAGAATTCCAAAAATATATAATTTTGTTACTTCTTGACTAATATAAAAACTAAAAAAAATACTAAAGTATTGATATAAACTTTCCCTGAATGAGGTGCCATTTTGACCCATTTGACCAAAATGTATAGACGGACGGACAAACATCGCCATTCTTCAAAAAAAAAAAAATAATAATATTTTAGAATTCTAAAAATACATTTTTTTACTAACTAATAAATAGAGAAAATAGGACGTGGTCAAAAATTCGGATATCACTTTTTCCTGAATTAAGCTCCATTTTAGAACCATGTGTTGACGTACATTACCATTCAGACAAAAGTCATCTATCTCATAATTCTTAAGATTAATTTTTTTACTTACTTATAAATAGGAAAATTAAACGTGATTATTAAAGTGTTGATATCACCTTTCCCTGAATTATGAAAAACATCTTCAAATTCTAAAACTGATTTTTTTGGATAATATTGAGTAAAAAAAATAAAACGTGATCATATTACGTTTCCTTAAATTAATAGCCATTTTCGACTCCTTTTACCCCAATGTGCGGTAGTAGGATCAATTGAAGATCAATTTTAATATTTTTTTTGCATATTCAGCTTTATAATAAATATAATTTCCTACAAAATTTTTATTTATATAACGCTCTACATATTAATTTCGATTTTTTACACGATATTTATCTGATACATTTCCTATAACATCTGTAATATGGAATTAATGGTCCGTACATTGATAAAAGTCCCTCAGTACGTACTTTTAATCACCTTTTAGGCAGCATTGATATTTTTAAAAATTTTATTCTCAATAACTTTCGTTCGCTCTTTTGCCTTCGCAATTTTTTCTAGCATTTCTATTAGGAACTTTTATTACTTCGTGAACATTCAGTCCAAACTTTTCTGATAAAATATAAAGAGCAGTTTAAAGAATGAGTTATATTCCGTCCAGAGATGTACAGATTTTCTATTAAAATTTGTATTAAAAAATACACTTAATTATGTTATTTATCTGTTATAGTTTTCGAGTTATTTGTACTCAATTTTTCAAGTACTTGGTCCAGTTTTTTTCGTATATTTCACATTATTTTTAACGGATTTTATTAGATTTTTTCTTTAACTAATTAAAGAACAAAATTATTATTGCTTATATATCTTTACTGAGTCCAAAATAAAATATTTATTTATCAACATATAATAATTATATACTTTTCTGAAAGGTATTTCCCAATGATTATTTTCAAATAGAAAACAAGACCAATAATTTAAGAGGTCTAGTTACAAACCCTCCCGAATACGACCTATTTTGCAAACAGAATGCAGTTTAGGAACCTATTATAATAATAATGGCGAAAATGTTACCCATTTTTGGTGTTTTCGACGTTTTTTTCTGTATGAATTTGGGATTCCTTTTACAAAAAGGAAAAAAAGTTTTTTTACAATTTCTCATTTAATACGATAAAGTCTACAATCACCAAAAATTTCTTTAAGACATCTTAGCTAACAAAAATTTTATTACACACGAACTGTAAACCCGCTACTTCGTTAGCGGAATTTTTTTTTTAAACACCATACTATATCATAAATTTAAACTAAGATTCTTAATATCTTTGGGAATATTTTTAATAATGATGTTATGTCATCCATAAATAACAATTTCTTTTTAATTTCAGGTAGAATAATGGAAAATAAATATCAGAATTACGAAAAAGTATATTAGAATAAAGAAAAAGCAGCACAAAATCCATTTTAAGGTTTCTAATTCACTTAGGACCTTACATCTTCAATTTCATGTTTCTAGATTCAGAATTATAGAAAATTAAAAAAGTACCATAGGAAAAACAAAAAAAGTACCACAAAGTCCCTTCTTATGGATTCCCATTAATTTAGGACCACATATCCTTGTTTCGTGTTTTTATGGTAAATATTACCGAAAATTAAAAAAGTACCATTGGAAGAACAAAAAACTACCACAAAGACCCTTCTTGTGAATTCTTTCTCACATAGGACCATGCATATTGAATTTCATAATTCTACTTTAAATATTATAGAAAATTCAAAAAGCACCATTAGAAGAACAAAAAAGTACCACAAAAACCTCTCTTATGGATTCTTATTTATTTAGACTACATTACTTTAATTTCATGTGTTTGGGTTAAAAATTATAGAAAATTCAAAAAGTACCATTAGAAGAATAAAAAAGTACCACAAAGTCCCTTCTAATGAATTATCATTCATTTAGGACCAAATATCTTCAATTTTATGTTTCTATGTTAAATATTATAAAAAATTCAAAAAGTACCATTAGAAGAACGAAAAAGGACCACAAAGTCCCTTCTTATGGATTCCCATTTATTTAGAACCACATATCCTTATTTCATGTTTCTAGGTTCATAATTATAGAAAATTCAAAAAGTACCATTAGAAGAACGAAAAAGTTCCACAAAGTCCCCCCTTGTGAATTCTTTCCAAAATCGGACCATGCGTATTTAATTTCATGTTTCTAGGTTAAATATTACAGAAAATGCAAGAAAGTACCAATAGAAGAAGAAAAAAGTACCACAAAGCCCATCCTTTGAATTCTTACCCACAGGATCCTGTATCTTTAAGTACCACAAATCCACTCTTGTGAATTATTATCTACATTTTCTTAAATTGTTTCTATGTTTAAAGTAATTGAAAATTCATTATTAAGTTTGGATAAAATGTAATTTCCCGCCTTTACCCCTTTTTGGTACTTTTTTCACCCATCGAAGTATCAAAAATTGTATTCCAATAAATTTCTAAATTGTAGTGGTATTCCATATTGAAATACTCATATTTCAATAAATATAAAAAAAATATTTTATGAAAAAAGTACCAAAAATAGGTACGATTTTTACCCCTTAAACGTTTGAATTTCTAAAAAGTACCAAATTTGTATTTCTCATTTTTTGATAAGTTATGAATACGACATAAATTTTATCTGTATGTTGATTGGTTTCAAAGATACATATGGTGCCAAAAAAGTACCAAAATACAGTTGTTACCCGTTTTCTCCCTAAAACAGCCGATTTTCAAAAAAGTACCAGACACCTGTCCAATTATTTTTTAAATGAATAACGATGACTATTCAACTTTTTTTGTTCATTATTAGTTTGCGAGTTATAAGGTTACCGATTTTACCCGTTTTTACCCTTTTTTACCCCCTAAAAATTCAAATTTCCAAAAATCCCGTATTAGTGGATCTATACGGAGGGAGGCCTACCTACGTTCCGTTTAGGCTGTGGGATGATGAACCAGTCAGTCATTCAGTCAGTCAGTCACGTTACTCTTTTATATATATATATAGATAAAATATTTATAAAATTTCCTAACTGACATAATTCTTCATTATATAGAAAAAGATTCATATCATTATTTTCTATGGAACCAAAACTACGCTACTTATTAACTTTAATAAGTCACGGAAAATTCAGTAAAGGTAGCAGTTCTAAATACTTAAATAGTAGTTAAGGAGCTACTCGTATAAGTATTTAAATGTTTTGAAATTCCACTTTTTTTATTTTTTGCATTTAAATTAAAATATTTTTTTGCAATAGCATTATCGCATTAAAATATAAATTCTTAAATCTCCTAAATTACAAAGTATATAACTGTTGCGTATACTTGTTTTAATATTTGATTAATATCACTCATACGTCTAAGCACACTTTTGAGTTTAAATTCGATTTATAAAATTCTGTCAACATAATTTATTTTGATAAATTTCTTTCAACAACTTTTCAACTTTCTTTTTAATAAAACTTTTATTGGCTATTACAGTTATCAATCATTCATTTAAAACGGGAATTTCATTAATACTTCTTTAATGTTTAATTTCTTTTTAACTAAGAAAAATTGTTTTAATTTGAGATTTTGTTTTTTCTTTTGCCTCCGTTTCCTTGAGCTGGCAATTTCAAGTTCTTAATCCAAAAACAAAAAAAAACTTAAGAGGGGTAATTAATGCTTATTTCTATTGTTTGCTCCCTTTGGCAAATAAAAATTAAATACATCAGCAACAAAAACAATAACAACATCATAAAACTTATTTAAAAACAAAACAATAATATCAAAATAACAGTCTTATTTAATATTTCCGCTTGTTTGAACAGAGACACAAACGGAGGTATCAAAAAAAAAAAAAAAGAAATAAAAAAAATTAAACAGTTTAAAGATGCCGGTATTAACACAAAACAATTTTTTTTCTTAATTTCATTAAAAAGAGAATAACACAAAACAATTGTTTAGAAACTTATACATTTTGCCAGTTCTCTTTAAATATCTAATGTTTATAGACCACTTTAGTAAAGTACATACATACCCACATGGATATATGTAAGTATTTGTTTTGTTTACTTTTGGTATATAGGATTTTAAAAATTGTTTTTTTTTTTTTTTTTCTTTTTCTGGGCAAAGAGTTGTTTATAATCAGTTCTCTGTTATTAATTTCTCTTCATTTAAAAAAGAGAAATTTATCCTGCTTTCACTGTTATTTAATGTAGTATTTTTCCTCTCTTTGTTCTTTTTCCCCATTTGTGTAGTTGTTGTTATCGTGTCTGGCGTAGTGTTATTAATCTTGTTTTTTTTTTTTTATTTTTCGTATAAAACGAATCATAATATCAACAACAATATAAGGAATATATGTATGTGTATATGTGTTACAGTAGTACGACTTGTATATGCCAGCAATTCTCTGTTGGTGTGTATACTTGTCAAATGTGTTGCTGTTGCTGCTGCTGTTAAAGTTTACAACCAATTGTAGTAGTCAGTATACAAATTGACGTTGAACTTAAAACATACACTTGACGCAAATTTTTTTCAAACAAAATTTATAATTATTTAGAATTTTTGTTTCGTAAAATACTTGAAAAATTCGGGTGTGTGTATGTGTTATATTAATGTATATATATATTTTTTTAAACGCGCGCGCTAAAATGTTTTTTGCAAATCATAATTATAGTTTTAGTTATTTGTTTTTCCTTATTTAATTAAACCATTTTTGGTAATATTTCATTAAATTGTCATTAAGCGGTACGGCTGCCTGTCTAATGACTGGCTTTGATCGTCTACATCAAACAAAATTGGAAATATTTAATTAAAATTTGAAATGTTTTTTTCTAAACAAAAAGTGCGTGTTTTCAGTTTTAAATAGTAAATGGCATAAAAACAAACCATACAAAAATGTTCAATAATATTAAAAATGGAAAATTTTAATTAAAATGTTATTGAAATAATCTCAAGTAAAATCAATGAAATGTTTTAACAAAAATTAACAAAGTTATTTGTTTTCAAAAAATAATAAAAAATAAAAAAATAAAAATAATACATAAAATAAACACAAAATATATTTAATTAAAATGATTTAATCATAAAAATAATAATTTTTCAACTGGCATATACATAGATATATACGATTAAATAAAAAATAAAAATTATAATTATAAAAATTCAGCACATTTTATAAACAATTTTAAATTCTTTAACGTCTAAACAATTTGTTAAAGCAGCAAGTAAAGTCAACAAATAACACTATATTACAAAATATAAAAAGTTTTTTATACTTTTAAAAGAACATAGTGTTGGTTGTAAAGCATGATGAGTATATTATTTTACAATATTCAGAAATTTCAATATTTCCACAAAATCTGAAGTTATTAACAAAAAACTTTTTTTTTTAATACAGCATGAGCTCCATACATTCTTAAAAATTTATTTTTAATCAGATTTTAATTTTTATAACAGGATTGAAAAGATCAATATTTAGGCTTTCAAAAGATACATGTACATATGTATATACGCATGTTCCCAGCAAAAAAACGATCAAGAGCTTCCAAAAAAGAACATTTTCACCACTTCAAAAGTAGAACAAAGTGCATATTTTAAACTTTTTTGGAAGTTCTTAATAATTACTTACAAAAAAGTGAAAATAAATGAAATTTTAGAAGGAAAAAAGGTTAATAATTTCTAAGAAAATTAAAATTTTATAAATTTTAATGCATTTTTATTATCTTTTAATAAGGCTAAAACTGCATTTTTGTAAAAAAATTTCATAAACATAGTTTTAAAGGAAGTACTTCAAAAGAAATGAATAAGAAGCATAAAAGAAGAACATCCTACCAATGACAACCATGGGTTAAAAAAAGAACTTCTGCAGCTCTTTTGCACCAGTAAGTACTTCCTTCCAATGCCAACACAATGTTAAATTCATGACTTTTTCAGCTCTTTTTCAGTTGTTTTTTTGCTGGGTTATTATATCAAGTTTATCGGTACAATTATCAAATATATCTGAAAATTTCTATTTGTTTACTTTTAGCAACACTTTTTTATATTATTTTGTTAGAAACTATATAAATTTCTTAATTTTATTAAAAAGCTTATTTAATTTGGAATAAAATGAGACCCCATTTGTTAAAATCAAAGAAAAACTGTTAAAGAAAAAAATTGTTTAAATACATTTTGACGATACATAGATTTGTTTAAAAGCAAAAAATTCCCCGTTAACATTTCTTTGATTTAAATGACTGGGGTCTAGTTTTATTGTTTTTTATTATTTTTTATTATTATAATTAAATAGACTTTCTAATAAAATTAAGAAATTTAAATACATTCTAACAAAATAATATTAAAAAGTGGAAAAAAAAATGTGAAAAAAAATGTGAAAAAAAATTAATGTTTTCAGATAATTTCGGCAATAGTACCAAAAAACTTGGATTAATATATATTTTGAAAACTTAAATATTCGTTTTTCTCAAACCTGCTTTCAAATTTAAAATTCACATAAAAATAACTTTTTAAGAATTTTTGGAAATCTTCAAAAATAGTTTTTTTTTTTTTTTTTTTTTTTTTTTTTTTTTTTGTGAATGACTTCAGACTTTGAGGGTGAATTGAACAATTAAAAAATGACTAAATGATATACTTAATTAGACCTACACTATGTCTTTTAAGAAGTATATTTTTCCTAACATACCGTATAATTAATTTATAAATTTAATGACATCTTTAAAACCAGTTTATTTTTATATAGCATTTAAAAATTGTTAATGAAGGTATTTTAAAATTAAGGAACATTATTGAATTCTAAATGATTCACAGGTTGACAAAGTTGAACTCAATATTAATATGTGACGCTAAGTTGACTTTCATTTATTTTACATATGATAAATTTATACTAAACAAAAAAGAATTGTAATAAATAATTTTAATGGAAATACGTATAAGCATATTACACTAGTTAGAGTGAAAAATCACTCGTAAAATGTCTCCCTAACTCTGTTATTACTTTGATTATTTTTAATTTTAAAAATGTTTTGGAATTCAACACAAATCTTTAAATCATTCAAAATAGTAATAAAAATAAAAATTTTCGAAATTTTTCACTGCAATTTATTAAAATTTTTTTTTTTTAAGAAAGTTCCTTAAATTTTTATACATTTTTCATTTTTGCCCCAGAAAGTATGCTCTAAATAAAACATAAAAATTCACAAAAATGCACTAAATAGTCCTCTGGAGGAACAAAATCCCATGGTGATAAATGTAAAAGTATGTTATTGGCTAAAATATGTACATATATCGGACCTATGATTTTTTAATCGCTACACATTGGGGTAAAATGTGTCAAAAGTGGCGCTTAATTGAATTTTAGAATTTAAAATTTTGTAATAAAGTTGGGTACCGAATAAAAATAGACAAAATTATGTATCAATATCAATTAAAATCTTTAAGCTAGGTTGTGCTGTTTTCTTATAAGAAGCTGTCAAGTTAAGAATTTTTTACATTTTTGAAAAATAGTAAAAAATTTATTTTTCATCAGCTTTCAGTGTATTTATTTTAAATAAAAATTCTTTTAAGGTAAAAATTTAAAATGAAACCATTAACTTCTGATATTTAAGTGTACTTTTCTTCAAGTATTTGTAAATTATATTTTGTCCTAATATTTTTGTTATTTTTTTGAAAATTGTCCTAAAATACACTAATTTTAAATTTTAATGGAATGCAACTTAAAATGTTACAGGATGTTTATTCTGAAAATTTTCTGAAAAATAGTATATATTGCTCACTTTAATATTATGCAAAAAAATCGTGCACATATATAGCCCGATTTGAGAAAAAACTTTTTTTCAAAAAAACCGGTAGATTTCATACAAAAAACAGCTTAAGTGCAGATATTTTCTAAACAGTGGGAAAGAATCGAAATAAATCTGTAACTTATAATCGGCTAGTAGGCATAGCAGAGGACAGTACCATTTTGAATTTCGAAGCAGGATCCAATATAGGCATCGGGAGCGGAACTATGGGGTTTCAAAATAGGATACTAGTGTCATTGAAAATATTTAACCTATAGCGAATTTTTGTTCTTTATCCGATTTCCAAAATTTGTATACCATCTTAAAGTCCTTGTTAAAGCCTTTAGAAAACTTGCTTTCATAAATTTTTCGAGTTATATACATTTAAAATTTAGAAAATCTCAATTTTACAAGATCTTGGTTTAGATCTTTCCATATATAGTCAAATATTTTCAACCGATTTTATTACATTTTATGTAGTTAGTTTAAAAACAAAATTATCTATTGAACAAAGAAAATTTTGAGTCGTTGTCTTTATTGAGTCAAAAGTTAAACTATTTTGAATTAGAAAGTTTGCAAAAATTAACAAACAGACGGACAGATGGACGGACTTTATAATTCTTTCAAAAAAATTTTAAAATTCAAAAAATAATTTGTTTCTATTTTTTGATTAATATGAAAACCACATGAAGGTATTTAAATTTTGATATCTCCTCTCCCTGAATTAAGTGGCATTTTCGACCCATTTAACCCATATGTATAGACGGACGGACATTACCATTCAGCTAAGAAATATCTTATAATTATAGAAATGCATTTTTTTACTTACTAATAAATAGTAAAAATTGAACGTGATCATCAAAATTTAGATATCAGATTTTCCTGAATTAAGAGTCATTTTCGTCCCATTTAATCCAAATGTATAGACGGACGGACGGACATTACCATTCAGCTAACAAAACATATTTTTTTTATTTACTAATAAATAGGAAAATTAAACGTGATAATTAAAGTGCTGATATCACCTATTCCTGAATTATGCATAATTTTCGACCCATTTAACTCTAATATATAGACGGACGGACAGACTTTACCGTTCTGCTAAAAAAAATTTTTTAAATTCTAAAATTGAATTTTTTAACTAATAATCAATAAAAAAAAAAATAAACCGTGATCATTAAAATATTGATATCACCCACCCCAATGTGCGCTGGTAGGAAGCTACGTTTTAATTTTAGAACCCTTGTTTCGCTTTTGTTTTCTCACCACCTCAATTTTACTCACACTAATTAAATATATTTAGTTTTAAAGAAAAATATTTAATAAAAACTGACAACAAAGTCGAAAATTTGAAAAAATAAAAGAAAAATACTTTTTAATAATGTTGAACAAGTAATTTCTTATTTCGAAATTGCTACATGCTTTTGCTTATTGAAGCAAAATTAGATTTTAAATGGGTTTTTCGGAATATTCCAAATTTTAAAAAGCGTTTCGAAATTTTTTAAAATTGTTATGTGATGTCCTTAAGAAGTTAAACAATCCACATTAGGACATTTATTGAATGACAATTGAATATGTAATTTTATAACAGAGTATTTTTTAATTTTAACTTCATATTAAATTACATTCATATTAAATCACATTGCCCCCATAAAAATGTTTAATCGTAATTGAATTTTAGAGCAAATAATTTTCATAGTATGTAATATAAATCAATTATAAAAACAAAATGACGAACAAACATTTAATTTCATCTTACAAATATGACAAATATTTATGTATTCTTATAAAAATAGCAATAAATTTAATTATTTCAAAGCTAAAAAGTAATTTATTTACGATCTAAAATTTCTAATTAAATTTATGTATTTAAAATTATTATCTCTTAATCTATATCTATACATCTATAATTTAAAATTAAACTGCCTAAATACATACACACATCTTAATTATACTCTTAATGAAAGTTGAATTAATTAGTAAAAACTTTCCTACTTAATAATTAGCATAATTTTGGGCATTTTCTGTCATTGCTTAGCAAAATATGAGTGACAAGTTTTAATAAGCGCCCTTAAAGTATGCTAATTAATTTGGCATTTCAAAATATTTCATTATATAAATTTAAAGTTTAAACAAAAGTTTAAAATTTTTTACTGTCACAGTATCGAAGACTGTTAAAAAAAGTTTATTATAAAAGACTGTTAAAAAAAAAGTTTATTAAACCATCTAATCTTTTAAGTAATTGTTTCTGCGCTTATAAATATATATTTTTTAATACTTTGAGAAATGACTTAATTGTTGGCTTTACAAGAAATAAAGCAAAATTTTGAAAAAAATGTTAACTTATATTTCTAAAACCTTTAGATTTCTTTTTTTATTTTTGCTCCTATAAGTATGCAATATTTTATACAAAACAAGATCATAAAACACACTTTGTATTTCATATTTTATTTCCTTTATTTTTTCTCTTGAATAGTAGATGAAAAATGTCCCTGTTATTTATTACTTATTCTGGTATTTGCAACAAACTGAAAGCATCACATAATAGAGTCTGACATTTATGCAACAAAATAAGAAATTTATTAAAATTCAAAAAAAAAAAAAAGAATTGCAACAAGATTGATGCAAACAATATGTAAAATTATTGCTATAGGCAAAAAAATTGTGGTTTCATTTAAATTTTTTCCTTTCTTTGCTACTTACTGATGTTCAACAATTCAAATAAATTCGAGTATGTAGTTACAAGAAATAAAGCACAATGTGCGGTGTAAGTACAAAAAAATAGGCACCCTGAAACACTTTTATTACTTCACTTGAAGTTCATGCTACATCTCAAAATTACTAGTAAACAATGGTATATAGATTATTATGGTACAAGAGCAAAAAAAAAAAAGAAAAGAAATTCAATAGTAAATGTAACAAACAATATGCAAATACTCTCATCAGTATCATCACTTGTTCCACGACATGAATACTCGCATGTGCCTTTGTTGGAGACTGTTGAAAGTCAAGAATTCAATGCCGAGATTTTGTTTTAGATTTTTTGCTTGTACATTCAGTTTGCGGCCACTGTTATAGAAGACGACTAGTAGTACTCTACTTTGTCTGCTCCATTTAATATTAACAATATATGACAAATACTAAACCCAAACTAAACAAATGAATGAATCAATGATGAATACCAAGGGTAGGGAAGAAAACAAAAATAAAGATTCACTCTGCTACAAGACAAGAGTAAATAAACATTTAGAAAGAAATCTATCTTTTGCGGCAAAAATAGATAGAGAAAGTTCATGGTTGCCTGTAGTGTAGACATGAATATTTACTTTGGCTGTATATGATTACTGTTACTTAAATAGGCAGCATTTAAAGGAGAGTTTGAAAAAAAGATGTGAATGTCAATAAACGTCTGAGTTTTATACTCATATTTATTATATGTAGTTGTTGTTGTTATTATTGTCGTGGTGGCTGTTGTTAATGGCTGTAATTCTTTTTATTGTTATTGTTCCATTTTTATTATATTTTATTGTTATTTTATAAAATTGTTGTTGAAAACAATACACTTGTTATGGAGATATTAAAATCTTGTTAAATTTTATATAATGAAAATGTGGCATACTTTTAGGAGAGTTAATTATTATTAAATTTTGCATATGAATAGGTGTGGTTATTTTTATATGATTTTATTTGTTGAAACATAAAATGTTAAGATGTAATTAAATTAATATTTAATTATTTTCACCTAATTTAGGAAAACTGAAAATATCAAATGTATTTATTTAAATTTTGTCATTTGGTTCTACTAAATGAAATTTTGGTTCTTCTAGCTAGTTTTGTAGATAAAATCTTGCAAAAAAAAAAAAAAAAAAATACAATATTATTTTTGATACAAAATATGCCCATATTAAAGTATAATTCAAATGGATTCTTCGAAGTTACGAACCATGGCTTGAAGATTTGTAATCTGCAACATTTCCACTACACTATCTATACCCATAGAAATTTATATATGTTGAATATTAAATTTATTATTTATTTTTTATTCGAACTTTTTGGTTATAATTATTTTTGAAAATTATTCAGGCTCGAGTTCAATTGTATTAATTAGAAGAATACATTGTAAAAGATTATTGAATACTCGGCAGAATGGAATGCATTTTCTAGTCAGCCACGACCGTCATCAGCACTCTTCAGTGTCCCACCGTGGTGTTCTGTGTAAACATCATCTATTTAACTCACAACTTTTTGGAAAATGGAATCTGTGACTTTATTGAGTTAAACGAATGGTTTACGGTAAAGCTTTTACAATTATTTTGTATTCTTCTAACCCCCTTATTTTGTAAATCCCTTCACCTCACTTTGAAAAAATTTCCATACAAATTTTTGAAAAACAAAAACAATTTACATGAAACATTTTTCAAAGTGAGGAGAAGTTTTTAACAAAATTAGGCCCTTAATTATTTTTTGTTCTATATAAAATATATAAAATTCAAAATATGGAGTGCGTTCGAAAAAATCTTAACATATATAATATTCAATAACTTGGAAACGGTTGATCTTAGAGTTTTCATTCTTTTTTTTATTTAATTGATAATTTATTACAGATTACAGAAAAATATAAATTTTATAGTTCTAACCACTACTTATGAACTTGTGGACCATTTTTAATTACCCTTCCGTTAGAGATTTGATAGTTGCTTCAGTCACTTTTTTGAAACAGTGTGCACATCTTCTTTTAAAATCTTCGGTATTTTAAGACACCTTTTTTGTGCTCTTCAATTAATTTTGCACAAGAGCTCAATATCTCTCCACTGGTCTAAGCTATGGACAATTTGGAAAATTGACCTCTCTTGGTACAAAAACTATGTTATTGTTTTGGTACCACCCCAGAGATTTCTTATGTGTGGACACGTTGTACTCTCTTATGAAAGAAAGAAGTCTTTTTTGCAAATATTCTTTGATGTATATTTTGGAATTTATAAAGCCGAATGTAACAAATGACTTTACTGTTTTGCCGCAACTGCAAAAATCTTGTTATACCAGGAATTTTTTAGGCTAATTTTTCTGCTTTTGGGACCTAAACTTATCTTTAACATTGCCTCGAGAATTTACAATATAAAAGTTTTGCCACAGAATCTGCGAAAATTCTACCAGCACATACGTTTCTTCGTCAATTATACAACTCAAGTATTTTTGTATGTAATTTGGTTTTAATTTCCGTGTCCTATTCTTGGCTTCTAAATTTTTTGCAGCATTCCTGTTTGGATCTTTTTTGACTTTATATGTTATCAACTATGCACTATCTTTAAATTTTTCCACTAAATAGTCAAAGCACTGAGCTAACGGACTGTTTTTCTACCAGATGTGTTTGGAGTTCCTTTCAATATGCTTCCAATTTTCCGGCCTTCCCAATATCATGTGGACTTTTTTTCTTTCCGAACCAGGTTTCCTATCAATGGTAAAATTCCCCTGATACTGTTAAATAACTTTAGAAACAGGCAGAAATTTAATTCTGTGGCTAATTATTTGTATGACCTATTTGGATTTTTATGAAATTTTTAATAATTTGTACGTGCTACATAATGTACGTGCTACATCTTTTTCATCATTCATTTTGATCAAAATCACGACAAATCAACATGGTTGTTAGATCAAAAAAAAATGTTTAATAATTAAACTTGTGTTAAGATTTTTTCGATCGCCCTCCTTATATTTTAAATACACAAATTAAAGTACAACTTTCAAAATACCATGTGGCCTAGGGGATAAGAATTCAAAGCTAGGAGTTTTAAAGTGTTTTTATTGGTTCAAATTCTGGCGAACATAAATATAATTGTTATTTAATAAATTTCAAAGATACATTTTTAATTAATTAAAAGTATATTTGATAGTTCCTTAATCTGACATTTCAAAATTTTAGTTTGAAAATAAATTATAACACAATTTTTCGAAGTCTTGGTCAATGATCGAATTCAGGACATAAAGTCAATCACACAACTTTTTAATAGAAAAATATTTATATATATTGTATGTGAAAAACAAAATATTATAAAATTTGGGCAAAGTAAATTGAAGCAATTTTTGAGGCTGTTCTTGAAACTCAATTATAAATAACTTCACCTTTCCTAAACGGATTTTGCTGTATTTCAATACCAAGATCTTCGAGACTATATTCCACATATGAGTTGAAAGAGAAATATATTTATTGGACTATGGGCTTCAAAAAATCCATTTCAACATACAGACGGACAGACATATATTCTCAAAAGTTATTTTTAATTATAACAATCACAAATATTTTTCAATTTGAAGCCATGGATATAAAAATTAAAGATTTTCATATAAAATGACAAACTTAAGTATATATATCCTTCATTTTATGTGAAGGATATAAAAAAGTCATAGAATCTAAAGAAATGTTCTTTTTCTACATGCGCAATATTTTACTATACATACTGATATTTTTTGTATATTTTCTATTAAATTTTATTATAACTTTACTACCTATAAAACTAAAATATTAAAAACTTTAACTATGTATAAAGCCTGAGGGCTACAACAGCACAATGTTATTTCAAATATTTATATTCTTATTTCTAAGCAAGAATATAAAATGTTTTATATTTTCTTAAAATTTTATCAACAAACCTTTTTTTTATTTTAATGACCTTGTATACACTTGAATGTTTACAACAATATTTAGCTTTGTTTTTTAGTTTTAAAGATAAACAAATTTTTTGTTATTTTATTTATTTTTTAATAAATTTTGAATTTAACATTTTATAAGCAAAAAGTTTTATCTTGACATAAGAAACCGAATAAAATATAAAATAATTCTAAAGCCTGTTTAAATATCAAAGAGAATTGAATTAAATAAATATATATTAAAATAAAATAATTATTTAAATACGCAATATGAAAACAGTTTTCTGGGAAAATAATTATCGCATTAAATGGTTTAGATTGTTTGAAGTTAGATGTAGTCTTTAGGGATTTAGTTCTTTTTTTGAGAATTGAAACAAATTGCAATTGTTTAATATTTTAAATGTTGCATATTTTAGGGAGTGTAAAAAGTTTTTTTTTTTATCTTCTTTAGAAATTTAACAATTTATTATTTTTAAGAATTTATAATTCTTATATAAAAATTCTTAATTCCCCTTGATAGATAGCATTATGAAAAACATGTTTACATGGCTTAAATCTTAATATTACATTTTCCTTAGTCTACCTTAAGGCAGTATAAAAAAATCATTTGTTGATTTGTTTATTGTCAAACCAAGCATAATATAAATATATACTTATTTGCCATTAAAATTTTTATTTATATTTCCAAGATTTTTGTATTATTTTTCCAATTTCTTTAAAATAAAAATGTTTGTCTATACTTTTTTTCAGTAGCATATCTTAAGGGAGTTTTTCAAATTGAAATCACACCTTTAAATACTTTATTTATGTTATAAGAAATTCCATAAAAGAAAATCTTAAAAAGTTTTAAAGACTTGTTATAAATTCTGTACTTTAACGATTTAACATGTAAATATTTAGTGAAATGTATAAGAAGTAATAAAAATAATACGTATGAAGAAAAACTATATCTTTTTCAATATTTAATTAAATTTTACCCCCATTTCATTAGAAAACCTTTAATATACTTGACCTTGCTAAACAAAAATTAAAACCAAATAAATTATTGACCCTTAATATAAAATCAATAGATTTTTAATATATTTAAGCTTAAAAATATGCTATTAAAATTTCATTTTAACAATAAATTAAGGTTAAGTTAATGAGCTAGTCTAAATTAAAGGATACTATATAGCTGTTTTCTTGTTCGTTTTTTTTTTTTTTTTTTTTAGTAGAAATAAGAAAAACTGGTTTATTTTTTTAATATAAAAAGGTTGTTGTTAAAGAGAACATCAAGAAAAATATTCATAAATTTACTCAACTGAAAATAATTCAATAAACAATGAACATAATAAAATTATGTTTTCGTATGGAAATTGAATGCAGAGATGAAACAATAATGAAACAGTAAAAAAAAATGGACACAATATTATTAAAACAGGAATGAGATAAAGAAATATTGGCGATAGACGAGGGTCAATTAAAAAGTAGAGGATGAAAGCCTTGAAAATTTAATTGTAAAAACTTTAAATACTTGAGTTTTCTTGTCAGACTATAATTTTATATATTAGTAAATTTTATACACAAATTAGTTTCGACACATTTTAAATGCTTTAATGGTAATCGAAAATATAATATTTACAACTGTTTTTTCTATAAACGTTCTTTTTTTTTTCATTTATATTGATTTAAAATTTCTTTCAGTGTATTCACTAAGGTAAAAAAATTTTATTAAATATTTAAAACTAATTGAAAAAAAATAATAAAAACAATCTCCCACAAAATACAAGAGAAAGGTATTTACTTACAACTCATATGAGTATTTTACGATAGTAAATAATTAAAAATATCTCAAGCATAACAAATAATTTTTGAAAATAAATAATACAAAAGATAAAATAAAAATTAAAACAAATTTAAAAGTAATACGATATTGCAATTTATAACATAAAATATATACACACATATGAACCTGCAAATTAATAATACACCTTCTTTTTTTTTTTTTGTTAATAAAAACAAAAGTGAACTGTAAATAATAAATAAAAAAAAAAACATCTTGTTAACAATACCATTACCAAAAGGTTTAAACCTTTCAACACTAACCAAAACAACAACAGCAGAAACAAATGAAACAAACTCTCGAAATGGAGACGTTTTAGAAGCGCATGCTTGGGAATTAAATTACAAAATATTGTTGTAACAACATTTATTACCAAAAAAAAGTACTATATAATATAAAGACAAAAACAATAATTTACCTTCATTATTTATCTGTTACAATAATGATGATGAACTTAACACACTCATACCTATTTATACATGTACTAATGTATGTGTATAGAAAACAGTTGCATACTTGTACTTCATATAACCGCAATCATGTTTCTCTTACTGTTATATGTTACAAATGTATGTATGTATGTGTACGTTTTAAAAGCTTCTATGGTTACACTGAAAGGACTTTCAAAAGAACTTTAGAATTATGCCTTCGATGAATGTTATCATAATTGAATATTTTAAATTAGACTTTACAAAACTTAAAAAAAATATATATAAGTGTAGTATTGGTCATATAAAAAGTATCCGTGGTTTGTTTTGGACAATTTTTGGAACTAAAATATTATTTATGGAAAATCTATTTTAATCAAGTACATATTCGCAATTATTATTTATGATTTCTTTCTTAATTTTTTCTTAATTTTTGCTTTAATATATTAATTAAATTTTAATGTAAAATGAAACAACTGCGTTAATTGAAAAATATATAGTCACTTTTTTTTCTGTGAATTGATCTTTTCGCCAGGTTATAGCTTTCATTCACGCAGAGAAAAAACATGGTATAGTTTTTTCATTGATTTTAATAATACCGTGTTCATGATAGCAACGTTTTTGTTACTGTTTTATAATTCAATGATTACCCACAATCAAAATTTGTATATGGTTGACTGCAATAATAATATATATTTAAATATTTTTATATGAAACCATATTTTATGAAAAAATCCAAAAATTTAGTCAATTCTAAAACCATTTAGTTAAGTCAATATTATTATTTGCCTCTATGTCATATTTTGTTTCGTACAACTGTTGAATGTTGACAAAATGGAATTATAATACATGGAATCAAAATACGACAAAATGGAATCAAAATATATTACAATGCAATTAAATTACGTTAAAATAAAAGAATCCTATAATATGATAAAATTAGTTTATATATATGATAAAATAGGATTATTAAATGATAAAAACATGATGAAATCGAAAGCAATATTATAAGAAAAAGTTATAAACATTATAAAATCGAATCATTAAATGATGAAAAAATTATAAAATATAATCATAATAATAATTACGTACAAATGTACTAATTTTTAACTGTAATAATATATTACAATCATAGTATGTTGCTCTTAGCTTATGGTCACTAGAACCATATTTTTTCCCTGCGTGTTGATGGTTATCAGGTCAATCAAATTTCTTTGCGATTATTGAAGTGGCATCTAAACATCGAGCTTCTTTAAGTAGCCAGTCTTTTTCAAATGATTTCAAACTGTCATGTGGTTAATGTTTAGCGCCTCCGCTATATCCTGACAGCTTGCGCCAGTCTTACTCCACCAGTTGCAAAATTTGATGCACTTTTTCAGTGACTTTCCGACCAAAGCATTTTTGACATCGAAATTTCTGGAACGGAACCGAGCAAATTTTTAATATTATCTTTCTTTTGTCCCCAAGTAATGTATAGTGTTGTCAGGCAGTATCATTGTAATCAATAAAGTCAAAGTCAATTGAATCGTTAACAGTCACCAGTGATACTGGGTAGTTTACTTAAAAGCACTTATACACTTGTATATTATTTATAATGATAAATAAATTCCCTTTAATGTTGTTGTTGCTGCTACTTCAGTTTTATTATATTTTTTTTTACCACACGGTTAAATAAAATCACATAAAAACAAATACATACTCGTACTAGATATAAGCAAAGCACAACAATATGACTACAAGTACCTACTACAACTATACATACACACTTTACAGCAATACAAATAATTTCAGGAAGTGGGAGCCCGAGAGAGAGTTAGTAAAAACAAAATAAAATTTAAAACCGTTATTTCTTTCATAGAGTGTGTATAAAATAACAACAAATACATAACAAGCTTAATTGAATATTTAAATAAAAGCCCCTAAGGTATGCAGCAACATTTTAATTTAATTTTATACAATTTACATCAACGAGTACTTTTTTTTCGTGAATTTTGTTTTCTTTTTATAATTCCATTTTAAATAGAAGGAAGTGATTTATCATGGCTAAAAGAGAAAAACCCTTATTTAAGTGAAATATAACTTACAGTCAGGATATAGGAAGTTTTTCGTTAGTATTTACAGTGAACAAAACAGTTATAAACATTTTAAATACATTTTTTATAAACTCCTTTAAAATACCTTTTGGCATGAAATTATATTTAAGACTAACACTTTATTAGTTTGATGTATTGGGATTTTCTTAACAAATTTACAAGTAAACAAGATTAATTTTTTTTTTTTTTTTTTTTTTTTTTTTTTTTTTGTTGATATTTTAAAGATACAAATTATTTTACTATATTAATTTAGTTTTATCAGCATAAAAACGAACTCTTTTCTCGTACTTTTAAATTTATGTACTTTTAGCAATTGTTTTTTTACTGTTTACTGTGTTACAGATGTCGGGAAAAAGTGAAAAGCAAAATATAAAGGTATAATATATATATAAAAATATAAAACTCACTAATATATAACATAGATTTTTTTCTCGTCTATGATTTTCTATTCACTTTTTTTATACGGTTCATATCATTAACTTCTTTAAAAGGATTAATATTCATACATGTATAAATCAAAATGCTATTTATAAATTTTAACAAGTAGCTTTCAACCCTTGAAATACACGAAATATTAAATAAAATAAAAAGCTTTAAAATATGCTGTAGATTTAAGAAAATTGTAGCTGCCGCGTCAATTAATGTCATACATATTTTACGTTTATGGAAAGTATATATTTAGGAGCTAACGTGTGATAGAAAAATTTAACCTTTTAAAAATTGTTTTGGGGAATTAATATGACAGCATGATGACTTTATAACACGTAACAAAAATGGTAAAAAAAAAAATCTAAACGTGATTAAGAAGAATTTTATATTCATATTAAAGGAAGCTAATATACATACATATATTCATAATGTGGTAAAAATGGTAAAATTCAAAAAAGAACTAAAGATTTTATGCATTATTTACTTTTTTAATACAGCTTGCATACGTTTTATCTAACTTTTCAAACAAAAGTTATTGCCTACTTTTAAGCTGTTGATATTTTCGAACTATATTTTAAACTATTTACAGTCGTTTAAATAGTTTACAAAGCATCTTCAACACTATGAAACTTTTTAAATGACAATTATTTTTAGTTATTATTACTTTAATATTTAACTTGCAAAATTTGTTTATAAATACCAAAATTCTTATAAAAGTTTTTCTTTATCTTAAGCAAAAAAATATAAATTCTTTAAATATGGAAAATTAGTTTGACTTTATATTTTCTTGTGTCGTTTTTATGCCCAAACCAACCACAAGTTTGTGTTCATAAATTTCATGTTTATAAAATTGTTTCCCAGAAACTAAAATTCAATTTATATTTTCTTCCTCACATCCTGTACAGGTTGTTATTTACCCAAAGACATTCAAACTTAATATGCCACAAGTTTGTGTATATTGAGCAAAAATCATATAAAATGTTCCTTTTATGTAGTTGTTAGTTCAATTTTTGCTTTTAAGCCTAAAGGTAGACTAAAGTTTAAATGAAAAACCTAAAAACAAAAAAATCCATTTCATTTATCAGAATTTAAACAGAAAAATGTTTAGAGGAAATAAAAAATAGGAAAAAATAAATTTTCCCACATTTTTTCTAGTTAATATAAATTGTGATTGTTGTATAAAGCTTCCTTTCATATAAATAATCAAAAGGAAAAAAAGCAACACATTACGGCAAAGGTTTCTAGTTTTCTAATCATTATAAAAGTCTCATCAAAGAAATTAAAAATATATATAAAATTTGATATTTTTAGCATTCCCTTTTTAATTATAAATAGAAAATTGTTAAAGAATAACAAAGACTAAATAAAACTAAAGCTTTTAATATCTTTCAAAGATTAAAAAATGTTTTAAATAACTTTGTCAAAACTTTAATAGACAATTAAATAATTTTTTAATCAGGCTAAGTTAGTTTTGAAATTGTAAGGAAAAAAGATTAATTCGAACAATTAAATTAAAAGTTTTTATATTTAAAATTCTGAAAATAAGCTACTTAGTTTTCCATTTTTATTTTATTACTTTGCTTGTATTAGTAAAATGTGTAAAAAGTTAAAAATTTTATTTTATTATTCGCTTAAGTTAATAAAAATCAATTTCTATCAAATGTTGACAACATTTTATGTAAAACGTTTGTAATTCAATTTGATAGACTTATGATGCCTAAAAGTAGGCAAGCATTTTTTATTCTTCACACGAAAATAACACAAAACAAAATATATTTTAAGCATAAACATATAAATAAATGGAAAAAAAAAGTTATTTACTTCTCAGTTGAAACTTTTATGTTAACTATTTTCTAAAGCATATTTTTGGTCTATTGTTTAAAAATAGAAAAAAAATCAAAAACATTATAACTAGAAATACTTAATTTTTTTATTATTTTAATTGTTTTAAGTTTTTGGTCCGATAAATTCCCTTAGATATAATGTGACGTTAATACATTCAAAATCATTGTTTTTTTATCAGCTTTTTACTTTTATCAAAACAAAGCATATTTTCAGGAGTATTTTATAAATGAAAACAAAGATATGATATTATAATAGCTGCTGTCAATCTACTGTTAAGTGAAATGAAGCATACTTTTAACTGTATTTTGTGCAAAAATGATTAATTACACGTTTACATTTATTACTAAAATAACTTTTGTAGTAATTTATTTATATAAATATGAAAAGATTCATTAAAATTTTTCTTTTTCTTTTTTAAGAAAATTAACAATTTACTCTTCAAAATGAACCAGCTTTTATTAAAATAGTCCTTTTTACATAATAAATCTCTTAGTTGCTGAGAGCTGAAATTTTATAAATAAGATGGATAAAAAAAATAATTGGTACTTAATAAATAATTGCCCAGCAAAAAAAGAACTGAAAAAGTCATGATTTTAACATTGTGTTGTCATTGGTAGGAAGTACTAAGAGGTGAATAAGAGCTCCAGAAGTTCTTTTTTTAACCCATGGTTGTCATTGGTAGGATGTTATTCTTTTACACTTCTTGTTCATTGCTTTTGAAGCACTTCTCTTAAAACTATGTTTATACAATTTTTTTGTCCTATTAAATAATAATAAAAATGCTTTAAAATTTAAATTTTGTTACAAATTATTTAAAGCACCTTAATGATTATATATAACTAACTTATCCCGTTAAGCTTCGCTACAACTTCTGATGCGATTACTAATATTTACTTTATATGGAAGCTAATACTTCGCTTCGACCTATCCGCCCTAATCAAAATTTGATATGAAAATTATTTATAACAATGTTGAAGACTTTCATTAAACCACTCCTTCAGATATACGACAATATATATATATTTTTTCTTTATATGGGGGCTACCTCTCCCGCAGGCCCTATTCGTCATATTTTCATTTCATCAGTTCAATATAAGAAAGTAGTACCCACAAAATTTAAGAGCTCTAACTAAAATAATTCATTAGATATGCTATTAAGAATATTTGCTATCTATGGGGGATACCATTTACCCGGGCCCCACCCAACCCATGTGCATCGAAATTTATCAAGGTTGTTAAGAAAGTTATTCTTTCAAAATGTTAAAAGTTTTGCTGTAATAGTTCCTAAGATATATGATATGCAATATATTTTTTGTATAGGGGATACCATTTCACCTGGTCCTATCCGTCCCACTGTAAAAGTATTTAAGTTATTCAATAATTAGTATTTTCTTTGTATGAGGCTATTACTCCCCCTTAACCTTACGACCTCGTTTTCATCTCAATTATATTCACGAAATCTCAGAACTTTATTATAGTTCTAGTGACGTGTGATAATTAATATTTACTTTGTGTGGGGGCTACAATTCCCCCTGCTACTGTCGAAAATTAAAGTAGCCTATTTTATTTTCGGGTATTACAGAATGATACTGTGAAAATTTCAAGAAAATCAGTTTATCAGGGGTTTAGCTTTCTATAAATATTAAACACAAACAAATAAACTAAATCTTCTATTAGCGGGAAGTTAGATTGACTTTACAAAGAAGTCTTGCAACCGAGTTGGGATTGGGACCAAGTGTTGTTATATTTTTGTAGTCTCTTTTCCAATCGGCAATTCATGGTTTTGTTCTATCTCATAACCTAACAATTGTAAAAAAAACCTAATTTTCTGATGTTTTTTACTAAAAATAAATCAATTTAAATAAATTTTTAATTAGTTTTCTTGTTGTATCAATTAATGAATTGATCAAATATAAGTAAAAAAGTAAGTGATAATTTGAATAATGGATATTAAATATTTTTTAATAAGTAAATTTTAATTAATAAAATAATTGAATATATATCATTCGTAATTGAAATTAGATTTTAGATTTTTCTATGTAAAATTTTAATTCAATTTATTAGAATTCGATTTATATCAATTTATTTAGTTATATTTGAAATCATTTTAACATTCCCATTAATAATATAAGAGAAATTTTGTCGAATATGTTATTATTATTATTTTTTTTTTTTTTTTCCTGTGTAGTAATTAAAATTTAATATTTCGATTTCATTTCAATTAAATACCTATACATCAACAACAAAAAGAAATCATATTTTAATTAAGAAAAATTACAATTAATTTCACATATCATCATAATTTCTTGTAATTACCCAGAATATAATTTACATATACTCGTAATTTTGGCAATTATCCTTTAAACATTAAACAACTTATTCATAATACAATTTCAATTTACTTAAACGAAATTTTATAATGCTGAACAAGGGCTATAAAATTGTGTTGCTAAGCTAATTTAATTACATGTTATGATTAAACAATTAATTAATTATTTCTAGAAGTATGGAAATCTTTCAATTTATATTAAATCCTTGTATTACTTTTCAGAATCATATGATTCATTCCTTAAAGAAAATATGTGTATGAGCAGATAACAATAGACTCTTACAATTTTATTTTATAACATTCTTTTGTGTTGCCATAATCATGCTTTCTTTATTTTCTTACATACCACTCTTTCTTTTTCTTCTTATTATTTTTTATTATTTAGTTTTCTTCATTCCAACAGCCTTAAAGTAGACAATATTTTATTGTATTGCTTAGTTGCTTAGGTTTTACATAACTTATTGTAGAGATGGCTTTGATTAGATAAGCTACAAACATTCACATAAAAAATTAAATAAAACTATTGTAATGCTATATAATTTTATTACCCTGTCCGTCCTGTTTACTACTCGTATTGTTATATTTTCCTAATGTGTAGGTTGTCTTCTAAGTTTTAACTGGATTCTTCTTTTTTTTATTATTACACAAACTTAGTTGATAAAACTGAAACAAAATATATTTAATCATACAGTCAATCTAATAAGCTTATCAACTTATTTAAAGAATAAATATAGGATAGAAAGGTTTTCTTAAAAATAAAATATGTATTTATATTAAAAGGATTTAAAACTGAAATGTCGTTAATATTCCCAATAAAATTGTAAATTTGTCAAATATTATTGGTGTAAAATTTTGTTTTAGAAGTCTTTGATAAGTTTTAAATTAACTTCTTTTATTTCATATTTTTTTAAGCAATATTAATAAATCGAATTACAAACCAAAGGATTTTGTTATTTTTATCCAAATTTAATTTCTCTTAAATTTTTTCCTTTAAATTAGGGTCACAGCTAAAATAAAACGTCACTGTGCTAGTGAATACTTCTGTGTTTTATTTTTTGGGTATACATATACACAAAATCACTCAATACAATAGAGAGCTACATAAACTTAAGTACTCCTTTTAGGTTTCAATACATATTTAAGAAAGGAGCACAAAGATTACATACACACTTGTGACCCATATACTGTCTTCTTGAGGATGAAATAAAAACCCGTAGATAATCTTAAAATTGTTTTTCTTTATCATTGTTGCTTGGTGTCTAATAAAAATAAAAAAAGTTCTTATTTAGACAATTTGGTTTTCTTTCTCCTCCATTCATACATTTGTTTATTATAGCAAAATATAAGAAATGAAATGAAAAGAAGTATGCAGGTCCTTAGACATAGTGATTCTTAAAATTATTTTTTTCTTCTTGATGCTGGTGTTGTCTTTGTTGATTTTATGTGTATTTGCCAGATTATCCGTGATAAAATGTAAACAGATTTATATTTCTATTTATGATTTTTTTTTTTTTTTTTTTTTAATATAAATATTCTATTACGAATACTATGCGAGTGTTACTACTTATATTTTGAAATATAAAAAACGGTCTTCTCATCAAGTCATTTTAAATAAGAAACTAAGAAGTCTAAAGTAAAGTGTAAAGTTATGGCCGGCATCGTCATTTACCTTGATAACACTTTGCTACAAAATGGCTTAGATAGATCTTCTTGAGGACCTGAAATATTCCGAAGTACCAGCTCTAAAGATCTCGCAGCTCCTTAAATTTAAAGTAAATTTTAAATCTTCAAATTAATTTAGAAAGTAGATGAACATATCTTTTTAAAAATTTTTTACATTATTTTCTGTTTACTTTTTCAAAAATTTCGACATTGGTCATTTTTTTTTTTTTTTTTTTTGAAGACTAAACATACATATGTATTTGTATATAAAGTTTGAAAGTTTAAAATAAATCGAGATATGTATATTAAATTTTTTATTTTTTTTTGTTTTTGGGGCAAAAATAAAAATTTAAGTAAGTTACAATATGCAAACAGTATTTTGGGGGTAGGGTTGACAAATTTGAATTCTGATCTAAATTGACATTCCTGAAAAACGAGTTTGATTTCTAAAAAAAAAAAAAAAAAAACTTGACAATCGACTTTTGCCAAAAATTTCGTATATAAAAAATTTCTGTGCAATAGGGATAAAGGTTTTAAATAATTTCGAAAATAAGACTTTAAATTTAAATTCAAAAATATTAAGAAATACGATATTAGATTTTTGCAATTGTTGACTCAATACAAAAATTTCAATATCCATTAATATTGCTTTTGAACATTTACGACCGTATTCAAAAAAAACTTAACACAGCTTTACAAAGCATTGTTAGGTACGTTCGAACCTACAATAAATTTACGTTAAGTGGCATTGTGACATAATAATAAACGATAAAACACTTTTTATAAATTTTTTTAATAACAGAATGAATTATTAATATTTCAATATCCATTAATATGGCTTTTGAACATTTACGTATTCAAAAAAACGTAAAAAGTGTTAAAAAAACTGCTATAAGCGAATTTATTCTGGAAATTTTAAAATAAATCTCGAGAAAATGTTTAAGTTATGGTATTCAGTTTGTTCTGAAAAATGTTGTTTAAAATTAAAACGCTTCGTTATTCTCATATACATATGATTTTAAGATTATTTAAAATTTAGTCATTATGATGTGTAGTTCTGTATTGTATAATAAATCATATGACATAGTATTCTCTAAAATATAAACATATGCTTCGGAATTATCGCTATCAAAAAAAAAAAATCTTCATAACTTCCCAGCAAAAAACGACGAAGTTCTTCCAAAAAAAGAACATTTCACAACTTCGAAAGTGTTACAAAGTGCATATTTTAAACCTTTTTGGAGGTTCTTAATAATTACTTCTAAAAAAGTGAAAATAAATGAATTTTTAGCGGGAAAAAATGGTAATAATTTCTAACAAAATTTAAATTTTCCAAGTTTTAAAGCATTTTTATTATTATTTAATAGGGCAAAAACAGAATTTGTATTAAAAAATTGTATAAACATAGTTTTAACAGAAGTGCTTCAAAAACAGTGAACAAGAAGTATAAAAGAATAGCATCCTACCAATGACAACCATGGGTTAAAAAAAGAACTTCTGCAGCTCTTTTTCACCACTAAGTACTTCCTTCCAATGACAACACAATGTTAAAATTATGACTTTTTCAGTTCTTTTTTTGCTGGTTTCAAATTCTTTTCAACTTGACAAATTTCATTTTAACTTGTAACTTGACAACTAAAATATCTTGACAATACAGTTCATACAAGCCTGTATGGCAACCCTGTTTGACAAGTATAATAAAACCCTCCAAAGGTTTTTCTCTAGTAGGAAAAATTTTTGTTTTATTACCTTCTAAACTTTTCCTTTTCCAAACCAAAGTAGTCTCAGATAAGTCGAGAAAAATAATACACAGAAAAAGTCACCAATTAACAAATATACAGTCCAACACGGTTATAACGAGCTCAAAAGGACCGACAAATTTAGTTCGTTATAAACGTAGTTCGTTATATCCGTAAAATACCCCAAAAAAAGTATTTCATTACAATACTAATTATTTGGAATTAAAGCGTATTTATTTCCTTTTAAAATGTGCGGTATTTATGATTTTTAAATATTAATTATTAATACAGTGGTTTCCCGGTTTAACGAATGATATATTGTCAGGCCAATTCGTAAAATCGAAAAATTCGTTAAATCGCGAAAATATACTTTAAAAGATTTATATTAAAGTCCATATTTTTACTTTTAAAACACAATTTAGTTATTTTATAACAACAAAAGTGAAAAATAAAAAAATTAGCAAAATTAAAATTCTTAAAAAATTCGAATAACAGTTTTTTTTTACAAATTACAAAGAATTTCTATGGTTGTTAAATACTAGAGAGTAGGTCTTTGATTGCAACTGTTATGAACTGTTTATAATGTTAAATCGGCTTAATAAGTAATTCTTAATTAAAGTATCCATATTATTTTTATTATATTTCAGCATAAATGCATCACATATATACAAACGAAAGCATATAAGTATGAAAAACAGCTTTGTAACGTATCTTTAATTTGTTTTGTTACTGTTTAGAAAATAGTTTTCAAATGAAAAAATATTATTCAAACGAAAATCTAATTTTCTTCCTTTTGCATAAAAGGGGAGAGTAGTACTCTTTCAATAGGATGAGAAATATGTTTTATTTACTTTCTCTTATTTTTACAGATTTCAAATCACATTTTTTGGAAAAATTCGTTATATCGAGTACTAAAATATATAGATGTTCGTAATATAAGGTACTCAATGTTAAAATTTTGGGCGTACGTTAAATCGCGAATTCGTTAAACTGAGTATTCGTTAAACCGGAAAACCACTGTATATCTGGAATAATATTTTTTTACATTCATCATTCATTTCACAAATGGAAATTGAGATTAATAAGATACAATTTTTTATACTAATTCAATGTTTTCTTGTATTACCGATGTTTTTAAATTATGTTTTTGAGATATTTACTTTTTGAAGAATA
Organism: Protophormia terraenovae; assembly: GCA_951394005.1. Taxonomy (NCBI): domain Eukaryota; kingdom Metazoa; phylum Arthropoda; class Insecta; order Diptera; family Calliphoridae; genus Protophormia; species Protophormia terraenovae. Next base: position 94,666,511 of record OX596077.1, read on the forward strand.
GCGATTTTCGATAAATGTATGTTATGTTAAAAAGGTCAACAACTATAAATATAAAATTCATCTTTTAATTTCCGATAATTGAAAGTAACGAAAATTATTTCCATTTGTCCAATAATATAAATGGAAATAAATAAAAGTTATTTCCATTAGTTTTTAAATTTTTGAAATATTTTGAATTGTGTAATTTTATTTATCTAAAAGAAGTATTTGTGCGAGTTCGTTATAAACGTAATTTTTTGTATGAAAAATTCTTCTTGGGAACATAAAAATGTGTTCTTTATAAAAAAGGTCGCTATAACCGTGTTCGTTATAAACGTAGTTATTTGTATGGAAAATGTTGGTAAAATCAATGGGACCGAAGAAAAGTGTTCGCTATAGCCATAGTTCGTTATAACCGGTGTTCGTTATAACCGATGTTCAATTATAAACTTGTTTAAATTTGCACCTTTCACCAAAATGTTTATATCAATTACTAAAAACTTTAAAAAAAATGAAAAACAGAAAAATATTTCCAATTAATAAATTAATTAAATCAATCAACTAGATGATTGAATGAATTAAAAATGTACATAGGAAATAAAATCATACTAAAAATTTATTTTTATTTTATTTTTTCTTGAATATATTTATTAAACTTTGATGCAAAATTAAACAACTGAGTTAATTGAAAAAAGGACGGTAACAATTTTTTCTGTGTATAAATATAGTTCAAATTAATAGTTCAATTAATTTTGCCTGAATATTAAGAGTATTTAAAGGGGATTATTTCATTAGAATTTTCAATTTATTTATTTCTCCTTATAAAGGGTCATTTCTAGTTCGTTTTTAAAAAAAGACATGAAAGTCGATTAAAAATTAGGTTTAATGGATTAAAATGTTTTAAAGATATTTTACAAGATTTTTTTTTTTATAAACGGTACACCGGATGAAAATTTCGGTAGAACATTTTAACCCATTAAAATCAAGTTTGAATGAACTTTTATATCTTAAAAACGGACTATGACCCCTTATAATGAGAGATCTAGATCTTCGAACTATTTAAATATATTGTTTTTTCGACTTATATGAGACTACTTTGGTGCATAATAAGAAAAGTTTAGAAAGTCCTAAAAAGCCATTTTTGAAATCATTTTTCTCCAATTATAAGTAGTAACCCCTGTGCTGTTTATTATTTTCCTTTTTAGTCAATAACATTTTTTCTATCACTTTAGTAAATATAAAATATACTAAATTACTTACTCTTCTCATTTTCTAGTAATTTTATTGCTTCATTGCTATTTTGCCTTTTTTTTTTTTTTTTTGTTATTGTTACTTGTATTTGTATAATATTGTCAACAAAATGTCTTGACATTATTATACTTATTTATTTATTTTATGGCCGAATGATAGTAATTTATTTTAGTTAATTTAAACTAGTAAACAAATTTAGCCATTATATGGTAAATATTGAATAAAAAAAATGCATGCTGTTTTATAATTTGTTTTTTAAAGCCTAAAATTATGCTAAATCATGATTACATGTGTAAAAAAATATATATATAGTTTATTAAAACTTAACAATCTGAATAATTACGCTATAAAATGTATAACAGAATTATTCCCCAGACTTTAAAATTAATTAGACATCACTTTTCTTAATTAATATAAAGTTACCACACTTAGAAAAAAATCTAACACTGTACAAAAAAAAGAGGTTTTCATTACCCGAACTAATTAAATATGCTTTTCTTTAATAAGAAAATTTGAAATTTTTTTTTAAATATTTATATTGTAAGAACTTTTTGCAAATATATATATACTTTTTAAAAACTTTTTATTAAACTAAATAACCATTGCAAAATAAAATCCTATAAATTAAAAAATTGCATATTGAAACAACAAATCTCCTCCCGCTTAATAAAAAAAAACATATAAAATCGTTTCCACATTTCTTTTTTTTAATAGTCTCAATGGTTTTTAAAATCTTTCATATGGCGTCTAGTGGTATCAAATAAATAAAAACAAAATTATATTTTAATAAAACATATGTTTTCTCCTAGATTAATTATTTATATACAACCACGTACACCAGACACCAAAGTGAGACAAAAAGCCACAACATTTAAAAAATCTAATTTATGATACTTTTTTCTTTACTTAATTGAATTTTGAAAATAAAAAAAAAAAAAAAAAAAATTTCTTGTTGAATACAAAGTAATAGATGATACCTTGACACAATTTTATATGATTGGTTAGTTATTTTGGCAAAACTAAATATCATAAAAAATGAATTGAATGAAAATCAAATTAAAAAATATAAATAGTAAGAAAAATAAAAAAAGATCAATAACAATACGAAGAGGTTTAATTTGTTTACTTGAAAATAAAAATTAACAAATAAATATAAACAAACAAATGTTAATATTTTAAGTTTTTTTTTTATATTTTTTGCAAATTAAAAAACAGAATTGTATGTGTTTTTTTTTTTTTTTTTTTTTTCTTCATAATGTTCATAGTTGTTTATTGTTTTGGAAATGTACAGAATTTGTACAATAATTGACAAAAGAATGGAATATTTTCAAAATTCACTATGGAATTTTATGTTAGAAAGGGAAATTTTTTTGAAGTTTATTGAAAATGTTGATATTTAGTTTTAACGTTGATTTATTTACTAATAGCTTTAAAATATTTTTTATTTCCAAATATCTATAAAAAGAAAAAAATTACCAAAGCAATCAAAAAATGATTTTAAATGATCTGAAATTTAAGAGCTGCTAGATTTTATGAGAAAGTTACGAACATTTTCGTTATTTAACTTTTTAAACTTTTATTTTTTGATATCTAAGTAGTAGAGTGATCGATTATTCGACTTTTTTGAGAATAGTTCGAATAGTTGGTATTTTAAAAAAACCGGTTGCACTTTTTGAAATTCAGAAAAAACCGGTTAACCGTTTTTTTGCAGAAGTTAATATTTATATCAAAAGACTACATTTCTTTAAAAAAATCAATTCTTACAATTAAGTTAAAATTTATTAAATACAAGCGTAAAAGCCTGACAATGTCAGGAAAAATAATATAATAATGAAAATATGCAAAAACAAATCCGAAAATTAAAAGAAAAAAATATGAACAACATTTAGACACCTTCCTCTCCCTAATCGAAGTCAATTATTTGAAGCCGTTCAAATTTATTGGAATAATATTTATTAAAGTTTTAAATTCGTAAACCTTTCAAAATAAAAAAATCATCGTATATAGTTTTATAAGTATGCCGATTTTTAGTTTCTTACGTCTTCTGGGAGCTTCAGAAAGCTCTGGAAAGGAAACATTGCTTAGGAAAGATATATTTAAATCCATATATATAGATCCACGTATTTTCGCTCCCTGATAAAGATTTCAAAATCTGGCTCCGTTAGGATTGTAGAACGAATAGCGTTATAATTAAGCTGAATTTTAATTTTCTATGTCTTCTGGGAGTTTTAGAAAGCTCTGAAAAGAAAAAAAATTCTTAGAAGAACACATATAAATCCTCTTATATCCGCTCCCTTATAAAAATTTCAAAATATGGCTCCATTAGGATTTGTTGGACAAAAAGTTTTATAATTAAGCCAAATTTTAATTTTCTACGTCGTTTGGTAGCTTCAGAAAGCTCTGGAAAGAGAAAAAATGCTAAGCAAATTATATATCTAGATGACTAGAAGATAATTATATTTCAAAATTGTAGAAAAAATCATCTAAATTTTAGTTAGCATAAACAGAAACCATGGCTTAATATGGAAGCCTGTCTCAATTGAAACGATTCTGCAGGTGAAACTTTTTTAACACAACACCTTTAAAAAAATAAAGGAAATATTGGATCAAAAAAATTAAATTGGGTCATACAGAATAATTATTAATTATTTGTTTAATATTACAGAATAAATTCCAATTTAGACTTAAACTATATTTTAAAAACATAAGAAATCAGTCTTTATGAATATTTAAAAAATTATTCCTAAATTTCGATTCAAATATCACTATTTTAGTACATGTTTTCTGAAATAAAATGCTATTTTTAAAACCGGTTTTTTATGTTTAAAAACCCGGTCTATTCGACATTCGAAAAATTAATATTTTGAAAAAACCGACAGCACATTTACTGAAAAAACCGCTTGGTCATAAAACACAAATTTAACTTAACAGCATTAGATAGTGTCTATTCAAAAAATATTTAAATGTTATTAAAGTAAATTATTTTAAATTTAAAATTGTTAAATAAAATTTTTGTTAGAGTTTAAATCTTTATCTCAAGATTGTTAAAATTAGCTAATGAAAAAATGAGTCTTTTAAAAATTAATTTAATTTCCTCAACGTCTCTCGAAAAATAATCTCTTGCATAGGATTATTTTTCAAATTAAAAACATAAGTGGCAGAGTTTTTAAATTATATTTCAAACTTATACATTTTCATAATGATGTTTCAAATTAAGCACCACTTTTTTCAGTAAATGTGTCATAATCACATCTGTTACTACAATCAATTTATAGCTTTTGACAGTTTTTACGTTTGTTTTTTAAATCCCTTGATTAATTTCATTTTAACATTTTTCTTTTAAATGATTTTTTAATTTCTATTAAGTAGGTGGATTTAGCTATAAGTATATACAGTATCGGTCATCTAATTAGCCCACCCAACCAGAATTTTTTTTGGACTTAATTTTCTTTTTCTAGAAAAAAGTTTTTAAGTGTTTTATTAATTCAATATATTGACTATTATATACTTAATTAATTGCAACCAAAACTTGCATTAATAAACTAACAATTTACGCAAAAACATTGTTTTATTAAATATTCCTATAAAAATCAAGGACAGCTAATTAGCCCACTTACACTATTTATTACGAAAAATCTAAGTAAGCTCTGAAAAAAATTATGTTTTAATATAAAATTCTAAGTATAAAGTAATTTTAATTAATTTAAGGTAATTTTTGTGGAAAGATTTCATGGAAACATCCATTAAAATACTAATATTCGACAACACATACAAAGTGGTCAAAATCGATTAAATCCATTAAGAAAATTGGTTAGAAAGGTTAGATAATCATTACATTATCGTCAATAATCCTCCAAAGTATCATAAATCATTCAAAAACCTCAGCGCTGTGCAAAGAAATGAAAAACTTAGTTAAATTGCGAATTTCAAAAATAGAATAATCATAAATTTCGCAATGAAACTCTGACTTAAAAGATTTATGGCGAATAAAAAACGCTTTAAAATGTACTTAAGTATCTACTAAAACTAAAATCAATTGCCAAATGTTATACTATATAGTATAAAAAGCATCATAAGTATAGATGTTTCAAAAAAGAAAGTAAGTTCTTTATAGCAGTAAACAAAAATACAAAGAATTTTATCTAAAGAAACCGCTTGGATGAGATGCATAAAATATTTGTCAATAAGTTACCTAGATGAATGATTTAAGCAAAGTTATTTTCAATTTTGCAATGTTAAGGTAAGATTTTACACTTTCTTTTTAACTAGAATACTAATAAAACTTTTCAATACATCGCATATACCAACTACCAGCAATTGTTTGCACTAGATGGTATCGATATAATATCTATTAAATATTATTAGATAGTTTATCAATTTTAAAATGATTTCTCAACTTTTATTTTTCTTTTGGAAAAGATTTTTCTTACTTAAATGCTGATTATTTGATCATCTAAATTCGCGGAGTAACTCAAACCGTAATTTTAGTTAACGAATTTAAACTTTTTGTATTGCCTTCGATGTTACAAATGATTTTTTACCATAATTAAAGGACTATCAAGGTTTCTATAAAATTTCATAATATTTTAATTTACATTTTTCGCGATTTTTATTAAATGTCGAATATTCGAAATATAAGGCGTTTTAACCAATTTACATATGAAATTTTTTACGAAAATTGCAGTGCTTCTATTTTTTAATTGTAATCCATATGAAAAATTACTTTTTTTCAAAGCTTGCTTAGATTTTTCGTAATAAATAGTGTAAGTGGGCTAATTAGCTGTCCTTGATTTTTATAGGAATATTTAATAAAACAATGTTTTTGCGTAAAGTGTTAGTTTATTAATCCAAGTTTTGGCTGCAATGTATTAAGTACATAATGGTCAATATATTGAATTAATAAAACAATTAAAAACTTTTTTCAAGAAAAAGAAAATTAAGTCCAAAAAAAAATCTGATTGGGTGGGCTAATTAGATGACCGATACTGTATATGTTTGTTTTAATTTTATTATTTTTTTTTTTATATTAATATTCAAAATCATTAGCAAAAGTTTAAACATATATAAGAGCAAAAAATTCAAAATGTGCCATAAACGTTTTATGACTTTCTGAAAAAAATGAAAGAAAAACAAAAAAAAAAAATCTGTTATAGCTGTGTTATTTTCCTTTTTTTTTTTTTTTTTTTTTTTTTTGTTCAATTTTGTTTATTGAAAATTATTATTATTTTTTTTTTTTTTAGTAAAAATCACTTAAATTAACAATTAATATTAATTTTTTATAAATCTGGTCCATTCCTCTTAAATTAGGCTTTTAAAATGTCTGCAAAATTTACCCGAAAATCAATAAAAATACAATGGCATTGTAAAATAAAGTTATTTTTGTAATTCGTTTTAAAAAAGGGTTTTTACCAAAACCATATTTTCTATTAGTTAAAAAAGGGTTATTTACAATTTTATTGTTGTAAGGACAACAAAATTGTTAATAAAACAATTATGGTATCTACATTTTTATAAGAAAACAAAAATAATAAACATTTTCAATGGTTAAATAGTAATAAAATATTAAATTATATTATATCCATATATACAACCACAATGTCTGTGTAAGAGACAAGGATTATAATAAATAAAACTGTCATTTACATATTTCAAAATTACTACATGTAACGTAACTTCAAAAACAGATATTTAGACTAAAATAAATATAATTTTATAGTAAAATAACAGTTTTAAAAATATAAATGTTGGAACATAAAAAAACACTAATAAGAAAATAAATAATTAAAAATACCAAAAGAAAAAGTAATTATTTTCTTTGTTCATTTCTATTAAAATTAACAATTGTACATATTTAACAACTGTCTTATTGACACAAAAATTCTTGGTAGCAGAAATCTATAGAAAATAGATTTTTACGTAGCTGCGTGAGTTTTTAACAACCCTGTAGTTTATTTTGTTCACAAAATAACCAAAGAACAGGGTTGTTTACACAATGAGTGTTCAAAAACATATGATACGTTTACTTTTGTTGACTGCACAAAATGTTTCACTCTACTTTTCTTTCTACTTTACGTAGCAAAGTTAACTGGTTGGGTCTTTATCCGAAATAAATTTTAAAAATTGTTGGAATTTTTTGTATGCTGAAAACAGAGGATGTAGCCGATGTTGAATTTCAATTCGCGGCGGCTAAAGGCTTAAGAAATATGTAAGTCGGCGGCGGCTATTAGTCTGCTTTTAACTGATCGGCTCCGTTTTACATACATATATTAGAAATGTGTTAACAATTGAGTGTTGCCACAGTGGAAATATTAATATCATATAAAAAATTGTTATATTGTTATGCAGAGAAATTTCTCCAGACCATGTATTTTTTTATTACATGGACCTAAATAAAATTTAAAAAAGTAGAGCTATTCCAATGGAATTTTTGCAGATGAACTTGTTTTTAAATCAGGGAATTTAAAAACTCCCATTCTTTCCTAACAAAATACCCAATATATATGTATGTATATATATATAATATATTTATACCCTACACCACCAAAGGTGGTTGGGGTATTATGTGTTTGTGCAGAAGTTGTAACGCAGAGAAAAAATCTTCCGACCCCCACCTTAAAGTATACCGTTCGACTCAGAATCGACTCGATTTAACGATGTCCGTCCGTCCGTCTAGTCGGCTGGCTGGCTGTCCATGTAAAGCTTGTGCGCAAAGTACAGGTCGCAATTTTGAAGATAATTTAATGAAATTTGGTACATATGCATTTTTCAACACAAGGACGAAGCCTATTGAATTTGGTTATGATCGGCCCATTATTTCACCTAGCCCCCATACAAATGTCCTCCCGGAATAGAGTTTTAACACTTACAGATGCCTTAAAAATAGGAATATTTTAATGAAATTTAGTACAAATAAGTTTTATATCAGCAAAAATCCGTCTGCCAAATTTCATGAAGATCGGTTCATAACTGACTATAGCTCCCATACAAACTCCTCTCCCGAAAATCCCTAACGTGCATAAATCCCATACAAATGTTAGTATTATGTTAATATTTAACACAAGTAAGTTGTACAAATGTGTAAAAATAAAATTATGTGGATCGAAATGGTGTTAGGGTATCATATAGTCGGGCTTGACCGACTATATCTTCTTCTCTCGTTTTTTGTTGAATTCGGATTTGACATTTGAGAATTTTACAAAAAAATAAAAATAAAAACTTTTTCAAAATTTACAGAGTTTGGATAGGGCTTGGGGGGAAATAACACAAAAATTTTAATTTTCAAAGTTTCAACTTCAGATTGATATAACTTTTTATTGGATAGATATATTTATACGATTCTAGCAGCAATATAATTTAGAATTTTGTAATAAATTCAAAAAATTTTAAGGCCCAAAATATGGCCCCAAAGTTTAAAAAACGAGGTCAAAATAGGAGTAAAATTTGCTTCGACCTAAATATCTCTTAACTAATAGAAAAAAACCTATAAATGTAAGCATGTTTTTTGTAGAGATTTACAAGGACTACCAATATGTAAATTTTTTTTTATTTTCAAGCCATAAATAAAAAAAATACATACCCGAGGTGAACAACTTTGGAGGTCCTCTCCCCTCTACCCCCCTGACCCGCTAGAGGCCAGTGCTCCAAATGAAATCGAGAACACCTCTGATCATGTAAAATATTAAATAGATATCTCCAATGGTTCACAAGTTACAGAATTATTTCCAAATAAATCGTTTTATGTCAATCTATGTTTGTCAGCTTCAAAAATATACATAGGACTTAAATTGCTTTGTTAAAAGTTTACTCATTTAATTTTCCTTGATAGAGAATGTACACCTTTCTTAGTGATGCCAACTTTTTGTTCCCACTTTAGAAAACCGAATATTGTTATAAATAAGTTAAACTTTTCAAAAATAAGTTAAACTTTTATAGAAAATACTTAAATATATCCTCTCAAAACTGTTTGGTGTGTTATACTCGTACCCAACATAACATAATAATTTTTTCTATCTAAAATTAAATTTTTCAATCTTAAAATAAATTTTCTAAAAGAGCTCACAAATTGTTAACATAAATTTTTAATGACATCTACAATATTCATCATTATTAGTAGAAAAAAAAAACATAAATTCTTAAAAAAACTGCCATAAAATATTTCCTACTTAATACATTTCCTCAATGTCAAAAAAATATTTTTATACTCTTTTTTTTACGATCGACCTCCTCGTAAATTTGTGACACCAACACCATCATCAGCTCTCCGCGATTTGTCATACATAAATATTGGCCAGTGAACTTGTACAATGATTTATTTTTAAGACTCAGGCATATTTGAAAATGAACAAAAACAAAATATTTGTTTCAATAATTTTTACTCATTTTGTTGTGATTTTTTTTTTTCCTTTTTTCATTATGTTAAAATAAATTGAAATCTTTTTATTATTGAATTATAAAAGCACAAATGAAAAATGCGTCTCTTGAACTTTTAACGAAAATTATAATGAGATGTGAGAGCACGACAAGTAGAAAAAAATAAAAATGGGGCAGAGTTGTAGCCAAATATAGGGGTAAGAGTAAAAAGGAGAATACTATTTCATACATTTTTTAATTTATTAATAGAAATTAGAACAAAATTAAAATTAATTTTACTTATTTTTAAACAAAAAATAATTAAAAGTCTGCCACTTTTCTGATTCATTTCTTTGAGTTTCCTTGTTTAGTATTTTATTTGTAAGGTGTGGGTGGGTGTGTATGTATGACTATGTAAATTTTTTTTTTTTTTTGTTAAATTTTTGGAATCTTTATCATGTAAGACAGCTGTTTTCATGGTATGTGTTGTTTCCCTTTCTAATTTTTATTTATTTTTTTTTTTTTTTTGTTATTTTATTTCGTATTATTTTTACAAATTTGTGATGTTTATATATTTAAAAAATCAATTTATAAAAATTAAGTTAAAAAAACTGCGTTGAAATTTTAGTGAAAGTTTGTTTTGCTTTTGTATAACAAATTTAAGGGTATTCGGAAAAAAAGAAATTCAAAACAACTTCCTTTAATCCTGTGGATTTAAGGAATTTTCTTAAGATTTGGCATATTTCCAAACTGACTACTTTACTAACACTAAGTTGCTGAAAGTTAGTTTAAATAAAATTAATTAAGAATATTAGCATGTTTGATTTTCTTTATTTCACCTTTAACCAGGGCCTTTAATCAGGTGATTTAGAAAATTAATTTCATAAATATTAAGACAATGCCTTTAAAACTTTTTTTAAATTTTTGATTTGGTTTACCCTAATCATAAGAGACAGAGTATTTAGTACTAAATATAAATAAATAAACAAAAATATTTGTACATTTCTTTAGTCATGTTATGACATGCACATTCTTTTCAATGTTAAATTAATGACAGGTTTGTGTAAATATTAGAAAAATTACCAAAAATAACACAAATCACTAGCGTTGTCAAAGCGCCTCAAAAATTATACTACTCTTTATACAGCAAACATTCATTTTAAAATAGCTTTTACATTTATTATTTTTTTTTTTTTTTAATTTCGATAAAGAAATTAAGAATATTTGTTATAACTAGGGCAAGTTTTTCAAGCTTTTCGCTTGGAAAGTAAGCATTTGCATATTTCAAAAGAATTTCACAAAAAATGCTTAATTTTAAATCTTTGCATAAATTTGCATATAATGGATACAAAAGTTAGTTTTCTTAACAAAAAAACAATTTTTTGGAGTTCAATCAAATGATTTCTAAAAATTGTTTGTGAGTATTTTGAGTACATTGTAAAGAAAACAATTCGGAAGCGTCAAACATGATACTTTAAATTAAAATAGTTATATTTTTATAAACATCCAAATCTATTAGAGATTGAAAGTTAAAAAAATACATATTTGTGCATATTTTTTACACATCAATATGTAAGAATGCATAACTTCGTTTGTTTTTTATAATTATTCATGCTATTTTTGCATATTATACCATTTATTTGTGCTTTTTCAAGTGCATATTTCAATTTATTTTGTGCATATAAAAACTTGCCCTGGTTATAACTTTAATTGGAAATAAAAAAAAATTAAAAAACAACAAAATTTCCAATTGTAAAAATTTACACAAAATTTTTAAATTTATTGCAATTTTCTTAAGTAAATGGCAGTTTTATAGTAAAAATATCTGAATACAGCATTATTTACACATATTTTTGTTATTTTTTCTTTTACTTATAGTTTTTTTAATAAGAATTATGATTTGTGACAATATAGGCCGATGCAATAAATTTTTAGTTTATTTGGAATAAAAAAAGTGGAAAGTAACTTTGTTTTATAATGCAAATTATAGAATACTGCTTAATTAAGGCAAACAAATTTATTTTGGAAGCATAATTTAAAAAATTATGACTTTTCAGTGCATGTAAAAGGATTTCCGCTAAAAACTTCGTTCAGATATTATTAAAAATAAATAGGTAACACGTTATAAAAACAGATTTGTCTACATAGATAGGTTATATAGTTTCTAAGAAACAATTTATAATTTCATATAAATACGTTGCTTTCTTCATGAAATTAACAAAATTAATCATATTAAAAAAGAAAAGTACTTTATTTAATTTAAAACAATATTTATATGTATCCACTATGACCGGATACACAATGTCACGCAACCCGGTATACTCTCAAGGTGTACATCTTAAACCGCACAGTTCCAAGAAATAATTTTGGGCAGAGAAAAGATGTAATAATGACTGTACTTGAATTCTAGCGAAAAAACTATGTCCTTTTCTTAAAAATCTACTGAAATTTTGATATTTTTTGGTTAATAGGTTATTAAAAATCACAGAAATTTCGTTTTACATAGAGAAATATCTTCTTTAATTCAACGTTTTTGAATGGAAAAATTGCGAAATATATTTTAAAACTTTTGAAGATTTGGATTAAACGTCATTGCTTAACATTTTTTAACCATGTGGTCTAATACTCAGACGCAAGATCTGTGGAAGATCTTCAAGAAGAGCTTCAAGATTAGTACAGACCAAAGTGTTGTTTAGTCAACAAATTCAAATAGAAATCATTTCAGAGAAATCAATTAACAATTTAATCGCATTAAAACTACTATTAAAATTAAAAGGGAAAATTTAAAATATAGAACAAAATGAAACAAAATATGAATATATTGCTATTGTTGTGCACACTCCTATATGAAGATTGTAGTGTTTTATATTCCAGTTTTTGTTAATGTTATTTAAATGTTTACGTTATTTAAATGTTTGTGTTTTTGGTAATCCTTAAATATGTTTATAATTTCGTAAAATTATTTTTGTTGTAAACCAAATATTCTAAAAAATAAAGCTATTCTTAGGTTTACCCTAATTTTGTTGTTTTTGTTATGAACAGCACTGTATATTTTTAAAGCATACTTTGAGATTTTAGATAAAAGTTTCACATTCGAGATAGGTTTATATAGAATTTCTATTTTTCTCCTAAAACTTTTTTCTTGAAGAAAATTGTTTTTAATTATTTTTCCTTCAAGTATATCTCATATTTTAATGAAATCCATATAAAATTTTTGATTCTTAAACAACTTTTTTTTTTTTTTTAATCCCATAATGTTTCTAACCCTTTACATATGCAACAAATTTTTATTTTATATTAAGCTTAAATTTATGTCGCAGAAACTATAGATTAACATATATATTTATGAGAAAAATTTTTAATGCATGTGATTTGTTAAGTAATTTTCATACCCTCCTACACCACCATATGTAAATAACTCTCTGAGTTGGTTTAACAATGTCCGTTCGTCCGTTCCACAGTGGAAAATTTTTGTAATTTTCTGATCATAAATCTGTAACTTTATAGTCTTTACTGACCAATATTATAAGCCATTTGCAAATTATTTAGCAAACTCTCTTTGAGTTTGAGTTAATTTTAAATAATATTAAAAATTTATGATATTTAGAGGAATGATGGTAGGAAGCAGTGTTGCCAGGACTTGAGAAAGAAAGAAGCTTAATTAGACTTTAAAAAGGTCAGAAAAGGCTAAATGTCCAAAAAAAATAAAGCCAGAAAAAAGCTAATATACTGTTATATTTAAAAACGCGTTAATTTTTTTGATCTCATTAGATTTTGGTATTTCTTAAAGATATTTTAGTGAAATTGTAAATATAACATAAATAGTTTCTATGGGTAATAAATTTTGTTAAAAAAAATAATTATAATATTTTTGATGAATGAAGCGGCGCAGCCGAAAGTTATCGTTAAATATAACTATATATATTTTTTTTGTGCGAATTAATACAAAAAATGCTTAAATTGATGATTCTGTAAAAATAAATTTAGTAAATTTTTAGCCTTTTTAAGGCTATGTTAAGAATAAAAAAAAGCTAAAACGAAAAAAACGCTAAAAGCAAAATAAAAAGGCTATATTTAGCCTGGTAGGAACATTAAAGCCCTTGGATTAACAAAATAAGTGTAAATACTAGGGTATTCATTTGAATAATGTTCGTTCGAATTATTGGAACAATTATTACGAATAATTTAAATTTTCGAAGCAACTTCAAAATAATTTTAAATACGTGATCATATAATTCGAACAAACAAAATTCTTTTTCCGATTATCTATTTTGTTCGGAAAAAAGAAAAATCGAACAATTTGAATGTTAAATTGAAACTTAAATTGGTTTAAACCATCACAATATAACATTGGGGTTAAAGGTTAATTTTTTTTGGAAAGGCAGCCGGATGGGCATAATATGGTCACCATATCATCGCATAATTATCTGTGGTAAATAATGTGTTGTTAAGTATTATCTCCTATATCTCCACACAAAAATGTTCATTGTATAAATAATAATTTTATTTATTTAAATTTTCCTAATTTAATAAAAATAAATAAATTATAATATTTATTACAAAGCATGCATAGATACCAAGTCATTATTATTTATACCTCATGAAGCAATAAATTTTCCGATCTATTACGGTTGTATCCCTAGAGTAAAGAGAACCGGCTCAAAACTAGTCACGTGACAGGTTCTCAGGGCTAGTGACCGGTCCCAGTTACGGAACTTTATATGAGAGGAACCTGTCACTTTTACATGGGCTTGTCATTGAAGGTGGCTAATTAACCCCTTGGGACAGGTCACAGGACTGGTCCAAGAAGACAGGTTCAGTGTCGATTAATTTAAAAAAAAAAAAAAAATTGATACAAATTCGGTAATTGTTTAATTTTTAAACATTTTTTTATTATTATTTTTATTAAATTATGTTTATTTTTATTTTATAATTTTTCGTTAATGCCGTGGCGGCACCCCGAATCGAAACCATGTTCATCTAACGTATGTTGTCTTTTATAGCCTTTAACGCTAACCACTCAGCCACTGATTGTTATTGCGAGCGAGTTGCTAATTGCGCACTTAGCAAGCATATTATAAATTGACTCTCAACTGTTAAATAGTGAGTGTGTTTGTGTCAACTGGTTCTCAATTGGAACTTTGGTAACGAGTTAGGTGTCAATTGGTAATCAACTGGTACTGAGAAACCGGTCCATTACTGCAATTGCCACAAATTTCCCGCAGGGATTTTTGCCATATTATTTTAAACCATTTTGGGGGGTATAATATCGTCCTACCGTAGGTCTGGGGCATGATCAGTGCGTCTGTCCGTCCGTGTTAATTTTATAATTAAACTACTAGTCGCAATATTGATTTGCCTTAAAATTTAGTAATATTTTAATGAAATTTGGCATATTTAAGTTGAGTAAAAATCTGTATGCCAAATTTCATGAAGATCGGTGCATAATTGACCATAGCTCTCATATAAATCCCTCTCCCCAAAATCACTTTTACTTGCATAAATTCCATACAAATTTTAGTATAAAGTTAATATTTTACACAGTTGTTTCATATAAATAGAAAGCGAAGTACCAAATTTTATGGGGATCGGTCCATAAATGACTATAACCCACTTCCGGGAATCACCCTAAATAACTTAATATAATGCATACGTACATATATTTCATAAAAATTATCGGTACACAATTGGCGTCAGGCCTCAGGAAAGATCACCCCTTCCCAAACATTAATGCACACACATAATGGTGTAGGGTATAGGAGTTTGACCGACTATTTTTTTCTTACCTGCTTCAATTGAGTTTTTTTTTAAGTTTCATGTTAATCTGTGGTAAAAATCATGTTCAATTTGTAAAATATTTATTTATTTTATAAAATGTATCTTTTGCAAAAAAAGTTTTAGTGAAAAGTTAACGGAAATTTTGTTTTCAATATTTGCTTTTGTATTTATTATATAAAATGATTGAAATCACAAAAACCGCATATTGCGTTTTTTTCTTCTGTAAATAATATAGAATTTTCCTGGTCATATAAACAATATTCAGAGCTGGACACAATAAAATAATATTAATAAATTTCATTCGATCAGTTAATAATTTACTAAAAAAAAAAGAAAAATATTATAAATTTAAAGTTTTTTTAAATGAATCCGTTAACTATACCCTTAATATCTAAAAGATTTCAATTATTGGACATGGTAATTGGAAAAACATAGACTTTCAAAACTTTATCAACATACCGAAAAAAACTTAACAGCTGTTTTTCAAATAAAGATTTTAAATATCTGTGTATAGTAATTATATAGTTATTGATATCACTTACTATATTTGTTGTCTTTATCAATAACACTTTACCATCTCTGCACCAAACTGTCTATTTCAATTCATGGGGTGTGAGATGTTTAAAGAGAGATAAACAAACCAGCTTAAATATTTTACTAAATGATACATAATGAATTGTGACTGTTATTTTTTTGTTTTCAATATTTCTACGGTTTGCTGCTAATATTGAAATGAACGTCATTATCGATTTATATCATACTAACCTCTTCTATAATACATATATAATTTTTATATTTCTAAAAATATTCATACAAATGAAAACAAAACTTTTATTAAAACACGTCAGTATTACAATTAATGCATAATTAAAAATAGTTTTCTAATATTAAAAAGTTTTTGTAATGATTTATAAATACTATAGACAATATTGTTAACAATCAATTTAAAAAGATACTAAATAAATTATGTTTTATGTTTCTTTGGTTGACTCACTTTTTAATTTTTTTAAATTATTTGTTTAACATATTTTTTTTTTTTTTTTCTGAGTATAAAAATAAACTGTGGTTTTCTTTTTTATTCTGTTTAAATATTTTTATATTTATTTTATTTTTCGAATGTTATTTTTATCTTGACATCGACAATTTATTAATATTTCAGCTAATTTTATACACATTTTTCAAAATTCGTCATAACATGATATATTTTTTTGACAGTGAACTTAAAAATATGCTTAAATGCTTTTTCTTAATGCGCAACGTAGTTGAAGGAGACATTTAATTCTTTTTTTTGCTTAATTAAAATTTAAATACATGTGGTTATTGTTTTAACGGAAACCACTGAAAGAAAATATATAAAATTAGTTTTTAGTTTTCTAAACAATTAGTTTTTCTTTTTCAGAGGAAATTTGCAATAAAGATTTGATATTCACAGTATGTACATATGCATGTCTATTGCGTTTTAATTTAATGAATTGTATATGATGATAATAGTTTTTAATATTAAAATCTCCAACTTAGTATTAACAAGCGCGAATGTTATATTCGGCTCAGCCGAATCTATATTCCCACTATCAAGTTTTTCACATTTTATGTTATATGGGAGGTGGGCGGTAAAGTGGGCGGACCACAACCATTTTTGTTTCCGAGTTTACATTGGTCCTTGAACTATTTGTATAAAATTTCGTTTACGTTTCACCTTATATGGGAGGTGGGCGGTAAAGTGGGTGGACCACGCCCATTATTAGTTTTCAAGTTTATATCGACTCTTGAGTTATTTGTACAAAATATATAAGATAAATATTTGGGCCAAATTTGGTCTCCCTAGGTTGTCCCGTTCGAGCCTTATCCTGCTTTCAACAGACAGACAGATCGACATGGCTAGATTGACTCAGAATCAAACCAGGACCCAAAAAATATGTACTTTATGGGGTCTTAAATGATTTTTTCGACATGTTACACACGGAATGACAAAATCAATTTTGTCACCATCTTTTTGATGGTGGGTATAAAAGAAAAAAAAACAATTTTGTGAAAAATATATAAAATATTTGAAACAATGATTTTTATAAAAGATTATATTTCTATAGCTAAGACTGCATAAAATTATGTTGTAAATCTCAATTCAGATAATCAATCTTTCAATCCTTTTTATTTGCCATTTCTTGTTAAAAGGCTAAGAAGAGCAATGAATTTAGGATATTCATTTCATTTACCAAAAATATAATTTAATTTTTATTTATTTGATTCTATGGTTACAAAAATCCATTAAATGTCACAGAATTTTAGCACAAAAAAAATCATATAAATATTCTTCCATTTAGTTAAATGCTTTCAAGCGAAAATATTAATAGAATTTATGAATGGAAATACAAAAGTGTCTATTAGGTTACACTAACATCTCCTTTAGTGGGGTTTATACTCTTACGAATATAGAAATTTTCAAGGATAAAAGGATTTTTATCAACTCATACATAAATTTTTATATTTTTTGAAATTTATGTATACATTAAAGTGCCTTACGAAAAAAAAGTTGAAAATGCACCCCTCTAAAGATTATAATATTCATATATTTATTTACGTGACTTGGACAACTATTAAAATACCTTTAAAAATATGGATTTCTTTCAATAGCATTATCAAAATTTTCAATATAAGAAAATTAACTTCAAAATATAATAGAGACATATTAACACTTAGAATAGAATTTAAATAATTATTACATCTCTTTTCATTCGCGAAATATTAAGATTTTATTAACATTTATGTCATATATTCATTATATAAATATGTAATTGTATATATTTCGGATATTTTTCAACATATATTGGGTTTTAAGATACCATTGGAAAACTCAATTCTGATACTATTTAAAATTACAGATAATTTACCCTTTAAAAGTAAAAGGGTCAATTTAATACATTTGGTTCCCAAAAGGTTAAATCAGTAATTTTTGCAGAAATTAATATGGATGTATTTATTATAAATACTTTTTCTTAACCAATTAAGAATATGTCTTTGAAGTTTAGTCGTCATTTTACACAAATTTATAGTATTTTGACAAATTTATGCTACGAGTGACATTTCTTTTCTTAAATAACCTTTAATTTGGCTAACTAACTAAGCCTGTTATGGACCGGCCATTCCAAAATATTACTTGTCACTAAAGAGTTAAATGAATACATATATCAATAGTACTAAATAAGATCATTCAAATGATGCTCTAAAATCTAAATTGCGATAAAAAAATATACAAACTTTAATAAAATAGTGTTTAAAAAAAAAAAATAGGAAATTTTAATAAAATCTTAATTTTGTTAGAATTAAAACATTTGGAACATTTTTTGTTTCCATACAAATCCAGGCACTTTAATATACCTATGTATGTTTGTATGTATCTTTTATATATTTAATTATTTTACTCGCAATCAAGGTTAGAATTGATTAGGAAACAATAAAATCACATTAAGATACAATATTCAGCAGTATCTCTTAAGCATCCATTGCTGCTTTCCTCTATTTTTTTAATATATTCTTACCTTTAATACGTACATATATATGTAAATGAAAATCTTTTAGAAAACATTAAAGATTTGAATCAGTAAAAGAGAGTTGTAACTAAAAATTTATATGAAAATCACAATTTTCAAATCAGGATCTAATACCATGCAAATGGTTTACAGAATTGAACTCAAAGTGTTAAAAAATAATAATTTCTTAAAGTGATTTTTTTTTTTTTCTCATTAAATACTCTTCCTAAAAAATAGTCACTGAAATAGTCACTAATATTTCTCTTTTTGCAACATTAATTTTGTTATATTGTTTCCTTTTTATAAACATTTATTTCTAATTGCGTTTATTCTTTACATTTATTGCCAGATTTTTTTTTTCGCATTTCCTTAAAATAATGCTATTAATTTATTCATTAAATTTTCTCTTCAATTTCTTTTTTCTTATTTTTCATTTAAATAATTATTTTCTTAATTAACTCACAGACTACCTTATAGTTCATTATTTATTTTGTTTTATTCATTATTAAAACATGGAACAACAATTTTCCAAAGAAAACCACCATCATCTTATTGTGGTCTCTATCAATATACATTAACTCGGCAAATCATTCGTCCATTAAATTATTCATTCATATGTATATTTTCTTTTACTGTTACATATAAATAAAATCAATGTCTATCGGTTTGACTGCCTCCGCCGTTCTGTCTGTTAAATTTCAATAAATTATTTGGCTCCCATAGTTGAATCTGGGTACATGGAACTCTTAATATGGCTACTCTTACGGAATTCTTATGTATTTGAAATAAAGAAAATTTTTAAGTTCAAGTCGAAATTTTTTTATTTTTATTTATAGTAATTTTATAAAAGAAAATAAACTTACAAATAAGCAAAATGAAAATTTTTGTTAAAAAAAAAAATATATTACATGACCTTTAAAGGTTATCTAACCTCACTTATTATAATGGAAAAGCAAAACATCGAAAAATATAAAAACTTGTTCAGCCTCAAGTAAGAACCTTAATTCTAGAACTTAACAATTGAAAAAACCAAAACCTTTTAAGTTGTTAAGTATTTTGAAAATATAAACAAAATTATAAATAGTAATATGTAGATACAACTTTTCCTATAAAGATTTTTAGGATGCCTCCAATAAGTAAAGCTAAAAATTTTAAACAAAAAGATAATAATATATGCCTTGAAAAATTATTAATTACTATGACAACCAAAAATATGTTCTAAAAAAAGAAACTATGTTTTTCAAATTAAAGAATATGGTACTTAAAATATTGTTTTTTTCTGGTTAAATTTGAATTCTTGAACTTCCTTGTACTTTCCTTGACAAAAACGACTTGATTTAGAATAGCAATTGCTACAAAAAAAATATATGCACTTAAAAACAGTAGAAACTATAAATTTATAACCTGAAAATAAATGGGGAGTTGAAGTTGAAAAACGTATTGGATAGTACTATCTACGTAGAACGAAAAATTCTCTAAAGACAAAATATTTAAAAAAATTCTAAGTATAAAATACGCTCTTAACTTTAAACTCTGCAAAATTATGCTCGTAAATGTAAAATATGCAAAATAATGTTCTTAAATGTAAAATATGCAAAAGTATTCTTTTTATTAAAATGCTAAAATATGCTTTTGAATATGGATTTTCCTTGAAAAATATGCATTTAAATGTAAAACATGCAAAAAAAAAAAAAAAAATGATACCGTTAAGCCCAAAATATGCAAAAATATTCTATAACAAATTAACAATTTTGTTCATTTAAGTACAGGAAAAAAATATGATTTCGCATATTTTTGGTTGCCCTATTAATTACTCTCAAATATTAAAATTTAAACAATTTAGTTTAATGCAAAGAATTATAACAAAAATGTGCCATATAAACAATCATAAATTAATAAAAATAAAAACAATTCTTAACATTGAATTGAAAAGAAATTGAATTTAAGTTATCAACGACATCATGAATTTTCTATCACCTGATGATATATTCAGTGGAGCAAGACGTAAAAGTCTATGTAATGGCACCCTCTTAACACTCTCCAATAAACATCATAATGATAGTAGTAGGTCACCAAGTAAAAGTAAAAAAGAGCGAAGGAGAGGTAGTTTTAATGAGCCAACAACAAATACAAGTACCAAAGAGAATGTCGGCAGGAGAGCATCATTAGTGTCAAGGTAAACTAAAAAGAAATTAAACAGTTTTTAAAATTTAAATTCCAGCAAACAAGAGTGAGAGAGATTTTTAAATTTAAATTTCCCTAATATTCTGAAATTTAATTCGTAATACTTTCTTCTTTGTAGGTGGTTTAAACATATCTCCGATGCTGCTGAACAATACAAGCCCCGCTCTAAAAATGCTAATCAAGAACCTGTGGACGATCCAGCAATTGCTACATTACCACATTCCAATACACGTGAATCGCTGGAGTTGACACCCGAAAGACCGCCACCCCAGTCGGCCACAGCCACACTGATAACCACACCTTTGGCACCCATGATGCCAATACCTTCGGTTAACCAAGAACGTAGCGGTTTCGCACACTCCAACAATAACGATGTACAATTGCGTAATGGTCGCCGTGAGAGTACACCTACATCATCATCGGCCTCTGGTGATTCATATCCACCCTATGGTAATATGAAACAAAGATTAAGTCACAATGAATTGTCACCGAACACGAATGCTGTAAATCGTACCATGTCTACGCGCAGCTGTGGTGATGCTAATCATAATTATAGTAACACCTCACCAGAATTTGCTGGTGCGAATGGTGTTACCCTACGGCATACACAGTCTGCCAGACAAGCCAATGGTTCGGCTGAAGATGGTGTAGCAGCAGCTTCGGCTGCTGGTGTAGCGAATAAGAGAGACAGCGCTAGTATTGTTTACTCCAATAATTCCAATAACACACGTACATTAATGCAGTCATCACCTCCGTTAGTAGAACCTACCGCTATACAGATCAGTATAAGTCCGGCACATACCGCTGAACCGGTTCTGACACCAGCCGAAAAGTTAAGGCGTTTGGATGCTAGTATACGAGAAGGTTTAATGGAGAAGCAAAAGATTATTTGTGATATGTTCCGTTTACCAGTTGAACATTTCCATGAGATAGTAGACATAGCCGCCATGCCTGAAGCGCCCAAGGATAGCACCGATATAGCATTAGCAGCCTATGCACAGGTTCAATCACTGACCGAAGTAATTAACGACTATATGAAGGTGACGCCCGAACAAGAAGTTTCGGCTGTTTCGACAGCTGTTTGTGATAAATGTCACGAGAAACGGGAAAATCAATCTCACACACGTTCACGTTCCAACATGACATGCGGGAAGGCAGAAACAAAACCTACAACCACAAGTTCAGATACTCCACCGCCTTTGCCGCCGCCAAATAAACAAATGGCACAGGCCCAACAGCAAACACCAGCTCCTACAGTAACCAAAATGCAGACCTGTGCTTTGGAAGATGCCAATATACATGAAGATGATGATGGCTATTGTGAAATAGATGAGTTGCGTTTACCAGCTTTACCTCCCCTGACAAAGACACCAACATCTACAGCTACTCCACCACCTTTGCCACCAGCAGCAAAAGTGAGTGGAGCTAAACAGGGTTCACCACCTCCACCCTTACCACCACCAGCTGGAACATTTAAAACTCCGCCTCCACCACCACCGCCACCAGCGAAAACATTTACAAATCAAAATCAAAACTCCCCCATACCAACAGCAACAACATCCAGCAGCAGCAGCATCAGCTCCAATATAAACGCAGCTCCCGAATTAGTAAAACGTCAAAGTACGATAAGTGCTGATAGCATTCCCGAAGAATCAGCTGATGAAGTAACACATGCTCTCAACGATCACTTACCGAATAAAGTTGAGAAAAAATCTTCAGAAATCAAAGAAGAAAATGAAGAAACAAGCGATCCTATTGTCACCAAAGAAGAAACTGAAAAGACCTTAGAAGAGCAAAAGAAAGCAGATGAAATTTGTGAAAGTGCCCAAGAAACAGAAGCTTGTGCACCAATAGCCACCATCGAGGATGAAGACGATAAGGATGAAGATTCGGCCATGCATACAGCCGAATGTGAAAGTGCTCCATTGGAAGAGAATATTAAGGAAGATTGCAAACATAGTGACACTGAAACTAAAGATGTTAAGGATGATGTTGTGAGTCCCATACCAACAACAACTTCAATGACGGCAGAACCACAAAGACAAAACAGTAATGCCACACAGGCCGATGAGGAGATATCGCTAAAT
The DNA here is from genome assembly GCA_951394005.1 of Protophormia terraenovae. Lineage (NCBI taxonomy): Eukaryota > Metazoa > Arthropoda > Insecta > Diptera > Calliphoridae > Protophormia > Protophormia terraenovae. The sequence goes on from OX596077.1 coordinate 94,689,666, forward strand.
AGTGAACATATCGAAGTAAATGATGCCTATGAATGTTTAGTAAGAATTTTGCATATTCCGTTTACAATAGTGATGAAAAATTCGACTCTTGATTATGTTTAGAAATTTCATTAGTTTTGAATCTAAATACATACATACATTTGTATTTGATATGGAATTTTGAAATTTGAATAGTAGGGTTTTATTAAATTTTGGAAAAACAGTTGAATTTTTAACTTTTTTAAATGTAACCACATATTTTGCAAAAAGATTTCTTATTTCTAAATCTTCTTGAAACTTTTCATTTAAATTTATGAATGTTTAAATTTTCTATCAATTTGTTTAGTAATACTAAATTAGTATTTGTTTCTGAAGGTATGTTCAGACTAGTCAAATTTTTGACCAAAATGAAGTAACTAATACATAAAATATTTTCTAACTTCTACATTTTTATGGGAAATATTTTTTATTTATCATTAATCATAGCTGACATTTTACCGAATCTTGTTTGACGCTGTTTTATCTTACAAAACATTTGCAAGACCAAACAACGACAAACAATTTTTTGTAGAATTAGTCAAATATTTGACAAATGTGAACATGGCCTAAAACATTCTAAATAAATTGAATACGTTTCTAACTTTTAAATACATATTTTATTTACATTACAGTCAAATATAAACAAATTAAATTCGACATTATCATCTATGGTTGATAATTCAACGCAAACGTTACCTTTGACGACATCTCTACCAGTGGGTACGAGTACTACCATCATCATCAGCAACAACAGTACGAATAACTATAAAGCAAGCGTTACAACAACCACCAACAGTAACGGTACTAGTTCTAATTTACCAACAACAACATTATGTGGACCAAACCGTATACAACATGCCAATTCCTTGGAGCCAAGTGTGCCTTGTCACGCTTTGAGCAGTATTGTCAGTGTATTAAATAATCAAATTTCGTTACTATTGGTAAGTTTATTTTATTTGTATTGAAAATATTTTGTTACAAAATTTAATTGTTATTGTTTTTATTTACCAGCCCAAGATTAGTGAGCGTGATATGGAACGTGAACGATTAAGAAAGGAAAATCAACATTTACGAGAATTATTGAATGCGATGCATGAACGTCAGCGAGTTGAAGCAAAATTGGTGAGTTAATAGTAAAATATAAAAATTATATTTAGAACAATACATAATGTTAAATTTGAATCGAAATCAAAGTAATGAATTCCCAGCGAAAAAACGACCGTGCTTCCAAAAAAATAACATTTTCACAATTTAAAAAGTAGAAGTGCTTTTTTGGAAGCTATTAATAAATAATTAAAAAAAGTTGAAATAAATGTATTTTTAGCAGGAAATTTGCACAAATTTAAAGGTATTTTTTATTATCTTTAAATAAGACTGACACAGAAAAAAAATTCTACAGCTCTTTTTCAGTACTTCCTTCCAATGAAAACACAATGTTAAAATTATGACTTTTTCAATTCTTTTTTGCTGGGTGTAATAAAGTTCGGAAAAGATATGGAATTGTAGAAAAAGTCATTGAAATAATATTAATGATCTATTAAAGTTTTTGCACTTTACATATTTATTGTATGTTTTATGTTTTCTATACAGGAAACTCCAAGTGACATCACAACTAGAGCCGATGTGGCCGATGACGAAACAGATGGCTTCTCACCCGCAACCTCTACAACACCAACACCGACGCCTACACCAACAACTATTAACTCTGTAGCAGCCTTAGGTGAAGATCAAAATGAAAATAACAACACCAACACCACTTCAACAGCAACAACAACATCATCTACAGAAACAACTAATACAGTCGAGGCACAAAATTAAATATAAAAAATTAATTTTAAATATTAATTAAAAAAAATACAAATATTTAATGTTTAAAATTAAGAACTAAATAACAAACCTTCCCCAATATTTTTTATAAAAAAAAAAAAAAAAACAAAAACAAAAAACCAGCTGCCAATTGAATTGGCTTAAATTGAAAAACATTTAAATAAGAGGTTTAAAATGGTTAAACAATTTTTTTAGGATCAGGAAACTGTTAATAATTATTTAATTTGTAATTTTTTTATCTTTTCTTTCTTTAGCTTTATATTATTTTCTTTAAATGTTTATAAATGTTTTATTTTTACTTTCCTTTATCTTTGATTTAATCTTCTTTCTTTTTGTAATTTTTAATGTAAAATTTATTTTAAAAAAATATTGCAGATTTACATACATATATAAATATATAATACTATAAATACATACCAACAACACAATCTTACAAAAACTTATATACAGCCACTTATATACTTTATAAAATCTAAAATATATATATATTGATATTTAAAAAATAATAATAATTTGGAGCAACTTTTTTAAAGTTAAAAAACATGATATAATTGAATTTTATTTAAGGTAAACCCTTACATACAATAATAAAAATGGTTTCGGGTTTGATTTTTTTCTTTTTCGACATGATTTAATTTTTTAAATGTATTTTTTGATAAATATTTATTTAATAGCAAATAATTATACACACATACAAATAAATATATTTAATAAAAAATATACAATTTAATAAAAAAAAAAAGTTTACAAAAAAATTTAAAATTCCAGCAGAGCTTTGTAAGAATTTGTATATAGGAATTGGAATAACAGTTTTAAGGACTTATATTTTGTAGAAAATAAATAAAACAAATGTGTTTTTGGATTAAACCAAAAAAGAAAAATATATTACAAACAGAAATAATAAACTAAAAAAAAGTTATTGCAATGAATAGAATTTATGTCGGAAGCTTTATGAATGAATAGTTGTTAGTTGTTTATTTTCTATTTTTTTTTTTTTTTATTATTTTTTTTTATTAGGATTTACTGAAAAACGTGTCAAAAGAAAATTGTTTAACTTTATTTGTCTGAAAAGCTACAACGTAAATGGACACGATTTGTTACTGCGTCAATCACTGCGAAAGAGATAATTTTTGACTTGTTTAATTCCCATTGTTATGTTAAAATTTCAAAATTCTTCTTTTAAATGTTGAACACTACGTAACTCATAAATTAGACTATATAATACATATCCGCATACTTTTGACAAAACAAATGAATTTTTTTTTTTCAGATCTAAAAAACTGTTTAAAAAATTAACAAAAACTATAGAAAAGTTAATATTCTGTGAGCTATATCTCCAAAATTAACAATTGTAAAAAGGTATCGATTAGATTAAACGATACGTTTTCAAAACGTTTTTTATGATTTACCTGCAAATTACTCGACTTAAGATGTTTTGTCAAAATTCAACACAGATATGTAGCAGTTGCATTATCATTAATTTTATTATTGCTCTAAATCAAAAATTTCTAAATGCACTTAGCTCTTACCATTCATATCATTCAGAAGATAAAAAAAATCTTTATTATTGCTACAGTTGTGATGTATGTTTATAAAAAATTTTGCAATATGAGTCCTTTATTGTGATAAAAATCGAATATAGTACGAATGATACATTTTTCTTTTTTTTAAAGCAACCGAACCAAAGCCGAAATTCTACCAACAAACAACTAAAAAAAGGTTTTTACTAAATTGACTCTTAACTTCTTTCTCATTTTTTAAATAATTCTTTTAATTATCTTCATTTGCACTGCATAGCATAAGATTGTGATTTTGTTAAAGTTGTTGAATTAACAAAATTAATAGCAGTCTCAAGAAGGCATAAAGGCTAAAAATCCATTCAGTCGCAAAATCCAAACCTTTCAAAGTCTGTAAAGGAAATTGTTCAAAATGTTTCAAAACTAAAGCTTCGAAAGACTTAATTCTTTAATTCATTTTTCAAATTCATATTAAATTTTATTTTCTTATTATTTCTTAAAATCATTCACAACTATTAATTTGATTGACTTAAGTTTAAACTTTATACTTTAAACGTATTGAATTAATTCTATAATGATGATAAATTTTACAAGCAATTAAATTGAAAATTTTTCTATAATTCAATTCCATTACAAAAATGTTTAAAAAATTTTATTGAATCATAATTTTTTTCAATTTAAACACAGAAAAAAATATTTTTGAATAAATATAATTAATCTGAATTTTAAATTATAATTGAATTATTCAAAATCGAAAATTCAATTTCAATGACGAATAATATTAAAGAATATTTTATATTAAAATTTCATTTTTATTTATTAATTGTTACAATTAAAAAAAGGAATAGAATACTTTTATACTTTTTCTGTGTTTAGAAAATTTTACTTAAAGCCTGATTTTGTAAAATGAAACGAACAACAACAATTATATTTAAAATTATTGTCGTTTTCAATATAAATTTTAGAAATGAATTTTCGTTTTACAAAATCAGGACCTTAATTTTGTAGAAGATTAAAAGCAATAATCAAAAATAAAATATTTTCATTTAATTTGGAGAAGATTTCAATTAAAAAAAAACCTTTAAATAGTTGAATGTGAATAACGTGAATGAGTTAAAATAATTCTATTCAAACAAAAGCCTTTGAATGGAGCTGTAGAATAATGTTTTTGATAATGGTATTATCGAATGAAAAATTATTTCTTAATTCATCCGAAGTTTTATTCAAAACATCCTAAGCAATGTTTTGAATAGAACTTTACAAGTTTTTGTAAACAACACTCAATTGAATAGTTTTCTAAACTGCTTAAACGTACGAAAATGTTGTTCTACAAAATGTATGGGAAACAACAACAAAATTTAAAATTTATTTTTTGTTTTGCATATAAATTGTAGAAAACAATTTTTCGTTCGACGTCGTTGGACAGGCCGTTATAATTTTTTAATATAATATAATTTTTTATTTGAATTCAAGTTAGATTCCAGCAAAATATTCCAGTACTCTTTTTTAATTCTATTCATTTTAAAACTTGGTCGTTTTTCATTAAATGTATCATTGAAAATAATTACTAAAAATAATTTCCATAGGAAATTAAGTAGACGAAAATTCTTAAAAACCCAAAATGAAGTATGATTCAATAAATGTTGAAATTTATATTATGAAAAATTTTAATATTCCCATAAAATTGGTCAGTATTTTTAATATGACTTTTGTTTATATGTTTAAACATTCAAACAAAAATTTACACTTGTAAGAGTGTATTTGAAAAAATACAAAGAAACCTATTTGCAATTGTAGCATTCATGTGTATGTGGAAAGAGCAATAGTAGTTTTTTAGTACCTGTTTGGTTTTTTACATTTTAGCTATTTCCTTATAAAATAAATAACTTAAAATTGTTTCTTATTAATGTATATATAAGAAATTTAATTTCTAGAATTTTTTAAAAGTATTTGTTGCATAAAATAAATAAAAATCTCTAAAAGATTTTTTAAAATAATTATATTTTTTGTAACGAAAATCATTTAGTATAAAAAAAATTAAATACTAATAAAATGACTAGATTAAAATTTCTTAAAGATGTTTAACAATCGTTGCACTTCTAAGGCCAGGATAATTCTATAATTAAATGTTTGAAAATCAACAAAAAAAAAAAACTGACCCCAATAAAAACGTATAAGAAGAAATGTATAAGTATAATAGCTCTACTTAGTATAAATAGTGGCGTGTATTTTGTATTTATTAAGTAATATAAAGTATCTAAATATAAAGTATTTGATATACATATATACAAAAAAAAATATATATATATAATAAACAATAAAAGGAAAAAAACCAACTGATCTTAAAAAGTAAACAATTATTTTTAAGCAAAAAAAAACCTTTGAACCCCATCTACATATGGTAAACCCTTAATTGTCGTAAACAAAATAAAAAAGCCTTAAATGTTTAAAATGTAAAATAATAAAATTCATAAGAAAACTGTCTTTCGTTAAAAAAAACAAAAAAAAGCAAATTAAAAAAGAAAAAAATTATACACTATTTTGTTCGTATCCATATTTTTGCATTATTGACCGCTTAAGCATTTCGCTTGGAAATAAAATCAAAATTTATTTAAAATTTTTTTGTTACAAACAAAATAAAAATTCAATTGTTTTTGTTTTAATTTTTCAGTTAAATTATTTTAATAAACATTTGTTTTCATTTTAAGATTTTTATTAAATATTTTCTTTTTTTAAATTCTTTTAATATTTTTTTTCTTTGTTTTAAAATGAGCTACTTTTTAAAATAAATTTACAACAATTATCTTAAAGTTAAAATTGATTGTATTTAAAAGAAAAACAAAAGAAATTTAAAGTAAATAAATAATTGTGTTTTTTTAGTTTATAAATATATATTTTTTAATAATATGTATTAAACTTATTATCCATACACACATACATTAATAATAATAATAAATATTCAAAAGTAATTATATCTAAAAATAATGATAAATAATAAATTAATTAATAATTAAATAAAAATGATCAAATAAAAAGGAAAAATTTATTGAAATAAAAAAAATAAAAAATAAAGAAAACAAAAAAATATATAATTATAAATTGTGTTTTTAATTTAGTATATTGTGGAAATCTTTTTTAATTCTCAATGATTTTAAAGAACGTACATTGGGGTAAAGGGGTCCAAAATGGCGCTTAATTCAGTGAGATGATCATTATTTTAATATTTAGTTTTTTCTTTGTTCATGTTTGTTTTTATATTAATCAAAAAAGGAAACCACAAAAATCCAAATGCATGTTTTTTCCTGGACGATGATGGCTTAGATAATGTATTTATCCGTTTCAGAACAAATAAAACATTTTGACATCGATTTATAAGTGCATATGCATGCGATTTTTATAACATATTTTGATATTTTGAGGAAATTTGTTTACATCTTATGGGATGTTTTTCAAATTTAATTTTATAAGGAAAAAAAAAAATAAGAATATCAAAAATATTTACACCTGTATTCACAAACAACTTTAAATTTTAAAATGCATTTTTTATACAAATATTTTACTATTTTTTTACCAAAATGTATTATTTTACTTGTGATTTTAACCTATGTGAGAATATTAAAAGTTTATTTAAGTGGATTTTTTCGTGCTTGATTCTCAAGTCTAATTTTGAAAAAATTAGAATATTTTAAAAAATTAAATTTATCGTTGTGGCGATAAGCTGGTTTCTATGCAAATTTCACTGGTTGCTTATGCCAGATCATCAGAAAACCTTTCCCAGTTTTTAGAAAAGCTAAAGTTACGAAAGCTAAATGTACGAAAAAATAAAGCAAAACAATAAATTACGATTTTTATTTTTCTTGTATAGACATCTTTAGCTTTTCTAAAAACTGGGAAAATTCTTCAGAAATACTTCGAGTTTTTTTCTTTTAGTAAACAATTTGATCTGTCAATGATACTTTAATGAAAAATATGGCAAGTATGTACATACAAATTAATTTACACATACGTTTTCGATTTAAATATCAAAAATTTTTACTCATAATAATAGATACCGTTAATTTATTTCTAATTTTTTTATATTAAGGTGGTGTTTAGGGTTTGAGAATTTCCGGGTGGGAAATCCCGGGAATTCCCGTGATTTTTTTGTCGGGAATTCCCCGGAATTTTTTCAAATTTTCCCGGGAAACGGGAAATTTAATATTCATGTAGTTTTATAATCCTATAACAGAAAGTTGTACTGTTTGTGTCGCCTCAGAGACAATTTTACATTAATGTAAACAAACTACTTACTAAATACATTTTTAGATGTTGATACAAAATATAAATAAAATTAGATACAAGTGACTTTTTATATTACTGAAAAACATTTCATCGGTGCGCTGATGAAAATTCCTATTTGACTACTTTTCACTAGGAAAAAAACGTTTTATTTTGTCCAGTTCGAATACACGAGTTTTTTTTTTACTACATATTTCTATAATTTGTTAAACATTTAATGATAATGTACCATTTTAAAACTTCATTTAAATACTAATTTTTCATTCGATAACACCATTCACAAAATCATACTTCTATTGAATCAATTTATAAAGGAATTACTGAATTTTTGTTAATCTGTATATATAAAAATTAATGTGTGTTTGTTTGTATGTATGTATGTTTGTTTGAAGTTTATAGCCGCCTAAACGACTAAACCGATTTTCTTGAATTTTTCACAGTGTGTTCCTATATGCCTGGAAGGAAAAATAGGCTACTTTTTATTTTGAAATTCCATGTGGGCGAGGTGCCACGCCCACTTACTAAATAACTATTAAAAGTAGTATATCTCGGAAATTGGTAATACTAGAGTCCTCAAATTTTGCACGAACAACTTTGACACCTATATGAACATTCTGAAAAAATATAGGCGAACTAGCAATAGGGGGTGTCGCACATCTCACGCCTAATATTGCTTGCCAATACCAAATGCCGTAAATTTAGGAAACTATAACAGTTACATTTCCCAAATTTAGTACAATAAACTTAAGTGTCAATGTGAACATTTTGTGCAAAAATGGGCGGAAAAGAAATAGTGGGCGTGTCATCTCTCAATAAAGTTAATACCAAAATGTTTATATCTGGGAAACTATAAAATTTAGAGAGCTAAAATTTTGTACGACTAGCATTAGCTTCAATATGAATATTTTGGACAAAAATTGGTACACTAGCAATAGTGGGCGTGGCACCTCCCATATAAAGAAAATATTAAATTATCATATCTGAGAAAATATAACAGTTAGAGTTCTAAAATTTTGTCGTAGCCACTTTGGTATCAATATTAATATTTAAGAAAAATATGGGCGGACTAGAAGTAGGGGGCATGGTACCTCCCATATGAATTAAATGCAAAAATTCGTATATCTGGGAAACTATTGGAGTTGGAATGCTCAAATTTTGCACAAAGAATTTTGACATCCATGAAAACATTTGTCTAATAAATTAGCGGATTATGGGGGTATGGTCCCTCCCATAAAAATTAAATACAAAAAAAAAATATGAAAAATGTTATATGTTAAATGCTTGTATTTTATTACAATAAGGTCAAGTATGAAAACTTTATATATTGTACATCAAAAGAATTTATAATAAAAACAAATTTTTAAGAAAAATGTTATATTTTAATTACTAAATAAATATATTTTTTTAATCCTTTAATTACTATGTATTTCATTTCGGGGGGTATCGCAGCACATCGGGTATTAGCTAGTTTATAATAAAAATTAAAATGAAAATCTTTATATTTATATTTTTTAAATATTTTATATATATTTTTTCTTTCATTGAATTCATTATATTATGTTTTTTAATAGGTTTGTTCCTGTACTTTTTGAGTAAAATGAGAAAAGGCTGAGGTTTCTCTCAAAAATGTTCAAAAATACGGGAACACAAAAACCAATTTTTAGCCAGAAATAAAACATCAAACTATTTGAAAATTCATATGTGAATGTTATTTTTTTTAGCATATACCAACGTTCTTAATTTTTTTTAATTGAAACTTTCTTCTTAGTAACAAAAACAAAATATAGGAATAGAGTTTTAACACTCCAAAACGCCTTAAAAATAGGAATATTTTAATGAAATTTTGCATAAATAAGTCTTATATAAACAAAAATCCATCTGCCAAATTTTGTGAATATCGGACCATAGCTCCCATATAAACGCCTCTTCCGCAAATTACTTTAACGTGCATAATCCGACAGAAATGTTAGTATTATGTTAATACATAACACAAATAAGGTTTATATAAGCAAAAACAAAATTATGTTGATCGGAATAGTGTTGGTCTTGACCGACTGTACTTTTCTCGTTTTATTTTTTTGTTTATTTGACTATTTACCAAGTTTATCCAAAGAAATAGTCTGAACTGTTTTGTGCAAGAAGTAGAATATTATTTTCTTAAAATCCCTGTTACTTCCCAATTTTCGAGTACGAGTACACTTTTGGGTAAAATAGGCATCCCGCGTGGTCCCAATTTAGAGTACGGGAACAAAGCTAATATTTTACCAAATTAATCAAAAAATATTTTCTAAAGCTAATTCGTAACAGATTTGAATAGAAAACAAATTTAATGATACAATATTTTTTTTTAAGCTTGAATTGTGTAACTGGTAGTGAATTCTTTAAGCAATTAATTCTTGTGCAGTCAAAGAATTTAAGTCTATGAGTTTGAATTCTTATGAAAGCTTTAATGAAATGACTGGGAAAATAAGTTTAATTCGATTTTGAAAAGTGAATTAATTAAAACCACCTTAAATAATCATACATTTAATTTATAATGTTGTATACAAAAAATTTCATTCTTTATAAGAAATCATTGCTTCTTTTTTAAAATTTGAATTTCCCGGGATTCCCGGGAAATCGAATTTTTTATTCCCGTTTCCTAGAAACAAAATATCACGGGAAACCCCAAAACCCTAGTGGTGTTACACTATAATACTTTGCATTAATACCAGAGTTTTATTTTCTATAATACATATCAAAAAATGTATTAAGAAAAGTATTATTAAATGTCATATTTTTTATTTTCTTTATTAAAATATTTTTTAAAAAATTAAAAACGAAAAATTAAATAGAATTGATTACAAATAAAAAAGTGTGCGCAAATTTGCTTCAATTACGTTTCAAATATTTCAAGCTTTCAACATACAAGGTATTGAAAATATTTTACATTTAAAAATATTTTTTTATTAATACAAAGTATTATAATGTAAAACCCCCTTTAACTCGTATTCTATTATACTTTTTTGATTATTTTTACATAATAGAATAAGAAAAGTTGCATTTTGGTTAAAAATATTATAAAAAATAGTATTCTGACATAGAAAATGAAAAGAAACATACAGTGCACCAAATGTGAGAGAAAAATAGTTCAAAACAAGAGAAAAATGGAAAGTAGTTACTTGAAATTGCAAGTAGGGGTTTAATAAAATGTATCTACGTTTTATACAAAATACTTTAAATAAAAAAGAAACGATTGAAACTTGTAATACACCTCATAAAAGAACCCCAAAATCGGATAGAAGAATTATTTTATAGGTAAAAAAGGAACCCTTCAATTCTCTGAAGGCTATTTTAGCTGAAATTTTTGATGGAATAGGTCCACAAATATTCCCAAAATATCCTGGTACCCATATGAATTTATTGTATTTATAAATATGATAAATAGGACCATTTGAATCCAACTAAAAGCATTTCCAAACCTTCAGATTTTCACCTCACTCTGCAACAGTAATATTTTTTTAATTTAATGTGGAATTTCTTTCCTACGGTGTGGCGGATACTTATTCGGAAGTCATTTTGTAACAAATTAGTTCTCATTTCGCCAGAAATTATTATGTCTCTCCATTTTTTTCCGCGTGTACATTCGGACTAAAAAAAAATTATTTTAAGAAGTTTTTACAGTATCTTAGAATTTTTTATATGCATTGGTGCTTTGTTTTGGTAATTTTTTCCGGAAATTTGTTTTGGAAAAGACGAGGCCAAACTGTTTGGGGACCTACTTCATTAAAAATTATAGCGGAAATAGTCTTCAAAGAAATAAATGGGTCCTTTTTTGCCAATACAATAATACTCATTTCCTTTTCGGGGTTCTTTTAAGAGGTCTAATATGAGTTATTTTTTGGATAAGACAAAAAATTTAGATTTCTTCCTGAGCCCCTATTGGTCATTTCAAGCAACGGCTTTGCAGTTTTCGCTTGTTTTGAACCATTTTTCTCTTATATTTGGTGCACTGATTGTTTCTTCTCATTTTCTGTATCAAAATACTATTTCTTTATAATACTTTGAACCAAAATGCAACTTTTCTTATTCTGTTATGTAAAAATAATCAAAAAAGTGTAATAGAATACGAGTTAATATAAAAAAAATTATAAATAAATTAACTGTATCTATTATTATAAGCAACAATCGATTATTATGAGCAATTAATTTGTATGCACATACTTGCCATATTTTTCATTAAAGTATCATTACCAGATCAAATTGTTTACTCAAAGAAAAAAACCCGAAGTATTTCTGAAGAATTTTCCAAAGTTATCTCCACTTTAATAGTGTATCTTACATTTTTTAATACTCTCAAACGGCTCAACCGATGTTATTAAAATGTTTACAGCCTGAGTGCCTCTAAATTCAAATATTATATTTTTATTTTTCGATCGGAGCAGGGAGAGTGGTACTTCCCATACAAAGTAATTATTCATTATGATATATCTAATGAACTAATATAGTGAAAGTCCTCAAACTTCATGTGAACATCAAACTTATCATATCGCATTGATAGAATGGAAATAGAACGGATAGGTCCAGCGGGAGAGATAGATCATATGGTAAGGTTAGGCTGAAAAGGGTGGCGTATTCACGCCTCCACCCAGAGGCCAAACGGCCCATTGTGATCCCTTTGAGGTAGAAAAAAAAAAGAACAGACAAAAATAATAAAGAAATCAGTTATGATTGTCCCTAAGCCATTTTATCCCATTACAAACCCTATGAGATTGACGTCTATCACATGTAGTGTGTGGCTTCCAAACCACTTCAACCTATTACGTTGAAGCACTACACAATGACAGAGTATATGATGTACTGTCTCTAGCTCCTCTACATCATCGCACCTTCTGCAAAAACCTGACGTGGCAATGTCCCACTTACTCATCATACTCCCTATTGAGAAGTGACCAGTAGCCATACCTACTATGACTCTTAGACTACTACGACTCATGCCTAGAAGATGTTTGGAATCTGCCAGTTTAAGACTATGTCATAACGCCCTAGAAACCCTACAGTCCGTTCTGACATTCCAGGCTCGATTTGTGTTGTACAGAGTCCACTTCCTTATCGTTCTAAAAAAGGACACAATTGGAATCTTAACAGATGTTTCTATGAAAGACGTATCTAGTTCCGAGCCACTTCGAGCAAGCTCATCGGCTATTTCATTGCCGAGAATGTCGCAGTGAACGGGAACCCAACAGAGTCTTAACAAGTAGTCTTTATAAATGGCCAAAATTTCCTCTTGAAAAACGCTACAACTTTCTCACAAACTCGTCAACTGGAAGAAGGTGGAGAATGATACCCAGGGCCGCCTGAGGTGTACTTCTCCTGGCACCGAGATGCCTATACGTTCCTTTACTCAATACCTTCCACCAGACTGTACAGCCATATGTAAGAATCGATCTTACAACCGAAGTGTAGATCCAAAATACAACTAGCGGCTTAAGGACCCAATGTTTACCTATAGAGTTCCTGCAGGTGTAGTAGACATTAAGTCCTTTCTTGACCCTCTCCTGAGTATTTCCCCTCCAAGACAACTTACTGTCCAAGTACACACCTAGGTATTTGGCCTCATTTGACAATGCAAGCTCAATCCCATTTAATACTGGTAAGCTAAAATGCCCGACCTTACATTTCCTGTCTAACTCTGTTTTCTCGGGGTTTAAGATAGGCATGTTGAGCTTCACTAATGACATAAGTCCCCATCCTACCTCTAAGATGTAAATCAATCAGTCTTTCTATTGTCGATAAGCTGATCGGTCTGTAATCCTTGGGCTTCGAGTGAGTCGTCTTACCCGCTTTGGGTATGAAAATGACACTAACCTCTCTTCACCCCCTGGGAAAGTATAGATAACCCCTATACAAATAAAATATAAATTTTCTCATATCTAAAAGAGTATTACAGTGAAAACCTTAAAGAGTTCTAGCAGTAATTTTCATATCAAATTTCTAATAGGACGTATAGGTCCAGGGGAAGTAGTAAATATTTGCTATCGCCTAAAAAGGGGTAGCGAAGCGCACCGCTAAAAGCTAGTTTAATATAAAAATTTAACGCATAAAGAAAAATAAAACAATTTTTTTTTATAATTTATGTTTATTTATTTTGTATTTTTCTTTTTCTTTATGTAATATATTTATTTTGTTTTGTTTTCTTTTAATAACTTATTTTGGTATAAATTTTATTATGTATACAATTAATTATTTAATAAATGTATTTATGTATATTGTATTTGTTTATACTGAATATAAATAAATAATATTTAAAACAATTACAAAATAATTTATAGAAAATTAAATAAATTATAAATATTTTTATTTTTTTATTTTTTATACATAATTATTTTTATATAAGAATATTTTATATATGTATATTTTTTATGTATTTTCTATATATATATTTCTTAACTCACATTTATAATATCGGTTATAGAATATTTTGTATTTTATTTAAATTAAATTTAATTGTGTTTTAAAAAAAGGCAAGTTTTATGTTGCATTTTAGAGTCTTTTTACTTTAGTTTTTATTTTTATATTTTCTATAAACAATTTATAAATATTAAATGTTTAGGAAAATAATATTGCAACAAAAAATTAACTTGGTGTTTAGAGGCACATTTGCAGAAATCATAATAATTTAAATTAGTAAATATATGTATTTAACTCCGAAATCATAATAACATTAGAAGACATACATATTTTTGAAAAGATATTTTTAATTTAATTTTTAGAAGATATTTTTGATAACAATTAAAATCAAAAAAAATTTCATTTGTATTTATATGATTTTATTTTTTAGTTTGAAAATTTTCAAAGAAAATCAAATTCAAAATAGTAGAAAAATATATTAATTAAATTTAAAATTTAAACAAAAGTGGATTTTAATATAAATTTTCATTTTCGTTTTTTATTTCAGTTCTGATTTATTGCAATAGATTTAAGGCATTTTTTTTATATTTCTGTTCAGTGTAGGCACAGTTTTGAAATTATGTTTATATTTTAATAAAAAAAAAAAATACTAAATACAAAATTAGTTTTCACTATATTTGTTATTTATTTTATGTTTTATAATTTATTCTTTGGTTTTTAGAATAAAAAGTAATTTAAATCATAAATATGCAGCTGATCTTTTTTTATTAATTATTTTATATAAATAACGGAGGGTTAAATTAAAAATAATTCAAACAAAATGCACATTTAAACGTTTTGTATTTATAAAATTTATTAATTAATTTAAATGTGATGCGTTAATGTAAATAATATTTAATACATACATATTAAAAAAAATAAAATAAATTATACTGAACCAAATAGTTTTAATGTAAAAAGTAGTTTTTTAAAGTAAACTGTAATAAATAAATAACTATTGCAGTGTATGTGAAATTATATTTGAACTCTATTGTTGTTTTAATTTGTACTGTGTGAGTGTGTTTTAAAACTTATTTGAAATTTGAATACTGTATTGTATTCGAATAATGAATAATGTACTATGTATTTGGAATAATAAAGGCAACGAGAAAATCGAAATTTTAAAAAACTTTTTTAAATTTATTTAAATTTCGTCTGTACCTTATGTGTGGAATTATATATATTAAAACTGCCGTGGAATAAAATTTAAAATGTAATATTACTAACGTTTATTAAATTTAAAGTAATTACGTTTCGAGAATTTATCTCTGTTACACATTACAAGTCTAATGAATTTTTTATCTTTGCGCTATAGTTTCGACAACCATGTTTCTTGGCCAAAATTTAGTTTTTGTCATATTTAATTTTTAGGTTTTTGTTATCGTAGTTTTATTGTAAACACTAAAACGTCAGAAAATCAATTTTGTTTTTGTAAAATATGTATAAAAAGGTGTTCGTTCTTCTTTGAGCAATTTTCATTAATTTTTAATTATTGAATTTAACAATTTTTTATAAAAGTTTATTAGGGAAATTAGATCTGAGGATAAGTATTTTTATAATTTAATAGACCAAGTTTTGGGTGAAAATTGTTAAACAAAAACCCATCGGAAATAAATAAACAGATATCTTGGATATATTTTCGATATTGTCTGGTTTTACGATTTTTTTTGTGTTTTTCGAGAAAATCCATTTTTTCTGAATAAGGCAATTCTTATCATTTACAAAGGTCTAACCAAAGAATAAAAATACCAACATAGAAAATAATCTAGCAGGTATTGCAGTAATACCAAAGAAAAAAAATATGTGCAAACTTCCTTTGGAATGACCGTTTAACCGAAAAATAAAAACTTTACTTCTGATGAGTAAAATTGTTGAGATACAAAATAAATACATTAAATTTCTTTGAATTTCATCCAAATCTTATTTAAATATTTTTTGATAATTTTTTTTGTTTTGTTAATATTGGCCAAGAAAAGAGGTAAAAGAAACCATAATGCTTTGGAGACCCCTAATAAAATTCAACGTAGAAAATTTCTATAGAACATTTTAACTCTTTAAACCCATAAAAATAGATATAAATGAATTTAAAGTCCTAATGAAATATTCCCCATTTATTGCTCTAAATACTTATGAGATAAAAATTGAGCTTCGAACTATATTTATATTCTTTTTTTCGACTTGGTGTAAGATAAGAAAAGTTTAGAAGAAAAGTTTTCCTTCTAGCGAAAAATTCTTTGAAGGACTTATTACAATCATCAAATACTAATAATTGTAGATGGTATGGAATTGTCCCCGCGTGATGATTCTCAATTCTCTTTCCGTATTAGAAAAATACGAATTGGGTAGTATATCCCAACAAACAATTAGGTTTGATATCAAATTGGGAATAATTTAAAATTAATGACTTATTTCAATCCCAAATACTTTATGTTTATGTATTGTTTTATAATAATTTTAGAATAAACACGATCTCTACGGAACGGAAAATTTGTTTCCAATATTCTAAAAATACATTTTGAAAGTATTTTTTATATTAAAAATTTAAATGAGTCTTTATGTTTTAGATAATCATTACAAAATTTAGCTGGAATCCGTCTTGATGTTTTAAAAATATTTTTTTTTTTTTTTTTTTTTTTTTTTGAAGTACGGTTGACATTATATTTAAGGCTGCAAATACATTTAATTTCAGGAAAATTCTTATTGATATATTTTATCTTAAACTCAAAGTTGTTTTTTATGATTTCTTTAATACGGCTTATTAATATCTTTTGATTTTATAAAATATCATATGTCAAATGTCTTTTGAAATGTTTATTCTGTTAAGGTTTCAAATACAGTATAAACTCGATAATCCGGTTAATTGATTGCAGACCCCATTCCGTATTATCGAATTATTCGGATTATCGAGGTTTTTTCCTGGTACACTTTTGTTAAAAAAGTACTAAAATATATTATTTATTTAATATATGAAACATTTAAAGCTCTAAGTCAAACCTTTCGTCTAATAATATTCTATATTTTAAGTTTTCAAAAGATTTTTAATTTAGCTAAAAAAAATAAACTTCTTTGCACTTCTTTCACTGAAAATGAAAATGCAATCAACTCTTACATCATAATCTTTATTATATTTTTCAAGCTATAATTAAATATACATAGTTGTTATAATTCCGAATTATAGAGTGCAATGATTTGGAAAATGCCGTCGGGATTATCGAATAATCCGGATTATCTAACTCCGGAATATCAAGTTTAACTGTATGTTTAATAAAGTACTATAAGAAAGTTGCAAATGTATCCCTATAGAAATGAAGATTAGTATGTTCTTGCATGTTTCTCAAAATATTATGTCTAAATGTTTTAATTTAATTTACGTGGAAAATTTCCGAAATAATCAAACTTTAATAAAATAGTATTTAAAAATATTCGTGGAAAAATTTGCTAAAATCATTATTTCACGAGAATGAAAACAAAACATGTATCTATTCAATATTGTATTTTTTTAACAAAATGTTAAAAAATTGTGTACATTGTTTAACAATAACCATATTTTTGGAGGTATTTTAAAAATGATCCAGCTCACGAAATAAAATAAATTTTGAAAAACTTAAAATAAGTTGATACTTTTAATGTTTCAAACACTAGATATCTAATATATTTTAATGTTTATCTAAGCCAAAGGAGTACCTAGAAAAGAACCTCGATAATCCGGATAGTGATATGCAATCAATTATAAGGATTATTGAGTTTTTCTTTAAAATTTAACACAATCTTGGAATGCAATTTAAAGTAAACGTATTTTTTTTTTTTTTATTTAAATATTTGACGAAATAATTGAACTACAAAAGTCCCTTGTACTGTAATCTTTCTAATTTAAAGATTGTTAATTTAATTAGAGTTGTACCACTTCATACTAAATCGTTCATTTTAGTGAAACCAATGGTAGCATCCTTTTCTGCAGCTACAAAAACAACAGGCATTTTGTTTAGTTAGAATTGTTATTGTATTTTTATAACAGCTGCTGTAAAAGTGACACTATCATTTTGACTTTAGCCGTTGAAACGAGCTATTTAGTTCAATTTGGCACAACTCTGAATCAAATAGATGTTTTCCTTGATTAAATATTTCCTTTAACCTTTAAGTATAATTAAAATTTGATTTTGATTTTATTCAAAAAGCTCGTTTATTTTGTATTAATATGGACACCAACAGTACGAATGCTCTTATGCCCAATAACACAAAATATCAATTTTTTTCATTTATCTTTAGTACGAATGATGGGAGAGTAATTTTGCATAATAAATAAAAAAGAAAAGTTTAAAAGAATTGAACTACGTCCTTTCTACATTGTGCTAACAAAATATATTTGCCGATATGCTTTTCCATATTCAATTAATTTTAAAAACATTTGGTTAGTAATTGCAAAAAATCCTCCGGCAGTATGCTTTTCCATATTCAATTAATTTTAAAAACATTTGGTTAGTAATTGCAAAAAATCCTCCGGCAGTTTAGCAAAAAAAATGTATTTTTTATTTCTATTTTTTCATAAAAAAAAACAAATTTGGTCCAGTTAATTTTTTCTTTTAACAATACATTAAAGTAATATTTACATGAACAAATAATAAAATATAATACAAAATAAATATAATACAGATACAAAATTTAAATAATTGCAATAATTAATAATAATAATAATAATAAAGTAATCATAATATCACACATAAAACAAGTGGGGGGTTAAAGAGAGTTAGAGAGAGAAAGAGAGGCAAATTAAAATTTGAACAAAACTTTACTAAATCTAAGTGAAATTTATGTGTATTTACAAAAGTTAATGAAAAGTTAACGTAGAAAAACTTAAAACGAATCACTGGTTATTAAATTAAATTATTAAACATAAACAAATATTTATTAAGCTGCATTGCAGAAATGAAGCTGCGATTGATTGTTCTTTTTTCTTGTTTTTAAACAAACTATATTCTAAAACTAAAATAATTTACTGATTTTTTTTCTATCTTTTTTTTGACATCATTATGAAAAACAGTCTTTATATTTGGTTTGAAGACAACAAACTGTCGATTTGGTTTTTAGTTTTGTTAGTTTAATTGTTATTATATAAATAAAACTAAATATCAACCGTTTGTGTACGTAGAGGAATAGGGGGAGGAGGCAGGGAAGAAGATGTAGGAGTTGAAGAAAAATTTGTACTTGCTTTACAATGCTGTGGTTGTGGATGTGTAGGCGATGAAACGTTACTCGTTGGCGTATTGGCATTATATGAAGACCTACTTAGATTAGCATCCACTAAACTAACACCACCCCCACCATCATCATCACCAGTTGGAGTTTTGTAATTTGTTAAAGCAGGCGAATGGTTATTATTACGTGATAAACCTTGCTGCATATCATCTTCAACTTGATACACAGATAGACCCAGGGTTGGGGATGTGGTAAAATCTTCTGTATCCTCGGTACTACCACTGCTACCGTTTTGTTGCAAAGTTGGTATATTAACCGAAACATTATTGTATTCCTCATCTTCATCAGTATCTTGTTTAGCTAGGGAAGCTCTGGCTCCAGGTTTTAATAAATTACCTAATACACCGCTATGGGAGGTGGGTGTTGAAGCGTTGGGCATTAGAGTTATGGAAAAATCTTCTAGGCTACGTTTGACTGCTGCATCAGAACCAGTACCCGAGTCTTTGCTAGATAAATGATCTTGATGATGATCACCATCGTGTGATCTATTTAATCTTAAATATTCCAAAGTTAAATGTTCATCATCTGTTCTATCTTCTTCGTGGGCTTGGCGTTGCATTAGTAGCTGTTGGTAATTGGGTGTAGTGGTAACAATTAAGAAATTTCTTTGTTCGGTTAAAGGTTGGTTTTCATCTTCAACACCCTGATAACGACCACCATTCATTTCTAAAGCAGCTAGACTGCGTGGCCTTTGATTGGCTGGATGATTGTAATTATCTCTAGGCGATCTTAGATATGTTCTACTCAGCGTAGTCATTTGTGTTTGATCTAGAGTACTACCTCTACTGGAAGTCAATATATTGTGACTATTTGCTGCTGCCACTCTAGAACTACCCAAAGTTGTGCCATTTCCCGCATTCATATATAATTTTTTCTTTTGATAAAACAATATTATCCATACAATTAAAGAACCAATAATAATGCAGGCCACTGTCACTACTATTACACCTATTATAATGACATTTTGACTGAAATCTTCTTTAACCACTAACAGTTCCATTTGCATGGTATAAGTTTTAGAATTATCGGTAATTTCACAACGATAATGTCCCGAATCGACTGACTGACTATTGACAATGATGAGTAGTTCCTTTTCGGAGGTAAAATAATATCGATCCGTATCTAAAGTTGGAGTTATGTGAAAAGGTTTATTGTCTTTGTACCATTCGCGATGAGGTTGATTTAGCTCGGCTGCTATGTCACTTAAACATTCCAAAACACTAGATTTGCCAACAACAATCTCTTTATGAACCACTGGTATGGTAGGTTGAGGTTTATCTGAAAATTTTATGAAAATTTAAATTATAAATATTGCTTAATTATTTGATTAATTATTAAAGCTACTAAAGGAAAAAATTTATTACTTTTGCATGATAGCCTGTAATCATTCCAATTTTGCGTTTTGTTTAAAATGAACGGTTTTAGAACTAGAACTATTTCTTAAGCACTAGTTCTCAAAAACATTATTTTAAACCTGTTTAAAATCACAATACGGTTCTACCTCATTAGTGACCAAATTAATAGCGACATCACTATTTCTAAAGAATCTGAAGTGATTCTGATTACGCCAGTTCTAAATCTGATGATTTTTGAACAAGTTTTAATACTTTTCCTGGGTAATTTTAATTAATTTCAAAAATTTAGAAAATTAAACGATAAAATACATTATACCTGTTTATAGAATCTAACACGGATTAGTTTTACAACATTTTCTCAAAACCAATAAATTTGTTTTATGTATTCGATATCTATTTATGAAATCCAACAATTGGATTTAAAAATTTTAATATTTTCTTCTCCAGGACCTGTACTCCTCCAAATTAACTCAAAAACTCTAAGCTCTGACTATGTGAAATTTTATTTAGATTTCTCCAACGGTATCACATATTACAGAATTATTTGCAATGAAATTACTTTTAAAATGATACCTGAAGCATGATTTTATGTTGAATTTCAATGGTCAATAGTTCGCGAATTAAATTTCGCGGTCGCGTATTTTTAAATTCGTGTCGGTTTTAAATAGAATGATTCTATATGCCATCATAGCTTTCTAATTTTTTTGAAGGAAAAGTATATTTGAAAGAAAACTACCAGGTAACTAAATTAAAAAAAAAGATCCAGATGCGTCTTTTCTATATTAAGCCAACGATTTGTACCATTTCTTTCACTTTATATAAACAAAATATTTATTTACAAGTCTCTCAAGTTTTTAATTTAAATTAATGAACCTAATTTTCTATTTTGTCTACGCAAACATCTTAAATTATTAATCAAAATTAAACACCTTAAATTATTAATTAAAACAGGAAATAACGGGAACTCAGCAAATATGTATTAATTGAATGTACTAATTATAAAACTGTGCACAATTATCAGGCACATACACACCCACACATATACACTTACCATTAACAATTAGAGATGCATTTACTTTAATTTCACCCGCAGGACTATCCGCTGTACACGTATAAATGCCACTATCTATTGGTTTTGCATTTATTATAACAAAAGCATTTTCATCTCTCAACACCTGTAAACGGCGTTCGGTAGCAGCAGGAAAATCACTGGCACCAAATTTTTGTAAAGCTATTTCAGGCATAGGATCTCCAGTAGCTGAACAAACTAAACGTGCTGTATCACCAGAATCTATAGTCAAGTTGGAGGGAATTTGTAAAAAGGAAGGATGAACTAAAAAATAAAGCAGGAAGTGTAATAAAAAATTAGTAAAATAATGTCATATGAAACGTTTAAATGAAAGCAAGAAAATTAAATAGGAAAACTTACTGCCAATAGACATTTTAAATTTCTGCGAGTAGGTGGTGCCAAAAGCATTCGATACTACACATTGATATTTGCCAGCCGATTCATAGCTCATGTTGTAGAGTCGTAAATAACCAATTATTGTGGTTTGATTATTGGAGGTATCATGATGAATTTGAGTTTCAGTAGTGGTGTAGGGTGTTATTAGGGAATTAGCCGGTGGTGTATTACGATCCCTTTCCCTGATATTGTGATTGTCGTGGCGCCATTTGATTTTTAATTCATCAGTCGCTGCTAAAGAAGCTGCAGTAGGTGAAGTAGCTCTACACTCCATGGTTATGTTAGCTCCTTTAACTGCCAATTGATTTGAAGGTTCTTGTATGAGTACGGGTTTAGGGGTTTCAGCTAGGATTATACAAAACAAATTAATATAAGAAATTAATACTTGCAATTCCTACAATAAAACTTACCACATATCAATTCATTTTGTTGCAATGACAATAGCTCTCGATCCAATAAATGCTCCGGATAACCACAAACAGCTTGCGAGGCGCTCGAGTGTTGCTGTTGTTGCTGCAATGGTTTTTGATTGCTGGTGGTTTGCAAGTGTCTACTCAACCAACGTCTAAACCATAAAATATCACAATCACATATGAAATTTAATGACTTAAACATTAACTTTTGCAAATTTGTCATATGATCAAAGGCACCTGATTGTATGGAAGCCAAAGCATTACCACCCAAATTTAATGATTCCAAATTCACAAGACCGCTTAAGGATTTCGTATTAATTTGTTTCAAATTGTTGCCATATAAATCCAACTTCTTCAACTTTCTTAAAGCCTTAAAAGGTGGTGAAGCTCCAGGGTCTTCTATAATCCAGGAGAGTTTATTACGTCGTAAATTTAAATCCTCTAGATTTTTAACACAATCAAAAGTATTTTCCATTAAATACTGGATTTTATTGTGACCCAAATTTAAATGTTTCAAGCGTTGTAAACAATCCAAATGTTGTGGCTTGAATTCCGAAATATTATTATGGGAAAGATCTAAAGTTATTAAAGATTGTGTAAATTCCCAAGTGTCCAGTTCTATGCGCGAAATAGAATTATTCGATAAAGATAAATGATGCAATTTGGTTAAGTTAAATAAACCCTGGCGGCTTAAGGAACTAATAAAATTATGATCCAATTCTATGGTTTCTATAGCTGTCATTACATGAAAAACACCATCCTGTAAGGCTCGTATATTATTCGATTTTAAAAATAACTTTTGCAAAGAAGTCAAACCACGAAAAGTTGACCAATTTATTTCCAAATGATTATAGTTTAAGGATCTAAAATTTAAAAGAATATTTTATTTATTTATTTAATTAAAAAAAAATAAAACTTACAATTTTCTTAATTTGTTGAGATTTTCAAAAACTCCAGCTGGCAATAAAGTCAAACGATTATTATTCAGTTCCAAATCTAATAAATCAGATAGATTTTCAAAAGCAGTTTCTGCAATGCTGGCTATTTCATTACCGTTTAAAATTCTGTCAATGATTAAACATTAAATTAAAATTTATGTTTTCAGAAAAAAAAAATTAGTAACAAATTCTAAACTTACAAATGAGCCAAACGATTTGTGGTGGGAAAATAACTCGATTCGACTGTATGTAAATAATTTTTAGATAAATCTAAAACTTTCAGTTTTGGCAAAGCTGCCAAAGCTTCAGCAGATATTTTCTGTATACGATTGTGAGCCAAAATTAATTGTTTCAATGAGGTGAGGCCCACAAATTTAGGTACCGTCTCTAATTGGTTACGCTTTAAAACTCTATGAGAAAAAAATTTTAGGTATATAAAAAATAAGGATTTTTATATTTTTAATAATAAATACTTACAATTTATTTAGTTCCGGTAAATTTTTTATTTGCAACACCGTTGAATCATTTAATTTATTGCCAATAAAATCTCTGTAAAGAAGAATAAAGAGTAAAAAAAAACAAATATCAAGAATATTTTTCAGCAAGTATTTTATTATTGTTGTTATTATTATTTTTATTTTTTGGATTTAATAAATCCCACCCTTAGTAGTTTTACTATAGAATAACTTTATCAATTTTCTTTATTTATAGGGTTTGCCTTTAAATTTTGGTACGTATTTATATACATTTTTATTGTTAGCTACACGTTTGACAAATATATTATGTTAACATTTAAACTTATTTAAGAGTATTGAGGATACTTCCTAAGTATTAAGGATGCCTTTCTAAAATTTAGATGTTAACATCGATTATTTGGTGGTTGAACAAGTTTTAATAGAAAACTCGAGAGTGAAGTTAAATTTATTTTATAAATTATACATCTATTCAAATCCGTATTGATTTTCCAAATAAATATTGAAAATTTAGTACAAAACGGAAAAGATTGATGTTCTAATATGAAAAATTAATAGCATGTTTCTTTATGTCGAACGAAAATCTAAAGGGCATTTCGAAGTGCTTTTTGTCATTTTCAAAAAGCAATAACTAAGAAATATATTTTCATAATTCTTTCACAGCCTGAAACTTATATAAGTTCAAATAATATGTAAGTAAAATATTATTGTGATAGGAGTCATATATACTAAGTTATTACAAAAATAGAAAAAAGTAGAAAACATTTTGGGTAAAAGTTATGGATTGTTTTAAAATAGAGCCAACTGCAATTCCTAAGTGTACATTTGGAAGAAATATTTATGTCCCAGGAAAATTTGTATTAGTTCTACAACTAGTTCCAGAACACATGAAAATAGCCTGTATTTGTTTTTACTTTGGCGTTACGACCAATGATTTTTGCTTGAAATTGTCACCTCCAGAACTAGTTCTGTGGAAGTGCTAGCTAGCCAGTACCCATTCTATGGAACGGTTCTAGAACTAGTCCTTTAATCAGTGATTTTTGTTCGAAATTGTCACATTCGGAACTAGTTCCATAGAAGCGTTAGGAACCGGTTTTAGAATCTGTTTTTTTATTTTATTTTTTCATTTATTAATTTTGTAAATACATACTCTTTTTTTTATTTTTGAAATTTTTTATACAAGTATTTTAAACAGTTCTAGGAAGTCATTCGAGAACCAGTAATTTGTTCTCAGAAGTTATGTAGAAGTCATACAGAATTAGTTCTTAAGCACAAGTTCTCTAAAACATTCCGTAAAACGAATTTAGAATCTGAATAATGTTCTACTCCATTAGTGTCAGTTCTGAGGATGTTATTAAAAAATCTGAAGTGGTTCTGATTACACCAGTTTTAGAACTTATGTTTTTAGAACATGTTCTAAAATTTTTCCTGGGATATTTTACATTTGCAATAAATTTGACTATTAAATGGAAAAAAGTAGATAGTTCTAACTAATTGTATATTTGAATAATTGATTATAAAATATAATAGAATTTGTATGTAGAATTTATTATAAGGAGTGCGTTCGAAAAAATTTTAACATATATAATATTCAATAACTTTGAAACGGTTGATCTTAGAGTTTTCATTTTTGTATTTATAAAGCCGAATGTAACAAATGACTTTCCTGTTTTGCGTGTTTTGCAAAAACCTTGTTATACCAGGAATTTTTTTCTGCTTTTGGGTCCTAAACTTATCTTTAACATTGCCTCGAGAATTTACAATATAAAAGTTTTGCCACAGAAGCTGCGAAAATTCTGCCAGCACATACGTTTCTTCGTCAATTATAGAATATAAGTATTTTTGTATGAAATTTGGTTTTAATTTCCGTGTCCTATTCTTGGCTTCTAAATTTTTTGCAGCGTTGCTGTTTAGATCTTTTTGGACTTTATATGTTATCAACTAAGCTTTAAATTTACCCACCAAATAGTCAAACCACTGAGCTAACCGGACTGTTTTTCCTCCAGATGTGTTTGGAGTTCCTTTCAATATGCTTTCAATTTTCCGGCCTTCCGAATATCATGTGGACTTTTTTTCTTTCCGAACCACGTTTCCTATCAATGGTCAAATTTTGCTGTTAAATAACACTAGAAACAATTTGACGGCAGAAATTTAATTCTGTGGCCAATTATTTGTAGGACCTATTTGGATTTCTTTGAAATTTTTTAATAATTTGTAGCACGTACATCTTTTTTGTCACTCATTTTGATCAAAGTCGCGACAAATCAACATGGTTGCTATAAAAATAATAACTGAAGTATTTTTCAATGATAACTAGATCAAAAAAAATGTTTAATATTGCTTCCGAAAAAAGTTATGAGGCAAAAAATGTGTTAAGATTTTTTTCGATCGCACTCCTTATGTATTCACCCATATTGTTACGAAATTAAGATTTGCGAAATATTTTTGTACAAAATTGAATTGAAACATAATCACGAGATCACTATAATATAAAAAAAAAAATCTATTATTCTTTCGGTTTGTTAATCGATGGTATGTTGCAGATATTTTCCAAATGATACTATTTGGCGGTATCACAATCGATTTGTGGCAATTAATAAAGCAAGAACTAACAAAATTTGTATTATGCTAAATATCGTCCAGTACTTAATTTATTTGGCTATGACTGGAAATTACTCATTATAATAAATGGGTTTTAACGCTCTCAAATTTCAATTAGTTTATTTTTGATACAAAAGATGTAGAAATGTTTTTTTCTCTATATCTAAACCATTTAAAGAGATTTTATGCTATAAATAAATCCGATACTTAAAAATATTGTACAAATATTTTGAATTTAACTGAAAACTTCTCTGTGGCATATAGATTAATATGTGTCCAAATTGAGGTTATGAGACAAAATCGCAAATTATTTCAAAGAATATATAAACTCAACATTAATTTTTTTTTGGTTTCCATAAGGTTCATTTGCAGTTGAGTTAAGTCTTTTTACATCTTTTTGTTGTATTTTGTTCTCAGAGTAATGCTAAATGAGAAAATTTCTTTTTTTTATAACATTTAATTCTCATTTCTATTAAAATTCGTATAATTTTGTCTGCGAACCTACAATCTGTAAATCAATTTTTTTCTACAGTTATAAGGGTTCCTTTTGGTGATCAATTTCCGAACTCACCTACACTCCTAGCAATGGTTTTTTATGTTCGACATGTGTTATGATTATACATTTGAATTATGCGTTTACATGACTTTTGCTAACTTTTCATTTTAAGAAAAACTAATTATGCCATTATAAAAATATTCAGCACATAGTTACTGAGAATAATAAAAAATATAAAAAAGTTATTTTTTCAATCATAATAAAAGTTATAAGTAGGGGGCGGATTTTTATGCATTTATTTTTGGAAAATATGCGCGTATAAAATGCACTTAAAAATTCAAAATATACCCTAAAAAATTAAAAAATATGCATTTATTTTTTTAATATTTATTAAATAAAAATAAAAAATAATAATAATAAGTTATTCTATAAGAAAAATCTTAAGCTAAGAAATGGAATACATTTTGTATTTTTAAAAGTTAAAGCTGTTTTAAAAGATCAATACTAATTATTTGTACTTTTTTAAATTTGAACTCCTGAAGATCACATTTTTTAAACTTATATTAGTGACATTGAGTTTAATACAACCTTAGTTAGATAGGTTTTTATTTATATACACAAACATATTTTTTACTAAGTAGTCAAATCTAAAAGATTGTATATTTTGGCGTACATACATAGAAAATGATCTTTCAACGTCAACATAAGTGATAGGAGCGTATTTGAATAATTGTAGTTCAGAAGAAGAGTATTCTTCTAAACACGAAACATCATCTGAACGTAAAGTAATTGATTCTGAAATTTTTTTCATTTTCTCAAACCATTTATTATTTTTTTTTTTAATAACAGCATGCCACTTTAATTTTACTTTTTCAGCAACGGACCCTATATTATATAAAGTTTTAGTAATATGTACACTAATGTCCACAATAAATAAATAATTCTGAAATCCTAAAATTTTTTGGAATATCGGTATTCCAAAAAATTTTATCATTCCAAAAAATAAATAAGTTAATAATGAAGTCAAATAGTAAAACATTAACTTACATGATTTGTACATAATTGGGCAGTGCGGGTACGCGATCTAAATGTTTTTTACCACAATCGAAATAATCATTCAAACATTTACATTCTTTGGGACAATTTATATTGTTATTAGGTAGCTGTGCTGATGATGACTGTTGCGGATTAGAACTAGAACCTCCAATAATACCAGCAGCAGCTAAAGCTTTTTCAGCCTTTTCATATTGTTGACCATCATCGGCCACAAAACCCGTTGTTTCCAATAGAGTATTGCGTGCTATGGGAAAATTAATGTTAGCGTCATCATCATTATTCTCATCGTCGTCATCATAGTCGTCACTATTATTTTTGTTATCCTTGAGATGACGATGCGGCTGTCGTCGATGATGATTGAAACGTTGTTTTTCCTTAAGATTTTTTGTACGCAAACCCAAAGAGGAAGATGATGATTTTTTTGTTTCCTGTGTCGCCGCTTGTGCCATACTATTCAATTTGAGTAGGGCAAACAATTGTTGTTGCTGTAATTGTCTTTGTTGTTGGTTGGAGGTGGCTGAAGTCAAAGGTGATGATGAGGTCGACACTAATGATCCGGATAATGATGATGGCAGTATAGTAGAGGACGGACTATTGCTATTGGTTATTTGTGAATCTTGTGCGGCTGCTTTTAGTAAAGCATTCAAGGGTGGTATTTGAAAGCCTTGAATTGATGTAGCCGAAGTAGCTGGAAATGCAGATGATGCAACAGCGGCCGCCTCAATGGGTTGACAAAATGTCGTCGTTGTTAAACAAGTTATTGTTAATGAGAGCATTGTTGCCAATAATAGAAAATTCTTAAGGATTTTTCTTCTTAAATTAATAGTGCAAGAATTTCTGCTTCTAGTATTTAATATACTCCACCATTTGGAGATGATTGGTGATGTTTGTGTTGTTACTATTGTTGTGGTATTCATTTTGGAAACGCAGGTTCTTGTTGTTCTTGTTACTGGTGATGTTGTTAATGAAATGTTGTGATGTTGTGGTATTGTTATAGATTTTCGCCGCCGTTTACAATGTTTATACGATTGTAAAAGTTGTTGCTGACGTTGTTTATGGTATTTAGGCTGCACTTGTAGTGCAACATCATCTTCATCATCATTACAACGACAACAGCAATGTTCTTGTCTTACTCGTTGTGTTGACAATTTAATATTATTCTTCATTTTGTGATTTTGTTTTTTTATTTTGTATTTTTTTTTTTTTTTTTTGATAAATTATTATTTTAATGATTAATTTATTTTTTTGTATGTTTTTATATTAATTTGTATACTATTAAAAATAGTAATGGAAAAATAAAATAATTAATTTATTTAATCATTTTCTGATATCATGATTATTTGATTTTATCGTTCCATAATTGAAGAGGCGTGGTTGTATGACACACAAAAAAAAACTAACGACGCCTTGTGATAGTGTTGCTGATGTTGTTGTTGCTATTTTTGTTGGTAACATTGAAAATATTGTCGTCACTGGGTGTTGATTACTTTTTTTTATTTTGTTTCTTCCATAAATTTTAATTGTTGACAGATGTGTTTGGGTTTTGTTGGTATTGAAATTCATTAATTTCATTTGAATACATTTCAATTAATGTATCTCTGTGAGTTTGTATCTGAAAATATAGCAAGAATATAAAAAAAATAGTAAATTAATAATAAATGAATTGAATTAAAAGTGTCATTGAAACAATGTTTAGCATTGGAAATTTAAATTGATTTTGAATTATAGAAAAAAAAATTAAATAAATGTCACAACATAAGGTATTTTTAATAGATTGTGCCGATGGTTTTCATCATTCCTTGTTAGACAATTGTAATTTCTTTGACATTTCGTATTTAAAAAAAATTTGAAGACATTGTGAAATCTTATAAGCGAAACTGACAGACTAAAAAATAAAAATTGATATTAAATTGAGAATGATTTAAAAATAAAAACAAAAAGGGGAATTCATTGTCAAATTGGGATATTCCATTACTATCAAATCATTAAGGTGTAATGTAATTCTTATAAATTTTTTTAAGCGTGGAATGTTGCTGCATGTGGAACATAAAACTATCATCGAAAAAATATCAATTAAATTATTAATCAGAATTTTAAAATGTTTTTAAATATTTTTATAATTAAAAAATTACTCAACTAAATTCAAATTTTACACAGGAAAAATTTTAAATCTAATTTCAATTACAAATACATATTAAAAAATTGTATATTAAATTATTAAAATTAACACTTACTTTTATTTATATTTGATTAATTTAATAATTGAAATAATAAGAAAAATAATTGAAAGCCAATAAATATTGTTTTAATTGATTAAAAAAGTAATTGAAATAACTTTTATCTTGGATAAATTGCCTTTGAAGTTATCGTATATTATTTCCAAATAATTTTTAGTATAATGTATCAGATGATAAACTTTTTAATATAAAAATTAAAAAAAAAAAAAACTTTTGTTGAAATGTCAATTATTTTTTTTTTTTTTTTTATTTTGCTTTAATGTTTAACTTTTTGTACTTAACAAATATGTACCCTTTAAGTACAAATATCTATGAACTATTTGGTTGATTTTTTTTTTAACATTTTTCAGCAATTTAATTTATTTGTATTTTTTTTATATATAAATAAACATTATAAATTTTGGCACCTATACTCTAACTATTTGCTGTCGACATCTTATAAGTAAATTCAATTGAATGTAACATTTTTTACTTAATAAAAGATGCTGCTTTCCCAAAAACACTCACTCTTCTCGCTTCTTGTCACCGTTAAACTGTGACAGACAGACTGAAAAAAGTTTGTTTTATTCATTTAGAAAATAAAATTGTTGACTTTGTTTTGTTGGAATTTTTTTTTTTTATGTTTTTTTCAAGTCATTTGCAAAACACATGTGAAAATGCGTTTTACATTTCATTCAAAAAATAGAAATAAAAAATGAATTTAAAAATAAAAAAAAAAATTGACCGGATGTTTTTGGTATAAAGATAATGCCTCAAATGTTAAAATGTTAAAAAATAATAAAAAACAAATAAATACAAATGCAAACTGTAGCGTATGTTAAAGCACAACTAGAGTTTAGTTAAAAAAGTAATAAAAATTATAAATACAATATTAAAAAAATATAACGTAAACACATGTATAAAGGAAAAATTATATTAAAGTTTATTCTTCATTCATTCGTATATCTAAATAAAAGCAAATATTTATTTTTTGACAAAGTTTCAATGCAATAAACAAACTGAAACCGAGTGACAGAGGAGAGCAAGCGAAAGAAAATTTTATTTAAAAATTTAAACAAAGCATTTCAAATGAAAAGATCATTTGGAGATCAGTGCTAATTGTTCAAAGAAAGCAACAACATTTTTTTATGAAGCATAAATAATAATAATGATCAACAAAAATCATAAATTCATTATATTTTGTTGGGCAGAATTATAAAGGAAGTAACTGTTACTGAAGATCCACGACGAAGAACGACAGAAAAAATGTGAAGGCAAAAGAAAGGACCAAAATTATTGAGATTAATTTTTTTTTTACTGATCATGAATTCCATATCACAGATGTTATGGACAAATTATCATATAAATATCGTAAATTGTCGAATAAACTTTTGATTTGACAAGACATTCAGCACTTCATTCATAGTAAATTTCAATTTTAACAGATAAATGAACGCAAATGACTGCCGTCAGAAAAGATTCTTCATTCGTTTTAATAATTTAAAATGTTTATCTTAATTTCCAAAAAATTATTAACATTTTATCAAAATAAGCAAAAATTCAATAGTTTAAAACATTTGCAATTCTTAAGCTAAAGTTAAGTTCCCATTAGGCTAATATTTGACGATTTTTGCAAACAATTATTTTGTGTCTAATGTAAACATCAAATATTTTTACAAACTTTAAGTCAAAAATGTGTCAAGAACATATGAGGTAATATATTTGCCATTATTTTGAGCAAATTTTTGTTTGATCTAACAAAATAAATGAAAGATCAAACTGGGGCAAACAACACCTGATGCGGTGGACAGCTTGAGTTAAAAAAATGTTGTTTTTGTGTATATTAACTTTAAATTGACAAAAAATAAATGATAATTTTATATTTTATCTACTAAAATACAGTTTTTTAATTAAATATTCAATATACTAAATTTTTTATTAATTAACCCTTTCGCTATAATGTATCCATATGGATACATGGCCCTTTTTGGCAATTTGCTAGGATCTAAGAGGATTTTTTTTGTAAAATGTTTACAGATTATTTTTCTCTAATGCCTTACCTATAGTCTCCATACCAATTTATTTAGATTTCTTCACCTTTAACCAAAAAACTTTGTGTTTTAAAAATTTGATTTTGAAAAACTTTTTAAATGTGTCAAAAATGCGTGTTTGTACTTTGCGGAAAACTCAAAAAAAAAAAAAAAATAGACAAAAATTTGAAATCTTTTTATAAAACCATATTAAATATATAGAAAAGGGTTTGTGTCAATATCTAGCATAAACAAATTTTTAATTTAAATTTGTTTTTTTTTTTTCGAGATAAGACCATTTATTCGATTATACTGATAAATTCTGATTGTCATATCCGGAGCCAAGATGAACAAAATGTAAAACGAGAGAAGATATAGTCGGTCAAGCCCGACTACACCTACACCTACACCATTTTGATCCACATAATTTTGTTTTTACGTATATGTATTAGGGTATCCAATCGATTAACCGTCATTCGGTTATCCGGTTAATTTTTGTCGATTAACTGTCCGAATAATTTAAAACTGTCTATTTTCGAATAACGAATAAACCGAATAATTTCTATCGAATAACCGGTTAACCGAAATGTAGTTTTCTTGAATTATAAATTAGAAATTTTTTTATTTTTATGATAAATTTATGTACATTCCAGTAAAAATAAAAAAAATATATTTATTAGTGAGGTACTTTTTCTTAATTAAACAGTATCCAATATATATAGAAGATTTAAATGAATTGTTCTACTATAAGATGTTGATATTTGGATGTTACCTTTACAAAAAAAAAAAAAAAAAATTGAAGCAAATGAAAAACAATGTTATGCATACATTTCTTTATTAAAATAATAATAAAAATTAAAACTAATTTCCTTGAGCCGTTAAAAAAAAATTGGATATTCATTGCAATTTTGCACATTGTGAACATGACATGACATAACACAGGTATCAAAAAATTCATTTCATTGAAAAGTATACGAATTTGTACTACTTCTGGATCACAATCTCAGTATCTTACTGACTTCTTTGGATGCATTTTTTTGGGATAGAATGTTCTATAAAAAGCGATAAGAAAAGGTAATAATATTATATCTTCATAAATAATTAAACTGTATTAATAGAAATTCGTAAAACATTACTTTGATTAAAGTAAATTCAAAGTTATACAAGTCCATAATACTTTTAATTGTCATCTGAATATACCCAAAAAATATTAATTTAGGCTCGATACTCTTACGTGAAAAATGTATTAAATAAAGCGGAATTAAGAGAATATTTTAAAGTATTAGCTAAAAAATTAAATTTTTTCATACAAATAGGAGAAAATAATTACGAAATGATCCTCTTGTAAAGGAATTTGATTTTATATTATGTTTCTAAGTAACTATTTCAATAGATTAAATGCTATAATTTGTGTAATTTGTATGTTTTACATATATAAATAAGGTTATTCGGTTAATCGAATAATTTCTCAATAATCGGTTATTAACCGATCAACTTTTAACCTCGAAAAATTATTTGTCGAATAAACCGATTAATATGAACACCCGAATAATTGGATACCCTAATATGTATACAACTTTCTTGTGTTAAATATTAACATAATACTAACTTTTGTATGGGATTTTTGCACGTTAGTGATTTTCGGGAGAGCAGTTTATATGGGAGCTATGGTCAGTTATGGACCGATCTTCATGAAATTTGGCAGACAGATTTTTGCTGATATAGAACTTATTTGTACTAAATTTCATTAAAATATTCCTATTTTTAAGGCATATATAAGTGTTAAAACTCTTTTCCGGGAGGACATTTGTTTGGGGGCTAGGTGAAATAATGGGCCGATCATAACCAATTTCAATAGGCTTCCTCCTTGTGTTGAAAAAAGCTTATGTACCAAATGTCATCAAATTATTTTCAAAATTGCGATCTGTACTTTGCGCACAAGCTTTACATGGACAGCCAGCCAGCCAGCCGACCAGACGGACGGACGGACATCGTTTATATACTTTAAGGTGGGGGTCCGAAGATTTTTTCTCTGCGTTACAACTTCTGCACAAACACATAATACCCCAACCACCTTTGGTGGTGTAGGGTATAAATATCGCAAGTTTTGATCCACGCAATAAAAATGTGTAATAAATGTTTGAACAGTGACAGTTCGGCGAGAATGATGTGAGTGAATGCCGGACGAAAGAGTGGTGGATTCCGTTCCTAAAATTTTGATGTCAAAGATGCACATCGCTCTAGTCGGCCAGTCACTGAAAAAGTGGATGAAATTTTTCAACTGATAAAGTACGACCAGTACGCAAACTGTCAGGAGATATAGGAGGCACTAAACATCAACCACATAACAGTTCGGATTCATTTGAGAAAAGTAGGATACTAGGCCACATGAATTATTGCAAAGAATTTTGATTGGCCGAATAATACTCAGTGAAATTCTTCTAAAACGCAATGAAATCGAATAATTTTTAAAGCGGATCTTTACGGGTGATTAAAATTGAGTTCATTTCGAGAACATTAAACAAAAAAAAAAAAAAAAATATCATGGTTTCGACCCTGATTTGACGGCAAACAAGGTTATGTTGAGTGTTTAGTAGGATTGGAAGGGAATTATCCATTGTTAGCTGATACAAACTTCACTTGGCTGGAGTATTTTGATGCAACCACCATATATCCCGAATTTTTCACCGTCTGACTACCATTTGTTTCGATCTCTGCAAAACTCTCTTGATGGTAAAAAATTTACCAACCAAGGAGCCGCAAAAAATCAATTGGCAAGTTTTTTGCAGATAAATCACAGAACTTCTGCAGCGATGGAATTATAAAGCTATACTAAAACTGGTAAACTGGATCATAGAAAATAATGGTGAATATGTATAGCATTAAAATTGATTTTAAATAAAGAAAATTTTAGTTTACATTTTCTAAACTCCGGATACTTTTTTTATTGTAATTTTTTAAATACAGTGAAAGCTCCCATAGGCGGACAGCAATCGTCACGCTGATTTTGTCCGTTATCGGGAGATGTCCGCCTATGGGATATGGTACATAATATTTTTTACAAGGGGTAATTCCGTACTATATATTTTTATTCCAACATTCGAGAATGATTGTAATGAATTTACTTTTAAATATACATATTCTTATTTATACATATATATCGTCAACTAAAATGCAAAAGTCCATAACCAATTAAAAGTCAAATGATGGTTTTATTTACTGGTTTATAATGTACTGACCCAAACTACATTTATATAAGCAATTTCATGTTGATATCTTCAAAAATTACATCAGTATTAATAAAAATCAAATAATCATAACATTAACTTCATGAACGAAACAGTCGTAAAATTTGTTACATATAAGAAAAATTTTATTTAAAAGGTTTATGATTTATCTATTTTTGCATTAAAGGGACGTTTGACAAATTTTAGTTAATAGCTCAATTTTAAAGCAAAAACACTAAAAATTGTGATTTCTTTTTTCTGTTGCTTCCATGGCAAACGACGTTTTGCATTTTCATTTAGATATATTTTACAAAAAATTATGATTTTATGAAATTTATTTTATGGAATTTATGGATACAGTTCGATTCCCTCCATCATTTCATTTTCCTAAATTTACTTTCTAAATTTAGTAATTTTTAGTACGCGAAAAAGAGGTCAGACATCTTTCAACAGCATTTTTACTAATGATTTTTCCACGAAATTTTAAAAATAAAAAGCATGTTGAGGACAAGTTTGACAACTAAGTCATCATTGGCATGGTACTCGATTTAAAAATGACTGGATTAACTTGGGAAAATGATGTTGGTAGCCTGGCCAACGATTTTCAGCAGCGCCCTATTACTTTTTTTATAAGACTGATTACAATGTCGCCGTGCTTGTTGTGCAGAATTTCTATGCCCTTTGTTCAAAAGAGTTGTCAAGATTTGTAGGAATCTGTCGCCAATGTGTTCTCATTGAAAATTCCTTCATGACATAGATAACTGGGACAGCATCTGTTTTTAGGGATCAAGTTTTTATTTTCGTTTTTCTAGTATAAAGAATTTTTAATCAAGTGTAAAAGTCAAAGTTATATTAAAAAACTAGTTTTTGCTCAAAACCAGCAAAAAGTTAACTTCAAAAAATGTAAATAAAGATGAAATATTAATGTAAACACGAACAAAAATGAAAATAAGAACCATTTCATTATATAATATTTGGTACATTTCTTTTACCATTTATGATTTTTGTCCGCCTACGAGAGATGTTTTCTTTAAAATAGGTGTCCGCGTCCGCCCAAGAGAGCGTTCGCCTAGGGGAGATTAATTTATTCTAAAAATGCCGCCTAAACCATGGGACCTAAAAAATTTTCCGCTTATGGGAGCTGTCCGTTAAGGGAGCTTTTACTGTATTTGTAACTAAAATAAATGGCATTATCGCTTTATATTAAGTAAAAACGTTATAAAAATTACCTTTACATCAACAAATTCTGAAATTTTCGCTGAAAATTATTCTAAATCTATAATGTAATGTAAACAAAAAATTAACTGTATTTAGTTACAAAAATTGCGAAAAAACATGATAAAATATTTAGTAACAAATATTAGCGTATTGTGTATTGTGAATTTAGCTTAAGATCATGCGATCTAATATCTATTGAAGATCATTTATCTTCTCCAGCAGTTCGAGTTAAATTTAAAATTTGTTTAATGCTCAAAGATACTTAAAATATATATTTGTACATAACGTCAATAAAGTTTATGTAAATATCTAGCCAGTTTTAATTAAAATTTCTCAATCAAATATTTCCGTAAATAAATCAATTTGTAATAATAGAAATGAATGAATGTCAAAGAAATTCAATTGAAAGCCAACAAATTCTTTTAAAATCTGATCTCATCTCCACCCAATAATAATTACGACAATAAAAAATAAAATAATAATAATAATGAACATCATTATCATCATTGTGATCATTATTATCACAGATCGTTGTTGTTGCTGATATAAAGGAAAAGTGAATTGAATGAAATTCGTATGTGAATTTTATTTTTGTATTCGTATGTGAATAATGAAACACTGTATGCATAAATTCTATAATGAGCTCAGTCAAATTAAATTCAATTAAATAAACAACCGTATAGAACAGAACAAAATACAATTTTAATTTGGTTTGAAATTTATAAAAAAAAAAGAACAACAAAAATGCCATAAAAAATAAAAGAAATAAAAAAAATTTTGAATAAAAAATATCAACAAAATAGAAATGAGACCTAATTAAGATCAATGGACTTTTTGCTTTTGCCAAGCCACAACGGCAACAACACAAAAAGGAGAGTAATTAAAAATGCCACAAACATAAGGCATCAATAGCAAGCAACAACAACAGCAGCAACAAGTTATTTTATACGGCAACTGTGTGTGAGAACGTAACACAAACGTTAGTTGCAACACAAATAGTAGCAGCAACAGCAGAATTTTATTCGTTACAGTAGAGGTCATAAAGAAAATGTACCACTAAACGTTATAACAATAAATAACAATTATATGATGTAATTAATTTCAGAAACAAATTAATCCAATTTAAAAATTACATAAGATCATACTATAAAATGTACAACTCTGAAAGTACATATTGAGTAATTTACCTTTTACTAAATACATCTAAACACAAATTATATTGGAAAACATGGATTCATCTCAATCTCTAAAAATTTTAAAAGGTTTATAGGTAGGACATATTTTCCATTTCTACAGTAGAAAGAATAAACAAACTCATTAATTGTCTTATTAAGTTCAATAATTGAAATGAAAAAGGGGAGGGCAGCTTTAGGGGGAATAGTAACCTCCAAGAAAATAATAATTAACGGATAAGTTAAATACTGTTACTGCAAAAGCCTTATAATTTTACAGGAATACCTTTTTTTATCAATCTCCAAACATAGAATAAAAATGGGACCAGAGTAACGGTAACTTCCATACAAAGAAAATAGTAAATACCGCACATTTTTAGAAATATTACAGCAAAAGTCTTAACATTTTGTAGAAATAACTTTCTCATTAACCTCCACAATTTAAGATGAAAATATGACGGGTAGGAACAGGAGGAATAGTTCCCCACATACAAGGCAAATATTCCTAATGGCATAAGAACAATTATGTTGAAAGCAAATTTTGTGGGGACTACTTTATCTTATTGCATTGATGAAATAATAAAAATATAACGGATAGGGCAAGGAGGATTAGTAGCCCCTATATAAATATTAATTTTTGCACACAGAAAAAGTATTGCCTATTAAACGATTTATAAAAACGTTAATAAAAACTATTTCAATTACTTTTTTTAATTGTATCAATTATTCAAGTGATCAAAATTAAAATTTTCTAATAATTCTTTTTTTTTCAAAAATTAAAACAATTTCAACAATTTTCAATTATTTTTCTTTTGTATCAATTATTCAAAATAAATAAAAATAAGTGATAATCTGAATAATTGAATACACAATTTTTTTTTAATTAATAGTTTAAATTTCAATTAATAAAATAATTGAATATGTATTATTCGTAATTGAAATCGGATTTCAGATATTTCTGTGAAAGAATTGAATTTAATTTGTTAGAGTACTTCGATTTTGTGTAATTTATTTAATTATACAAATATTAAACATTATTTTAAAATTCTGATTAATATTTCAATCGAAATTTTTTCGAATATAAATTTTTTCTGTACATTTCTAAAGAAGTAATTTGGTGAAAGTCTTAAAAAGATGTGGAACAATTTTCATATTTCAATAATTTTCAATATTCTCGAGAGGTACAGGAGAGTACAAATGCTCTTAATGGTAGAGTATCTAACTATATTAATTCATTGGAGCACCATTTGGGTTTGTGTTTCACTGTTCTATCGTTATTACAATGGAATATATTCTGATGAAATTCGTACTCATATTTCGTCGAGTGATCAGTGGTTTGCATAACATATTATAGGAAAAATTCGTTATTTAGCCCGATTGTTCTTATATTAAATAAACTACCTGTAGATGTCTTTCCTGTAACTTGTAATTTGGTGAAATTCATGTCTAATATCCACAAATACTACTCTCTCTTTATCCTCTTTGTAGCTAAAGCTTTTACCTTTAAAGGATAACTTTGACCATACATCTATGCAAGGACCAACGAAGGCGGCTGTGGACTTTCTCCATTCGGTGTAATAATTTTGGGACCACCGGTGCACGTTGGGGTAAAATGTGTCAAAAGTGGCGATTAATTGAATTTTAAAATTTAAATTTTTGTAATAAAGTTGGGTACCAAATAAAAATAGACAAAATTATGTATCAATATCAATTAAAATCTTGAAACTAGGTTGTGTTGTTTTTTATAAGGAGCTGTCAAAGTTAAACATTTTTTACATTATTGAAAAATAGTAAAAAATTCAATTTTCATCAATTTTCTTTCAATGTATTTATTTTAAATAAAAAGTCTTTTATGGTAAAAATTTAGAATGAAACCCTTCAGATATTTAAGTGTACTTTTCTTCAAGTATTAGTAAATTATATTTTGTCCTAATATTTTTATTATTTTTTTTTTTTTTTTTTTTTTTTTTGAAAATTGTCCTAAAATACACAAATTTTTAACTTTCATGGAATGCAACTTAAAATGTTACAGGATGTTTGTTCTAAAAATTTGTGAAAAATGGTGTATATTGTCCACTTTAATATTATGAAAAAAAAAAATAAAATAAAAATCGTGCGCATATATAGCCCAATTTGAGAATTTTTTTTTTTTTCAAAAAAACTCCAGTAGATTTCATACAAAAAACAGCTTAAGTGTTAGACATTTTCTTTGCTTTATCAAACATTAAATAGTGGGGCAAAATCGTAATAAATCTGTAACTTTTAATTGGCTAGTTGGATTTACATAAAATTTCACATAGGCATAGCAGAGCACATACACGCATCAAGAGCAGAACTATGGGGGTTCAAAATAGGGAACTAGTGTCATAGCAAATGATTAACGAGTAGCGAATTTTTGTCCCTTACCCAATTTCCAAGATTTTTATACCATCTTAAAGTCCTTGATAAATCGTTAAGAAAACATGCTTGCATGTACTACTTATCTTATATACGAGGGCAGATTAACATTTCCGTGACTTTTCGAACTTCCCTCGTAGTTATATGAAACTACCACCTGTTAATAGACTACTGTCAAATTTTGAGCAAGTGTCGTCATTTACTTTGCGTTAACAGCTGTTCAAAACATACAACCTCTCGTGTATTTTTCCAAAAATGGAAAAAAGTGAATTTCGAGTGCTCATTAAACATTATTTTTTGCGAAAAAAAAAAAAAAAAAAAAAAAAAAACGTCAATCAAACCAAGGAAAAGCTCGATAAATACTATGTGGACTCTGCACCATCGATTTCAATGGTAAAAAAGTGGTTTACTGACTTTCGTTGTGGTCGCACAAGTACAAATGACGCTGAACGTTCTGGACGGCCAATTGAGGTCAGTACGTGAAAGTGGGTGAGATTGTTGATACCATAGGCATTTCATATGACAGTGTGATTTCGATTTTAAATGATCAGCTGGGTTTAAGAAAGTTGTCTGCAAGATGGGTGCCGCGTTTCCTCTCAAT
Source organism: Protophormia terraenovae (assembly GCA_951394005.1). Classification (NCBI taxonomy): domain Eukaryota; kingdom Metazoa; phylum Arthropoda; class Insecta; order Diptera; family Calliphoridae; genus Protophormia; species Protophormia terraenovae. The sequence goes on from OX596077.1 coordinate 94,730,646, forward strand.
TGACCATAAACGTAAACGTGTGACAACTTCAAAGGATTGTTTGGAGTTGCTTAACCGCAATCCGAATGAGTTTTTGCGGCGTTTTGTAACTGTGGATGAAACATGGATCCATTACTGTACTCCGGAGACCAAGCAGCAGTCTAAAAAATGGGTTTCTCCGGGTGAACCTTCTCCGAAGGCCAGTAAGGTGATGGCAAGAGTTTTTTGGGATGCACGCGGGATAATCCACATCGATTACCTTCAAAAGGGAAAAACAATAAATGGCGAATATTATGCCAACTTATTAGACCGATATAATGAGGATTTAAAAAGAAAACGACCCCATATGGCCAAGAAAAAAGTTCTTTTTCATCAAGATAATGCACGGGTGCACACGTGTGCAGTCTCAATGGCAAAACTCTATGAATTGGGCTACGAATTGGTACCTCATCCTCCATATTCTCCGGATTTAGCCCCTAGTGACTACTTCCTATTTCCAAACCTAAAGAAATGGCTCGGTGGAAAGAGATTCAGCTCCAACAATGAAATTATTGACCAAACAAATGCCTATTTTAAGGACCTCGAAAAATCGATTTTTTGGAAGGGATACAAAAACTGGAGAATCTTTGGACTAAGTGTATTGAGTTAAAAAGAGATTACGTTGAAAAACAAATTTTTGTTTTGCAAAATACACTGTGTTTCATTCAAAAAGTCACGGACTTAATTTGAAATTTCAAAAATCTCAATTTTACAAGATTTTGTTCAAGATTTTTCCATATTTAGCCAAACATTTTCAACCGATTTTATTATATTTTATGCAATTGGTTAAATTATCTATCGAACAAAGGAAATTTTGAGTCGTTATCTTTATTGAGTCAAAAGTTAAACGATTTTGAATTGGAAAGTTTGCAAAAATTAGATGGACGGACATTAGAATTCTCTCAAAAAAAAAAAATCTTAAAATTCGAAAAATACTTTTTTTTGTTACTTCTTGATTAATACGAATACCAAATGTAAATATTAAAACTTTGATGTCACCTTTCCCTGAATTAACTGTTTAGGATATTTTCAACCCATTTAACCCAAATGTATAGACGGACGGACATTGCCATTCTGCCAAAAAATATTTTAGAATTCTAAAAGTGCATTTTTTTACTAACTAATAAATAGAAAAACTAGAACGTGATCATTAAAATTTGGATTTCACCTTTTCCTGAATTAAGCGTCATTTTCGTCCCATTTAACCCAAATGTATAGACGGATGGACGGACATTACCATTCAGCCAAAAAACATATTATAATTCTAAAAATGCATTTTTTTACTTACTAATAAATAGGGAAATTAAACGTGATCATTAATGTGTTGATACCACATTTCCCTGAATTATGCATAATTTTTGACTCATTTAACACAAATCTATAGACAGACATTACCGATCGTATAAAAAAAAATCTTAAAATTCTAAAACAGATTTTTTTTTACCTAATAATCAATAAAAAAAATAAAACGTGATCATTAAAATATTGATATCATCTTTCCCTGAATTAATCACTATTTTCGACCTATTTTACCCCAATGTGCGGTGTATGGAACATTATTTAATTCTTCATTTTTGGAATTATAATTTAAATCCCAACACTACAGCTACTAAGTTGAAATAAATAATTTTTTTTAGATACCTCGGTACGGATAGAGATTTATTACTTGAAGTTACTAGAATTTGTAAAATGACCAACACAAACACATTTTTTTTTTAATCTCATGATGTTTTCTGCTAGCTCTAATGATGTGTATGACCTTTGAGCAAGTCTTTAACAATAGATTTTATTCCACAGTAAAAACCTAATATCTAAAATTTCATTAGCTTTTTACCATAAAATGTCCATTGGTGCCTTTAAAATCCACATTTTAGATAAAGTATTTTGAAAATAAGATTAAAAATATGAAAATTATATTCGAGCATATCCAAATATTTTCTTGTAATCAGAAAAAAAAACTCTAGTTATTTAATTTTAAATAACTTCCATAATTCTTTTTAATTCAAGTCACTCAACAGTTATTTTAAAAATAAAACAACACCGTCCGCGATATATTGTCCCCCACTGTACCACCAAAATGAGCAATGTAATGTGAACTTAAGTATTGCCATAAAACAACGTTTCATCCAGACATATCAAGGCATCCATACATATAATGATCAAAGCAAACAATTGGGAGGGTGGTGTAAATGAAAATAAATATATATATATTTTTTTAAATTGGCCAACAAATACAATTTAATCGTAGAAATTTTCTATAAATGTTAGCATTTGGTTTTAGATTTTTTTCATTCCATTTTTTTTTTTTTTTTTTTTTTTTGTTACGCCAGACAAACTGCCTCAACAGAAAAGGAAATAGATTCAACTAAAAATGGACTTTTCAACTGAATGTATGCGAAAATGCACATACCCATACAAACACTCATACTCCGGTAACAGTTGTTGCCATAGACAGATAAAATACTTATAGAAAAAAGAGTAGACGTCATTACGTGTACTGCCAATGAATACCTATCATGATGTATGTATACGAGATCCATGTGTGAATGTACTTGGTGTTTGCAACCAAATTTAGAAGAGACATTTAAGAAAAATATTTGCAGCGTCTGTCTGTATGTATGTCTGTCTGTCTTACACTCACTAAGAGTTTATGTGACATTTTATACTGTCTCAATTTTTTTTTTAATATGTACTGTTAGTTTACTTTTTTAAATAATTTTTTATAGAGACTTTTTTCAAATTGCCATTTTTGTTGAAATATAAATCTTATAATCATTTAAGTATTTCCTAAGAAGTCCAAAATTTTATATTTTTTTCCATTAAATTTCCTTAATATAGGCTTAACCAAGAAAACTTGTTCAAATTGATACAAACCATATATGTCATTTAGCTAAATAGCAAAAAAAAAAAAAAAAATATCATAAAATCAAATAGATTTGTAATCGTTTTATTTTATATCGAACCATATTTATTGTATGTATTTGATGACTTAAAGATGCTTTAGTTAGTTATTTTTCTTTGAAAGTATTATTAATATTTTAATTTAAAATTCAGAATTATTTTGGATTTTATCTGAATAATTATAAATTAAATTTTAAGTTTCCAATTAGCAACATAGCGCTTGCCTTGAGCTGAGGTTATAGAGGGCGATACAGCATCACAATCCGGCACAAAGGACCATAAACAGGTTGTAATTTGGCGATACCAAAGCAAAGTTTGGGGATTATAATTACAAGCCAGCAAAGCGTATTACATATTTTCTGTGCATTAATAATTTTCTTCAGCATTCATGGTATTTTTGGGTTTAGTAGAATCCATCATAAAGGATCTCAAATCAGAATAATTGTAATCAAATTTATTGAAATATTTGATGCCAAATTGGATGATAAATGTGGTTTTACTCTAATATAAATGGTTTTAATTCCATAATTACAATTATGATCGTTATTAAATGTATATTCAATTTATTTAGACAACAAAACTTTCCATCTGATTCCCTTGTTTGTGTAAATGTTTCTAATAGTAACTTGTCATTTTTCATTTTTTTTTTTTTTTTTTTTTGCAATTTTTCCTATATCATCACATCAGTTTTAATAAAGCCAAGAGCACAAAGATAGCGTTTACATTCACTTCAAATTAATAAACTTGTTCGTTTACTAATGTTGCTCAAATATCGTGTACATTTTAAAACAATCAGAAAAAAACACACAGAGATAGACATCATCTCGAGTCAGAAATTTGTTAATTGTTTGTTAATTAAATTATCTGTTTTTAATTGTTAAAAAAAAACAGCAACAATAATAATAATAAAAAATAAAACAATATAAAATAATAAACACTTGTTGTTATCTTTGTTTATAAAAGTTATACAAGTACGAGTACATTCGCTCATTTTGAAAAGTCATATTTAAAGCGCATTAAAAAAAATACAGAGATATTGAAATTAAAACAACAATTACCTTGACATTGAAAACACAAATGTCAAAATTTGCAAATAAACAATAAAATCCAAAAGACAAGAGAAACAAAAAAAAAAAAAAAATTCGAAATTATCAAAACTTTAATTAATTTAAAAACAACATTTCTTTTAATTTTCTTTTGAATAAGTATTACAATAGAAATTCAAGATCTAAAATGCACAGTGGGGCGGTATCAAAAATTTTTTTGAAAGAATCTGTAAAAATTAGGGACTATACAAGTTTGGAAGGAGGACCCCACAGTAACCTCAGGGGTGGAGCTTGGGGGGGGGGGCGGTTTACAAAGTAAGGCACATCTGACAAAAAATGTTATCCGCTAGCCGAAATTTTTTTATCCCACTGTGGAAAAACAAAATGTAAATGTTGCAATTTTTAGTAGATTATTATTTTTTTAAAACTATTTTAATACTAAATAGAAAAATTCAAGGACCTAAAATAACTATTACCAAAATTTTAGGAATTGAAAAAATTTACCTTTTTTAAGAAATATATTTAAAAGTTGCACAGAAACTGTTATAGTCAACATAAAGCCCAAATTACAATAGCGCGTAGTCAGCAGCAGTGTGTGCTGCCATAATCAGCTGATTATTTAGAATGCACTGTTTGTTATGGTGTTGATTACATTTAGTCAGCAGCAGTTTGCAGTGCTGTTTCATTTAGCCCTGTTTCTAAATTCACTGCACTGCATTCAGATTGAGAGTGAGACAAAGAGAGTGAGCAAATAAATGAGAGTCTAAAATACACAAGTACAATAAAGCTAGATGGTGGTTGTAAATTGTGGCTGACTACGCTAAATTGTAATTATAACGGCAGCAACATGTTGTGCTGACAGTGATCAGCTGATAATTTTTGCTGATACTGTGGCTGACTACGCGCTATTGTAATTTGGGCTTAAATTTAAAATTGTTAGTCGTAACTGTTATCATAAAATTTATAATTTTTCCATTGCTTTAAAACACTTATATTTGAGAAATATTTTTTTTTTCTTGTCAATAACAATTATATAGCAACAAATATTTTTTTATTTTATTTAAAAACGTTGTTGAACAATTTTAATAAATAATTCTAAAATTTTTTTAATTTTAAGTAATTTTGAAAAAAGTTAATTTTGCTAAACAGCGAAAAATATATGTATCATAATATAATTAATACAAAAAATATGTATCCCGGCTGGGGTATGAACCCGGGGGCATATGTATGTAGCGGAGAGGACACTTACGCCTAAGCTACGGAGCTTTTAGGGAAATGCATTTTTAGTTTAAGTTTACAGACTTATTGAAAAAGATATTCTGTCTTAAGCTTAATAACACTTAATTTTATATTTTTGATTTAATAACTTTCGAACAGAGTTAATACAGGTTTCATATTTAATCATTAAACAGTGTGTTGCTCACAAGATCGCATTAAAAAGTTTAAAAGTTAATAAATATTTTTCAAATGGGTCGTAAAAGAAACATCCTTGTTAGAGAATTTTTTCTTTATAATAAAGATATAAATGCGAACATTTGCAAAATATGTTCTAAAAAATATTTAAATATTAAATTTTTCTAATAAAATAGAAAATAAAAGCTTTATTCAGCTAAATTTATGAATTAAAAAGCATAAAATTTGTATATCATAACAATTAAAAATATTCCTTAAATAATAACTGTTATGACCAAACTGTTTTTTTATTTCTTATCAATAAGTTATACACAAAGAGGAATAAAATATTTATTGAAAAGTAATAATTATGTATAAGAAATATTTTTTTTCGTTGTCTATAACAATTACTAAACAATGAAAAAAATAATAATTGGAATCAAATAGTTACCGCTAAGAAAAAAAATAAAAGTTAACCTGTAATAGTTACTTTATAAGAAATATCTAAAATATAAATAAAACTTATAAATCTTATGTCCCTGGAAAAATTGCTTTTGAAAATTGATTTGCTAAAAACTTTAAAACTTCTTCACTTTTGTTGATATTCATAATTTACATCAATCATAGACGATCACAGATGATGTGGCACAAAAGTTTTAATAAATTACATGAGCAACAAATAAAAATCATTGAAAATTTCTTTAATTTACAAACAATTTTTCAATTAGTGAACAAAGAAATAAAATACACAAATAAAGAAATGTTAAAGAAAAAAAAAAAAAAAAAAATCAAATGAATATAAAAGTTACAATTAACATCATTTAGTGTTTACGTCGTTCATACGCGGTTTTTATGCAAGTATTTAATTCTAGTACGTAATCAAGATTTCAAAATTCTGATACCAGATATTTTAGTTATTGTCAACGGTTAAACCAAACCTTTATAGTCTTTCAAGGCCGACCCTACACTACAAATTGGTCTTAGCTTTGTTGAATTCAGCTAGAAATTATGTCATAAGGACAATTTCACAAGTATTACGTTAATTCACAACGTTGCCATATGTTTTCTACAGTTGACCAAAAATGTTCTAACCGAAACTATAAAGATGACTAAATTACTGTAACTATATATAACAAAAAAAATTATATCGAATACATCTGAAGATCTGTAGTTATCATACAGTTCTTGTTTAAAAGGCGGATGCTACACTGAATGGAAAATGACGTTGCAAAATCGACAACTATTGTAGTCATATTGACAATTTTTGTTGTAGCATTTGCGTTCATTTATAACTTTTGAACATACGAAATCGAATACTTAATGTTATTTAATAATTCAACACCAATATGAAGTTAAGTAAAATCCAATCGGTATAAATTCTGTCAGTTTTCAATTTGAACACATCCCATATGTGTAAATACTTATACAATAGAGTGTCCCGAAAAACCAAGCACCCGAAAACTTTTTATTTTTATTTTTCAATCAATCATAGCTGTTCATTGTGAATATTTTCAAATATTTGTTAAAAATAAATTATTTTAATATTTTATTTATATTTTTAGAAATAAATTTCTTTAAAATTATTTTATACTCTTTGTAATATGATTTTCAGTTACTTGAAATTAATTTGAATAAAAATTATTTAAATATTATTCCATTTGTTAACAAGTTAGATAAAATAGTATTTCCACAAAAGTATTCGAATATAAATTTATAAAATATAAATCAAATTCTTAAGTCTTTAACTAATTTTGAGAGCAAACGCGGCACCCATCTTGCAGACAACTTTCTTAAACCCAGCTGATCATTTAAAATCGAAACCACACTGCCATATGAAATGCCTATGGCATCAACAATCTCACGCACTTTTACTCTTCGGTCGGCCAACACCGTATCGTGGATTTTTTCGACATTTTCGGGTGTACTGACCTCAATTGGCCGTCCAGAACGTTCAGCGTCATTTGTACTTGTGCGACTACAACGAAAGTCAGTATTTATCGAGCTTTTCCTTGGTTTGATTGACGTTTTTTTTTTCGCAAAAAATAATGTTTAATGAGCACTCGAAATTCACTTTCGATAGTCAGAGCTCAGTGCTCTGACTATTTGATGCGAAAAGTTAAAGCAAATGCAGACTTGAAAACCTACAAAGTCCAGAAAGTTCCAGACAGGAATGCAGCAAAAAATTTTGAAGCCAAGAATCAAAAGTAAAGACTTTTGTGTAGCTCCACTAGTTTTTGAACAACAAACACCAGCGCAAACACTTATAGTAATGTAGGGCATAATAATTGGTAATCAATTTTAAAATTTACTTAAACATTATCAAATAAATTTATTGTTATTTAAAATTAAAAAAAAAAAAAAAATTATAAATTTTTTATTTTTATTTTCTGTTTATAGAATAGAATCATAAAGAAAGGCTATTTTATTATATAATTCATGCTAAATATTATTAATTGTTTTCAAACTTGACTTACTTTTAATTTGTATATTGAATCCATTTAAAACGTCTTTGGACTTTATTTCATTATTATTTTCATGTTGAGTATATGTTGACTTTGATCTACGATTAAAAGAAGTTAAAAATAATTTGTTAATTATCAAGTATTATTGATAAAATAAATACATGTGTATGCAATGTAAACATTAAAATAAAAATAAAAATAAAAATAAAAATTTTAAAAGACAGCACTGATTTAATTAAATACAAATGAAAATCTTTAATTTTTTTAAATTTTTATTAAAAGTCGGTTTTTAACATAAAATATTTATTTAAAGAATAACATAAACCATGGGTTAAAAAAAAGAACTTCTGCAACTCTTTTTCACCACTAAGTACTTCCTTTCAATGACAACACAATGTTAAAATCATGATCTTTTCAGTTCTTTTTTTGCTGGATATTCACAACTCTTTCACGCCGGAATTCACGAATTAAGCAATTTATCAAATTTCTTTTTCTCAAAACATTTATAATTCTGTTTTAAATCTGGTAATACGAAAATGCATATACCTTTTGGGTTTAAGTTGTTCAATTAATGAGGGTTGTAGTACTTATTATTTTTAATATGGGATCTCAGAAACCCCGGGAAGTCGAAAATTTTTTCCCGATATTCCGGGAAATTGTGATCCCTACCTGGGATCTAATCTAAGCATAATAAAGTTAAAAATTATATTCCAGTCGGTATACAATAAAACATTTTAAGGTTATAAAAAATCGATTAGAAAAGTTTTGCCTTCAATTTTATTATATTCATTTCATTGATTCATGTTCAATAGTTATCAACAAGTTTTTTAATGAAAATCTAATTGAGAATTCAATGAATTTTCATTTTGAAATAAAAATAAATCAAAATAAGATACAAAATGAAGAGAAAAAAAAAACAAAATAAATAAAAATACGTAGCTAAATATGTATGTATTGTAGGTATATAAAAAACAAAAAGTCAATAATATTAATGTCAAAAATTGTAGACACAACGTAATATTTTGTTTCTCTGTTGTTTACATAAGAGAATCTATCTATTCAACCATACATTCATTCATTTATTTATTTTCCTTTGTAAACGTATTTGCTTCTTCTTTCACAGTTTTGGCCCATTATACAATATTGTAGCAAAAGCAAACAAAAAGAAAGAAAAGAGAACAATATTTGAAAGAAGATGGAAAAAAATAAAAAAATAAAAATTGTTTATGCTTAAATTCATCAACTGACAACTAAACAGTCACTAGCAATTGATTAACATTTAAATGATCGACCGAGACCGCCCACACATGTGAATACAATACAGTCCACATAATATTGAATGAATGAACATAATAAAATTTAGATTTAGATTCTGTTTTGTTTTTGTTTTTGTTTTCATTTCATTTCATTTATTACGTTTATTCATCACCGTCATCATCATCATATGAATTGAAAACAACTGGTTTTTTACATAGGATCTTGTTTGTGTATATAATAAAGTTTTTTTTTTTTTAATTTGATTTGATTTTGTGAATTAAAACATTAACGGATATTTTAACAACAAATAATAGTAGAAATAATAACAACAACTAAAGCACAATTACATAGATAAAGGGGAAAAAAAGCAAATAAGATTTAACTTTATTAAGTTTGTATGTATGTGTGTGTAGTAAAGTATAAATAATAGAATTTAAATAACAACAACAAAACCATTAAATAAGAGCAATAAAATAAAGATTGAGTAATAAAACCATCATTGGGAAGTAAAAACAACAAAAAATAGCAATGAAATACATAACTGGTTATAAATCTTTGAGCCCAAAGCTGGGGAAATGTAATTAACCATAATTGAACTTTTCAATTGTAGTTTTATTAAGGAACTATAAAATTCAATTGTTTTGTTAAATGGAAAATTGCAAAATTGATTACAAAAGGAAATACTTAAAGCTTGTTGAGAATTTTCAGAAATTATTGTATTCGAGAACTACTTTTGTACATTAGGGTGGCCCCGTTTGTATGAAGAGAAAATAAGGTTTCGACGTTCGAATATTTTAAGAGCATATTTCTTAATTTTAAGGGCATATTTTCCGATTTTAAGAGAATTTTTTATGCGCATAAAACACTTTTTATAGAGCATATTTTTGGTTGCCCTGATTATTACATTTTAATAGTTTCAAGACTAAAATTCAAGCAATTATTTTTTATAATAGTTTAAATCAAACAAAAGTAGTACCGATAACTTAACGAACATATATACAATATATTGAAAACCCATGTCGACCATACAAAACAATTTCGTGGGATTTTCAGACGCAAACAATATAATAAATATTTTAATAAAAAAAAAACACATGTCTAGAAAAAAAAACGAATAATAGAAAATGAATTTCTGAATTTAAAAAATTTTGAACGCAAAAGAGAGGGCAAAAGTTCTTGAGATTAATTTCTTTTAAAAATTTGTATAACGTATAATAGATGATGACTCCGCGAAGGGTAGTCATCTTAAGGCGATGCATAGGTTTAAGTGCAAGCACCAATGAGGCTGCCCATACCAGAGGGGCTCATGGTGATCTAAGAACTCTTGCTCAAGAGGACACCCATACAAACTCTGAGTTTGTGGGTAAATTTTTTCGAGCGCATGGGTGAAGTAGTCTTAGACTTGGACAATCATCCCAAAAGACTGTCAATGTGAAGACAACATATTCGGCTGCGCAGCTCCTCTGGATAACCGAGAAAGGCGAGGAGTTAGTACTAGACCAAGAACCCTGGATTGTGAAAGTTATAAGATGCTACACGATACTGGATCAGGTAGGATACGATCTCGCATAGTAGCAAGCAATAAGCTCAGTATCTTCACTCTATTTTTTTAATTTAGCAATAAAGATACTGTTTTCAGTAGCTTGGGAGACGAATTCTGTTACCATCTACTAGTTAGTACTAGGCATTGTGTTATGATCAGGAAATGGAGAGTTTGTAATGACTGCTCATTCGCTGATCACATAATTGACTTCCGATTACCTGAGATTAAACCCTTTCAAAATAGGAGAAAAAACAAACTGGACAGAACAAAAAAACATTCTATTTCAACTTGTCTCAACCCTTTCGTTCATTAATGATCGGTATGCCATATCGAGTCATCTGTTGAATTGCTTACAAATACTTTTGACAGAGCGACATCTACAGCATGTAGACCTAAGGTCTGTAGTGGCAGGAGTAAGCCACATTTGTGGAACTTCAGCCTTAAAAGGCTGAGAAACTTCTCAGTGAATAAGTTAAAAATTAGAAATGCATTCTTGTAGAGCCTTCCGTAACGACGTAGAAAGTCACCCTGAGTCTAGCCGCTTACGTAAAATTCTTGTATCCTCACCTGCTATCCCAAGTGATATACAAAAATCTTGTGACAGCTGGTCTAGAAGCGGTCAAGATAACTTAGATGTATTATTGGGCGCGCATTTCCCGAGCAGCCCCACTGCAATGGAGTTCTCGGCAATATCTTCAGATCCTAATGATGTTCAAATTCCAATATCGGTTACGTACTAAAATGGGCTCTGAATAGCTTTGCCCCTTTTAAAACACCGGGCCCAGGTGGCATCATACCTGTATTACAGTAAATGACGCACATAATAGTTCCATTTTTGCTACGAATATACTCGGCTTGTTTACCATGCTCCTACATCCCGCAGTCATGGACCAGATGTAAAGTGGTTTTCATACCAAAAGGGGAAAGACCTCCCACATGATACCAAAAGACTTCAGACCTGGAGAGAATGATTCATCTGCACCTTCGTATAACAATCAATCTTAACCTATTGTCAGCATTCCTATATGAATGAGACAGCATTACCCTCGCTGGTGAAAATGCTCTCGAGCATAAAGAATATGTAGTGAAGAAGAGGTTAAAAGAATAAATTGTATATAAAATGAGGATTACAGTTGCAAATGTTTTAACCAAAAGTGTTTTACGCCTTCAAGTTCCCCTTTTCCTCTCTCTCTCCAACAAATACAGAATTTCTGCAAGCAAAATTACTGTGTGGTAAAGCTGACTCGTAAACAAAAGAAAAAAATCCCCAAAACGATTCCTAAAATCGTATCATCTCAGGCGAGGGTATGTTTATTCCCTTCAAGTTACTAGTCGTTTAAAATGCATTTAATATCTACTAAAGGGCTGCATGAATGCCGAAAAATGAATGCTGAATACATTCATCTTAAAAACAGTTAGTTCATGTTGTGTGCTTTTTCATTGTGAAATGAATGAATGAGTATTATCCACAATAATTGACCACGAAAACTCAAAACATATGAGTAGAGAATACAAAACCATATAGTACAGAACCTATGTGAGTTGTGTGGATATGTTGTATACGATTTCATTGTGCAATGAAATAGATAATTCATTGTATTTTCTTTTTCGCTTTTGTTTTTATTTGTATATAAAAAGTGCGTGGCAAAAGTAAAAACAAAATCCACCACCAAAGAAGCACAAAAAAAAGATCAAAAGCCATATATGAGTTCGTACATGTGTGTACTACCCATAAAGAAATACAAAAAATACAGAGCAATACATTAGTTTGTACATGTGTGTTCTTTAATATGAAGTTTTGGTTGTTTGTTTACTAATGGACGAGTTGTGACCTTTTTGTTACTGTAGGGTATAGCATACGTGTTTTGTTGTTTTACAAGTTGAAATACATTGATCCGCACCGAATTGATTATACCTTTTTCAGTGACATATCTACTTTTAAAATAGTCAATTTATATCTTAAACTTTATCAACTTAATTTAAATGTTATATGAAAATTTGATAGTTGTTTAAGAAATTATTATTTGATTTTTATTGAAAGTAAAATTTTCCATTATTTTGTTTTGTATTTCTCTGATGAAAATAAGTTTTATTTCTGTTAAACTAATAATTATTATTTCAGGCGTTTATATATAATATATTAAGTTTTGAATGTTTGTGAATATTTTCATCTAAAATATTTGTTAAAAATAAATTATTTTATGTAGTTTATTTCTATTTTAGATGTAAAATAAAAAAATGTAAAATATTCTTCAATTGCTTGAAAATAATTTGAAATAAATTTTTTTAAATATTTTTCTATTTGTCATATAAAATAAAAATTTTAAATCAAATTCCAAAGTCTTCAACTAAATTGAAAATATACATATCTTATTTCCTTAGGTTGAATACAATTAATCTATATTTTATATTCAATTTTAAAAAATATTTTTCAAAACATTTAAATTTTTCTATTCTTAGAAAATATTTGAATATTTTTGATCATCATTAATATTTTGTAATATTTTTAAATTTGACTGGAATAATAAAAATAAGTAATATTTTCATTTTTATAATTAAATATTTGAAAAAACCTATGTAACTTTTTTTCAAACCTTCTGTGGCGGAATATTTTTATTTCTTTGGAGTTTTTGCTTAATAAAATTATGAAAATATTTTTTTTTTTTTTCTATTTAAATATATTGTTTTGCAATCAAAATCATAAAAATTTGTTGAATTTTTTTCATTTAAATATATATGAATATTATTTAAGATTACAATAATCATATAAAAACGTATGAATATCTTCTTAAGAAAAAATATTTCTTTTAATTTTGATTAATTTAAATATTTTCTTCTTTAATTATTTATTTTTTTTTTTTTAATAAAATAGAAAATTATAACAAATTTAATTGATGTATTATAAATAAAAATACAATTAAAATATCCCAATATTTCATTTTGTAACTACATATATCAATATGTAAAATCTTTAGAATGTTACCAAAAACTTCTGTTTTTTTTTTACTACGTTATAAAGCAACCACCAAACAAGCAAAACATAATATCCATCACATAAAGCATAAACATTCATAGTATCTACTGATAATTCGAATTATTCATGAAAATGGTCGTACACTGAGTGAAGTTGATACGAACAGCGAAAAAAAACTCACAACGAAGTAACTGTTAGCCTACGATCATTGCCAAAACATACACAGAATTGTTTTTTTATTTTCTTTTTATCTACTCACACTTTCTTATAATGAATGAATGGTATACTTATCTATACATAAAATTTTTCACTATAACAGAGTTCATTGAAGTGAATGTTTTACGCCGGCAAGAAAATGAATGTGTTTGCGCAGCCCTTTAATATCTACGGGTAATAAAATTGTAAGAGAATGGAAAATAAATTTGAAAACTTTTCCAGAAAATTTAATTATTTATTACGGGTGGAATATTTACTTAAAACAAATGAAAAAGTTAATACATTTTTAATCCAAATGTTTGCACTGATATTCTGACAATTTGTTAACATCTGCGTGTTATAATTTGAACTTATAGATTTTGGAAACTTACTGAAAGTAAGGTTAACAAATGTTAAACGTACTTCTAATACTAAAATTTAATTTGATTTTACATTGAAGCTGTGTAATTAAACATTTGCCGTCTCTGATTTAAAGAAACAAGTAAAAAACAAGATGAACCATTGATGGGATTTGAAAATGTTTATTCAGTGCCAAATTGGGATTAAAAATGTACCAAAAAGAAACAAAAGGCCAAGTATAGCTTTTAGAGAATTAAATAAAATTAAGAGCCAAAGAAGAATCTCTTAATAATCAAACGAAAAAAAAAAAAACAAATTGTAGCACCTCAGTGCAACTTAGTGAAATTATTCTAAGAGTAAAGAGGTATGTTTACAAAAAACTTTATTTAAATTAGTACAAAAAGTGTTAAAAAAGTGCCTTTGTACCACTGAAACTGCTATAGTGCCAAAATATGCCACAATTGTGCCATATCTCAACTCATCACTGGTATTAACTAGTAAGGGAGAGTAGCAGCAACCAAGAGAGCCAAATGCATAAATTAGTATTAATAAACATAATAAACGGCAAAATAAAAAAAAATACGTAGGCGAGAGAGAACCGATTTCATTGAAGGAAACCAAAATCATTTTCAATATTTTATTTTTGTTATTTAATGATGTTGTAGTTGTTGTTGCTATATACATGGATATTTTATAAGCAAATAAAGGTGTCACACGTCAATACGTAGAATACGGTCAGTAATTTAAATAAAAATTGTCGTCATTTTTTGTATTTAATACCAAGTTTGGTATTTATACAAAAAAAAATATTTAAAAAACCAAAACAAGTTCGCATTTTAATAAAAAGTGAAAAACTTGATTTGTTTCAGTTTTATTTAAATTGTTTTGTTGTTATTTTTTCCCCCTATATTTGTACGTACATACGTATTTCTTCTAATTTCCATAATTGCACTAGTGACTTGTCTATATGTATGTCTGTCTGTCTGTCTGATTGTCTGTCTATATGAATGCATATGTTTGGTGCTGACTGCTTGTCTTTGTTTGGCGGTTTTGCTGTTGGTTAGTAATACTATCAGTGTTTGGTTGAATGTAAATTTAAAAAATCTAGACATTATGCCTGCACAACAATAATAATAATAACAACAACAGCAATTCAACACAGTCAGAAGACACTTCTCTTGCCCTCTTATTGGTGCTAAAATGTCTGGTAGCAAAAATTGTGACTAAAAACGAAATCAAATGAGAATAAAAAAAAAAAAAAAAATACTCAAATAAAAAAGAAAAAAAAAAAAACTGAAACGAAATGAATTAAATGCACGCAATAACTAATTAGTTGTTGTATTTTTTTTGTATGTATGTATTTATTTTAATACACATTAAATAAACAGCGAATAAATATGACAGACTAACTGGCTGACTATATAAAATAATACAAATATTGTTGTTGCTGCTACTGATGCCGCTGTTAAAGTATGTTTTTAATATTTTTTCTTATTTCATTATTTTTATGATTATTTTATTAAAAATAAACAGTTGATATAAATACAAACATAAATATATGTAACTACATACATGTGCAAGTATAACAACTGCACGTGTGAATATTTATTTCTTATTTAACATTAAGTAGAAAACTGATAATAAAGAGAAACATTAGCATGAATTTGTTATGTTTGTATGCATGTTTGCATTATTTAAACTTTGTATTAAAATTGAATAAGTACTATGGGTTTAAAAAAAAAAACCTAGTTTGCTATAACAATAATTAGCAAATAAAGAAATAAGTTTAATTAATGACAATGATGGGACTTCCCCATACTACAGACACTAGAGTATTAAAGGTTAAACAGACAGTAAACCTGTTGGTGATTAATTTGACAAATGACTGATTAAAATTCTATTAAATTTTGATAGTGTAAACTACTCGGACAGTTTTATAGAATTATGGAGAATTTTGAATACACTTAACAAAACAAAAATTGATATTATCTTTAGATATTTCTTTATTATGGTTTTGTAATCTTTTGATATACATATTTTTACAACAAATTTGCTTTAGAATTCCCAATTAAGGGAAAATTTTTCAGTAAAATTTAAAATGTCAACGAGAACATATGAAACAAGAAAGTGTTGCCAGATAAGGGGATTTATCATCAAATTGAGGATTTCAACTTTCATTTGGGGTAACATTTTGAAGAAGTAGAATTTGGGAATTTTTTTAAATTATATACATATTTATTATTTTTCATAGAAATTTAAAAATAAATTCACTATTTTTATTTTTTGTAAAAAATTTTGGATTCTCTCAAAATTGTCTATTAATAAAATTAATAAAAAAAAATGTTTTCTTTAAATTTTACTAAAATATTATATTTGTTGAAGATTTTAATAATTTCAATTCAATAATTTACTTATTTATTTATGAACGAAATCTTTGTATACCCTACACCACCATAGGTGGGGTGGGTATTATGCGTTTGTACTGATGTTTGTAACACCCAAAAATATTAGTAAAAAACCCACCTTAATTTATACCAATCGGCTTAGGATCACTTTCTGAGTCGATTTAACAATGTTCGTCTGTCTATGCGTCCATGTAAACCTTGTAATCAATCTACAGGTTGCAATTTTGAACATAAATTAATGAAATTTGTCACAAAGCCCCCATACAAATGTCCTCCCGGCGATTCTCTAGTTTAGTCTTTAAGTGTTTTTTATTTTATTTTTTTTTAATATGGTCCAATATATTTCATTAGGGCAAAACATCACTTGTGTAATATTTTTGGAATTTAGATTTTTTTTTACAAAATATTTATCTTCCGAATTCCCTATTACATTTTAAACATATACAGCGGTATTCAATAAAACTTAGCACTGCTTTACTAATTACTGTTAAGCAAAATTCCTTAAAGTTGTATTCAAAAATGATGATTTGCTTACTATACCTTTGGTAAACCATTGTTTACTTTAAATATTTTAATGTTGGTTCGACCCTACTTTAAGACTATTTTAAAGTTATTTTCGTTACATTTTTCTACATAAACATAAAAATAATAATAGAATAACTCTTTTATTAACGAAGAATTTATTCTTACTGCTAACAACACTGATAATAAGAATGAAAGAGAAACTGAAAAGGGTTGACTACATATAAACAAAAAACAGTTTATTAGTTAATATAGACAGTAAATAGTTTTTTGAATACGACTTTCTTAATAAATTCATTAAGAGCTAAATTATGTATTAGCTTGCAAGTACATCAAGGATAAATTAAATTTTTTTTTTTTGAATACGGCTGATAATTCCTGAGTAGAAAGTCTGCCAGTGCGAATTTATAATTTTGAAAAAATTTATCTCAATCAATTTCATCCTCTCTTTTCATTTCTTTCCAAGGTTGGAAACCGATACCGTTATAAATACCGATACCGATTAAATACCGTTTAAAGTTGGTTACCGTAACTGATACCGATACCGAAATTATTATTTTGTTAAAAATACTGGTATTCATATACCGTTTCCTTCTGTACCGGTATATACCGGTATTTAAGTTTCGGTATTTTAAAAATGCAGTTTTTGAACATAATATCGTATTGTAAGAATAATTTCTGATATAATTTACTTCAGGAAATAAGAAAGATACAATTATTTTTAATAATAAGAGTTTATTTAATGTAATATTTAAAGAATTTTGTTTTAAAGAGGACTCTTATTGTTTGTTTCTTTGTTATATCGTTTGCAATAAAAAAATTTTAAAGGGGTTTAAATGCCTTAAACCTAGCGCGAATTCTTTTTGATAAAAAATCTTAGTGCAAATACAAAAAATCTATGATATGGGCGTTTCAACTTAAGATATGTTCTCAATTATTTATCATATGACGCCCATGAACTGTGAAATTAATGATACTTTTGAAATTAATGATAGGTTCTCTTAGTTAACTGTTTGATATTTGCTTCTATGAAGATTCTCTCCTTAATTTTGGGTTCTCCAAAAGACTAAAAAATTTCCTTCAGAAAGTTGCAGCTTGGGCTATCTTAAGAGAATGCATCCCGGGATTTCCCGGGAAATTTGCGATTTTCATGTCCCGCTTTCCGGCAATTTTGTCCGTGATTCCCGGGAATTTTAAAAGCACTTAAATGAAAGAAAACTGCATTAATTTTAATTCAAGATTATATATTTTCAAAAAATTTTAACGAATATAATGTAAATCTAGCTGTGAACTATGTATATAATTTCATTATTCTTTGAATTGCTTATATAGGATAAATCTAAGGTATGAATTCAAATACACATCGTTTAAGCACAAAGAAGCAGCAAGTAAAAAAGAAGTAATCAATTTGTCATTGGTATGAATAAACGTTTTCGGTTTTTGAGAACGGTATATGAAATGTCTGAGTAAACATTTTATTTAATTTTCTGGCTCAAATACGAAATTTTTTTACACATGTCAGATAAATCCGGATATCCAAAAAACTGTTTCACAATATATAAGCTTGATTTAGTTTGAAAAATCAGTAGAATAACAATTGTTCTTATTTATTTTTCTCTAAAATCTGATAATTGAAAGTTTCATGTCTTATTTGGGTGTCATTTATGCAACTACTGATTGGAGAGATAATTAAAGTATTTAATACGGGATTTCTGGAAGTCGAAAAATTTTCCCGCTATCCCGGGAAATCATAAAGTCCTAAAAAATTTTCTATTGAGCGACTTCAATGTCAATATTTATTAAATAAAATATACAAAATGTAATTTAATATATATTTTTTTTTTTTTTGTGAAATTTAATTAAAAATTATTTAAATAATTTAACTTTTTTAAGATTTTTTCAAGTTTTTTAATAATAACGGTATTTACTGGTACTTTAGTTTCGGTACCGGTATACCGATATAATTTAAAATACCGTTACCGAAATAAAAATAAATTGACCGTTATTCGTTTCGGTTTCCAACCTTGTTTTTTTCATTTTTCTGACAAAAGAAATTTACTTTTTGAAATGCTTTCCCTCCATATACATATATTGAGTTTATTTCTTAAAATTTTTATTAACCCTAGAGGAAAGAGAACCATATTTTTATTGTGATTCAACTATATTATGGTGCTAAATCCAAACATAATATAATTTACATACAACCATAAACTCCAACCATAATATGACTGTATTCGATTATGGTTGCTATTCACCAAATTTTTTGCGTGTATGCAAATCTGGCTACTATTTTTATTTTAACATTCGATTAAAAGAATATAATAATTTATAATCTCTATTGCAAATAATTAGTTTATTTATTTGTTTATTTACTTTTTACCACTCACCCTTCAATAAATCATGAGAATTACTTTAATAAAAAATGTTCAATAATTAAAAAGGGCAACGTTCATAAAGTCCAGTATGAAGAAACTAATATCAAAATTTACAATCTACATAGTTATGTAAAATTGTCGACAGTGGTTTAGCAAAAATGCTGATGTAATAACTATGTCTACCGACTGAATTCAAAAACATGGAAATTCAACTTTTAAAAGCGTTTGCTTTCAATCGATCCAGAATGTATAGAAACGCAGGACCATATCGCAAATTTTTTTCTAAATGTTATTTTTGAAATATCAAAACATAATTGAAATATTGCATAAAAAATTCACATATATATATTTATTTCTATAATGTATTTGTTATTTTTTTTTTTTTTTTTTTTTTTTTTTTTCAATTAATCACTATTTTCTAAAACTTACTATTGTATTATAGTACACGATATGATAAGAACTTATAAAAACAATAACAAATATATTAAACATAAAAACAAATAAATATAATGAAACTGTATAAAAAAGAAATAATTTAATAATATAGTACAACACTTGTTATATTTAAGTATAAATGAGAAATTACGTATTTTCTTCTGTTTTAAATAGAGCAAAAAACAAACTCATAAAAAAATTTAAATATAGAATTAATAGCAAAGACATGTAGACGACAGGTATTAATGAAAATTATGCCGACATATATGTACATACATACATATTGTATATGCACGAGAAAAGTCTTCTATATACATATATTATATATATTTATAGTCTAATTTAATCAAGAGAAATCATTATTTAAAAATGTTTTGATTAATTTAAAAAGATTTTTAAGCAATTTAGGAATTTTTTTAATTTGAAACCATCAAAAGTTCTTATCTATTGTTAGTTGTATTGATCATTCTCTATACAAAATATAACTTCATAGCTGCTCATCAATATCTGATCAAAATTTATTGTTATTTAAAAAGGTAATCGAAAATCATTCGGTCATAAAAAAACTATAAAAAAGTTACTTATAAATATATACATTAGGGATATAACCAAATTTTGGCCCTAGCACTACGCGATGGAGAATGTTCTGCTATTTACGAAAACAATTTTTTCGGGTCATTTTGGAATAAAAACCTCATCCACAAAAACGATTTTTTAAAATCTCCCCCCAAAAAAGTACATACATTTCATAATATAACAACAGAAGGTAGAATCATTAGAGAGAGAGCTCACAATTTATTTTACCCTGAAGTGTCAAACAAGAAAATATTTAAAGAAAAATCAAAACAAAATATAAAAAAATAAATATAACATTACAACTTATTTGTTAAAAATTCTAGTTCACAAATATATTCGACAATTTTACGTCCACTGCCGACAAGTCTGATGCTAATATATAGTCCTCGACATTGGGATTCAACTACTGTACTCGCCACAACGATACAAGTGCAAGTTATCATTTTTGGGACTACCGAACATGGTATTTGCGTTATCGTCTGCCCCATTAACAGATGTATTCTGGCCCATCTTTGGAAGGGAGATTAAGTAATGCTTGCAAGCATTGGTTGTAATTTAAGATATTTTATGTGGTGTTTGTTTCGGAAACATTTTACAAAAGCGAATGGCAAGATATATGTAGCAGGAATCCCGAAAAGCTGTTGGTGTTTGGGCAGTTTTGTAATAAAAAATATAAATTCAAATACATACATAAGTATAAAGAAAAGCTGACTTTTTTAATTTTTTTCTTTTATTTTTCAATATTAGTTTTATTTTTTACATTTTTATTTTTGATTTTTATTTGACATAACAAGAATTAAAATTGACAACTCTTCCTAATGATTCTACCTTCTATTATTATATCATGCATACATTTTAAATAAAAATTTTTAATATTTTATTTCATAAAGTAAAATAGTAAAGTGAAAAATTTTGTTTTTAATTATTAAAAGACATAAACTTATAATTTATTGTGGACATTGTTTTGCATAATAGATGAATGTTGTGTACTACTTTAATACCACGTTGTGTGCATATGTGGCTTCGCTGTTACATTGGGACTATTGATTTCCAAACTTTACCGCGTTTTGTGGGTGAACTTTTTTAACAACCGCGAAAAAGTAATATCATTTTTTTAAATAATATTCAATGGACTATTCGACTATGCTAGGGCCATTTTGATATTTGCAAAAAAAGGGGAAAAAGTTATACCCCTAATGTAGATATATTAAATTGATATATTAAATTACATTAAATTGATATATCAAAACAGTGGCTAAGAAAAGTTGACTTCCTATTTTTAGTTGGAAATTTTTAGTTACGGATATGATAGAACTACAGAAGGTAGAATCATTACAGAGCACTCCCTTTATTTATTTTATCCTGAATTGTCAAACCAAAAAAAATTAAAAAAAAAAATAATTAAATTTTCGCCTTAACGTATGCCTTCATTATTTCACATTTATAAATCTAAATTTTTTCAAACTACGAAAATTTTAATACGAAAAAAAAACAATCATAGCAAGCTTTGCTTTTAAAAAATAAACAACAACAATACCATATTTATTTATCTTTGGATGTGTGTATATACAAACTGATTGCATATACAAAGAACAACAACAACACTGTTATTCATTATATTACTGCTGTTGCTAACTAAACTACAAACACAAAAACGTCACTAATACCCGCTTGACCACAAAATTCGATAAAGATATCACCTTCGAATAAATCACGAACATTTCTCTAACAAAACCTTCGAGAACGACTATCGAAGGCGTTTCGAGAATGAACTCGCAGAGTTCACCTGTCATTCAGTTTGTGGCAGCAAATCGATCGATATCGAAGGTTCGTTTATAATATCTATGTCGGATAATAAGTGATATCATTAGCGAAACGGAAAAATATTCGTTTACTGAATTAATCTGCAAAAAAAAATTATCATTTAGATAAATATGTTATTTAGCGAATGTCTTTAGACATGTAGCAATGTTACTTACAATTTTTACTATTTTTCAGAAAGGGTTTTTAAAGTTAAATTTACATACTAAACTTTAGTCTAATTTACAACCGATCAGTATGAACTATGACTAAAGAATGACATGTACAAATAAGAATATGCGTATTTTTTTTTTTTTTTTTTTAAGTAACAAAATATCGAGAAATTAAGAAGAAAAGATAATTTCTCGAATCATTTACTTTCGAAATTTTATCGAAAAAATTTAATATTGCGTTAATCCGATATATTAAGAATTCTCGAAAATTTCTCGAACCTTAACTATCGAGAAATTATCTAGTAAGTTACGATGCTACGAACATTCACTTTTTATTTAATTTTCGATAATTTTTCGAATACATTTGTTTCGAAAATTCCTCGTTTTTGCGAACATTCACTAATTTCTTATATCAGGTCAAGCGGGTAGTTACAATGCTTTATATACATGTTTGTGTGTGTATTTATATTCTTAACAGATATGTTTTTGTTTTTGGCCAATAACTCTGTTGATTATGAACGAATTTGGTTTATATAAAAATATTTATGACCGATCTATATAAAAACAAAAATCTATAGCTTAAGCAAGGGCTTAAAAAACCGGTTCTTTTTTTAGCATATCTCCCCAATGTATGAACCGATCTTGCTGAATTTCAATAGCAAAATTCCCGATGGTTTGATATATATATTATATATGTCAGTTATCGGTGGGCTTCATAAACGCCATTTCAACCGACAAACGGACGAATATGGTCCTATCGTCATCGCTTCTTACAAGGATCCCAAACATATAAACGGAATGACAAACATATATATATACCCTTTACACCTGTGGTGAAGGGTATAATTAAACAAAATATCAAAAAAGTAAAAAAAAAAAATAATAATACATTTTTGGAGAAATATTTTATTTATTTATTTATTTTTTTTTTTTTTTTTTTTTTTTTGTTTCAATTAATAAATTAGCTTATATGAAGCGATTCTATGTTCACTTATAACAACTCTGAAGCCAAATATATTCCTTGACATTGGTAAGCAAATACTAGACCAGCCAGAACATCTAAGGACTGCGCATGAAAAAATCATTGCACGCTTTAATGCTTATAATTTTTAGTGTACGTACAGTAAGTTAGTACCGTAATTCATGCATTAAACAAAATATCAAAAAAGTAAAAAAAAAATAATAATACATTTTTGGAGAAATATTTTATTTATTTATTTATTTTTTTGTTTCAATTAATAAATTAGCTTATATGAAGCGATTCTATGTTCACTTATAACAACTCTGAAGCCAAATATATTCCTTGACATTGGTAAGCAAATACTAGACCAGCCAGAACATCTAAGGACTGCGCATGAAAAAATCATTGCACGCTTTAATGCTTATAATTTTTAGTGTACGTACAGTAAGTTAGTACCGTAATTCATGCAAACGCATAATTCAAATTTATAACAAAAATACATGTTGACATTATAAAACAATTTCTAGGAGTGCAGGTGAGTTCGGTTTTTTGAGTCATATAAAATGCAAACTGACAACCAAAGAAAAAGTTGATTTACAGACTGTATGATCGAAAACAAAATAATACGTATTTAAAAAAAAAAATCCGAACATCTCTGGATGAAATGAGACTGAATTGTTAAATTGCTCTGTATCTTTTATCAAAAAAGGTTCAAAAAGGTAGCTTGAAGACCTCTGTAAAACCGTGCGGTGAAAAAAGGACTTCGTTCGTAACAAATGACACGTTTAACAAAGAAGTGTACAGAAATGACAGTTCTCGAAAAAGATTCCTTTCCAGAAAACGCTCTTTGTTGTTGTTGCTGAGGTAGTAGCCGGTGGCAAAGTTATATTTTATATGCGTAACTTTTTTCGCCAATAAATTGCACAAAAATGTTTCAAAAAAAAAAAAAATATATGTTTTTTATTTTTTATTTTTCTGTTATTTGACATAACAAGAATTAAAATTGAAAGCTGTCTCTAATTATTCTACCTTCTGTTATTCTGCTATGGTTACGGAGTAATTAATCAACAATTTCAGAGTTTTATATTTAAATCAGAACACAGTGGAAAATTTGTCTCATTTTCTAAACATAAGTCTTTAACTTTTTAATTTTTAATAATAAATGAACACAATTATGCAACAATAACCTTGAGAACATTTTTCTTAATATTTATTAGTTAATAAGAGCTAAACTTGTAGCTCCGCTCGTGTGAAATAATAAAAGAACATCTTACCAATGACAACCATGGATTAAGAGCTTCTGCAGCTCCTTTTAAGCTCTAAGTACAACACAATGTTAAAATCATGACTTTTTCAGTTTTTTTTTTTTTTGTTGGGTTAATAACTCAGAAACCAATTGTGTTATCATGATATAAATGTACAGAGCTATTACGGTTATAATAGTAAATTACATATAGGTTTACCATTTTATTTTAAACAAATTTGGTGGTATAATTTCCTGAAGACCTTGAGATTTCGATATCTCTCAGATTACTGGTTGAAGGCTTTCTAAAGCTAAGTTCACATTAGGAAAATATTTGACACGAAATAGTTGGTCGTGTTTGTCCGCAATTATTATAACTAAATACAGACTTGATTTTTTGTTCACATTATGTACATTTATTTGAAATTTTTGTTTGATCAAACAGATTTAAGGAATTGCAAAATACGAGAAGAGGAAAAATATTTTAAGCCTGTTCAGATTAAATGCAAATTATTTGATTAAACACACAACTACCATAAATTTATTTGACGTCAATTATTATATGAATTTATAACAAAATCTTATTTTTATTTTATTTTGTTTTATGAATTTTTATTTTTAGAGGGAATTTCGGAATATTTTTGTAGCGTTTTCATTTAATATGAAAATGCTGTTTATTTTAGAAACTATTTACAATAGAGTCAAAAATTTAGATAAATCTAGCTATTATAAATTTATCAATTGCAAACGTATACTTACTTTAAAAATAAATATATATATATGCCTTTATGAAACCGACCTTCAACTTCAAATATTTTTTTAAATTCAGACTTTTTTAAAAAACTTTTGATGCAATTATATTAACAACACTTTTTGCTGTACCAGAAAAAACATTCAAGACCTGATACGGTTCCATGTGGTGCCGACAAGCACCCAAAATCAAAAATTCCAAAAAAAAGTGTTTGAAACTAACAAGATTTTTTAATTTCTTTTCATTACTGTAGTCGCGGATTTTAGCATAAATGTCCAATTCTTCTAATGTAGACTATAAACACTTGTAGAAAAGGATTAACCAGCAATTAATCAGTGTCAAATTGTGTTGTGCAAAATTCGTGAAACCAAATTTTAAGAAAATTCAAAATTTTGCAGTTTTTTCACTGGGGATTTTACGCCGTTTCGGATATTTCAAAATTAAAAGAAGAGCCCAAAAGCTCTTGAATCGTGCATCGTTTGACATATATTTCGTTAATGTGCCCTCAACAGAAATGCTGTAGGAGGTACCCAAACTTGGAGAGAAAAGACGTGAATGGCTCCAAGAGGTGCATTTTTCGTGAGGCACACTCGTAACATTATTTCAGTGAAGCTAGAGTATAGCGTTATCAAAGAAGGTTTCCAAATGACATTTAAAAATCATTGTGGCGTTTTAAAATATTAATTTGCTAAACGTGTATAGCAATTTTAAGAAATTCAGCAATTTTGCATATTTTGTTGTAGCGGATTTTGGTGTTATAAATCAATTTTAAACTAAAATAAGTTCCTGTGTAAAGTTTTACTTGCGCAAGAAATATAATTTTACAGCGATGTTTTTAGTTTATCATTAATCGTCGAGGCACGCCCAAGGCACTAATTGAAATTTGCGATGATATACACAGATGGACAAAAGTCACCGTCATTTGCATTTATGTAAGTTTGAAGGGCCTCTGCACCCATAAAACAAATGATATATAAAAATAGTTTAATTCTGCTAACATATGGTTTATTTAAAATGTTTTAAGGTTCTTTCATTAACCTTATTAACAAAAATAAGTATTTACTATTTGAAGTTCATATTTCTTGTGGACAAAAGTCACCGTCACTGCATCTAAATATTAAAGAAACTTTAAGAAATTTCGCTCTTACCAACACTTCTGTCTAAATTCGTGTAATATGGTAACTTTAAGACTGAAATGTGAAAATTTAATAACGGTACTTAATAGGGTATCCAATTATTCGGATGTTCATATTAATCGGTTTATTCGACAAATAATTATTCGAGGTTAAAAGTTGATCGGTTAATAACCGATTATTGAAAAATTATTCGATTAACCGAACAACCTTATTTATATATGTAAAACATATAAATTAAACAAATTATAGCATTTAATCTATTGAAATAGTTACTTAGATACATAATATAAAATTAAATTTTTTTACAAGGGGATCATTTCGTAATTATTTTCTCCTATTTGTATTAAAAAAATTTAATTTTTTAGCTATTTCTATAATATATTCTCCTAATTCCACTTTATTTAACACATTTTTCTCGTAAGCGTATTTTCTGTGTAAGAATGATAATTTGTTAATCGAGTCTAAATTAATATTTTTTGGATACATTTAGGAGATGACAATTAAAAGTATTATGACTTGTATAACTTTGAATTTACTTTAATCCAAGTAATGTTTTACGAATTTCTATTAATACAAGTTTAACTTTTTTAACTTTTCTCATCGCTTTTTATAAAATATTCTATCCCAACAAAAAATGCATCCAATAAGATACTGAAATTGTGATCCAGAATTAGTACAAATTCGTATACTTTTCAATGAATTGCATTTTTTGATACATATTTTATGTCATGTTCACGATGTGCAAATTTTTTTTTTTTTTTTTAAGGCTCAAGGAAATTAGTTTTAATTTTTATTATTATTTTAATAAAGAAAATTATGCATAACATTGTTTTTCATTTGTTTCAGTTTTTTTCTTTTTTGTAAAGATAACATCCAAAAATCAACGTCTTATAGCAGAACAATTCATTTAAATCTTTCTATATACATATATTGGATTTTATTACTTCTAAAGCAGAAGAAAAAGTACCTCACTAAAAATTATTTTTATTTATTTTTACTGGAATGTAACAGCAAGATGTAGTTTACATAAATGTAACATAAAAATAAAAAATGTTCTAATTTATAACTCAAAAAAAAAACTACATTTCGGTTAACCGGTTATTCGATAGAAATTATTCGGTTTATTTGTTATTCGAAAATAGACAGTTTTAAATTATTCGGACAGTTAACCGACAAAAATTAACCGGATAACCGAATGACGGTTAATCGATTGGATACCCTAGTACTTAATTTAAAAAATTTGCTAACTCCACTTTTATTAAAAATGAGTTAAAAAAAGAAAAGAAACTACAATTGAAGAAAGAAAAAATATTTTAAGTGCGTACAAACAAATTAAAACGATCCGGGAAATATGCACATTGGTTAACCGTCCACGTACTACCATTGCTGGAATTATAAAACGTTTTAAAGACGACCCAACATGTGAGTATCAGACAAGAAATGGACGACCGCCAGCACTATCTGTTCGGGAAAAGAGCGAAATAGTAAAAATAATTAAAAAAGAGCCTAAAACTTCATCGTCCGACATTGCTGTTAAAGGAAAACACTGGTACAGGTGTTCACACCCGTACTGTACGTCGAGTGCTAAATTCTGCCGGGTATAATGCCAGACTTTGCAGGAAAAAACCGCAGATTAGCAAGGTGAACCAAATGAAACGCCTTTCTTTCGCAAAAGAGCACGTAAATAAAGGAATAGACTTTTAGGATGAAAAGCAAATTTTCCATATGTAAATCAGACGGACGTGTTTTGAAATGGAGAAAGAAGGGGGAGGCTTTGCAGGAAAAACACATTCAGTCGACTGTTAAACATGATGGTGCTGGTGTCATGGTATGGGGTTGTATGTCGGCGGCTGGGGTAGGGGAACTAGTATTTATTGATGAAGTAATGGATAAAAATATTTATTTGAATATCCTTAAGGATAACTTGCATAAAAGTGCTCAAAAACTTGGCATTGAATCCGACTATTTCTTCCAGCAGGACAACGACATCACATTACTTCCAAAAATATGATTAAAGAGAAATTAATGGAGGAATGGGAGAAAATTGATCCGGAAGTGACGAAAAAGTTTGTACATTCTATGCAGAAACGTTTGCAAGAAATTATTAAAAATAATGGCAAACATACCTCATATTATAATAATAAAAGTTTTTAATTAACTTTACCTGACGGTGAATTTTGTCCAGTAGTTATGAACTGTTTTGTATATTTTTAATTTGTTTTTTAATAAGTATAAGAAAAAGGAGTTATTTTAACTGAAATAATATTTGAATAAAATATACTTTTTAAGTTAACCATTTTTATATTTCAATTGTTTTCTGAGCATGGGGAGCCTTTAAACATTGTACATGATAGATGACGGTGACTTTTGTCCATGTGTGTATGTCAATCTGTAGCTGCTTTAATACCTTATACCAAAATCAATATGGCGTTCGAAAAAAAGTACGATTTTTTATTTAATGCAACTTTAGAGATTTGACTAAGTGCAATTAAAAAATGTATATAAATGACATTGTCTTAAAAATGAATTTTGCAATAAATGGATGAATATGAACAAGACTACATCACTAAAAACTGAATTTTGCTAATTTTATAAGAAGGTTTAATAATTATTAAATCGCTAATATATCCCCGAATACTTAACTTATCGCGATATTTTTAATTTGTATTTTAGATACACCATTGTAGAGTACATAAATGCAATAATTTTTGATTTTGGATTATAAATAGAATTTTGACAATTTAAAAAAAAATCATCTTAAACCACCATAAAATTGATGCCCTTCGGTAAAAGTCATTCACGCGAACAGATTTGTGTTTCACTAGAGCCAAGGAATATTGGTACTAAATATCGTTGATGTGCCATTTAAAAATTTTCGAATTTTTTTTTTAACATCAAAAGTAAACGAGTTGGAAGAATTGCCCATATATATATATATATATATATATATATATATATATATATATATATATATATATATATATATATATATATATATATATATATATATATATATATATATATATATTTTTTTTTTTTTTTTTTTTTTTTAAGTAATTTATGTAATTTATAACAACCCTGTTTCCTCTTCACGTCATTTACAAAACAGGTCTGTCTTCACAAAACAACAGTATTTTTTTAGAATATGTTTTCTTTGCACGCTATTTTTAATACAAAATATTAATATATTGACAGTCAATTCAGCTGCTTTTTGCCCCTGTTTGATCTTACAATTATTTTGTAAGATTAAACAAAAAATCACCCAAAATAATGGCAAATAATGCCACATTTTTTACATAAAGCAAATATTTTTGTTTGACCAAAATCAGTTGTTTTCTTGTTTGGATCAAAGTAATTTATTTAAAATATTCCCTGCAATGATTACAGCATAACTGTTTAAATGAGAAAGAAAACTAATCGATTAAACAACTCTTCTGTGGCTGACTGGCCGTTCAGGAACACAGATTTATGCAGGTATTTTGGAAAAATTTTGCGATTTGCGCCTATAATTGCAACACCCCGATTTGTGCAGAGAAGTCCTTCTGAGATGTCCAGTGAAGTTCTTACATACAATTTGAATGTTGTCATTTGGAAGCAAACATAAAAAATACTCGAGTCAATATGTTCAAAACTTGTTCATTCAAATGTCGATTTTGCATAATCTCATCATAAGTTTTGTAAAATTCAGTATTTATACGTTAACAATAATGATTTTACCTTGTTCCTAATTTCTATTTATTATGATTTATTTCAATTGTTTTTTTTTTAAGAAATTCTATATGTTATGTTTTGAATATGTGCATAGGTTTATTACAAACCTTGTAACATAAATTTAGCATAATTCCGATGTTTTCTTTTGTTTAAAATATTTGTTCTGCCATAAATACCTACATAAGTATGTTGCTGGTAAAATAATTCTCATAAATAAAATAATTTTAATACCATTTGATGGTCACAATTTTTGTATTATTTTTAGTTGCAAACAACTAAATACTGGCCAACAAAAATACAAAGTAAAACAAAACAAGATTTTGTATTTTCTTTTATAAATCTGCTAAAATAAAAACGAATAACTACTTCTTATATTTCACTAGCTACAAATGTTTTAACATAATTGCATTATTAGTAATTACAACTTATTATATATAATGAACAAAATAAAAATACTTTATTTCCAAAAAAAAAAAAAAAAACTTTTATATGATTTTTGCACTTTTATGTAGTTAAGCAAACTGAAAAAACAAAGAGTAAATTACACTTTGCGCCAACTTTTTTAAGGTTAAATTTTATGCAGGTTAAACTTTTTTAAATATTAAATTTTAAATTAAATATGTATTTGAATTTAAGTAGGCGATCTAGGGACCACGCTTATTAGAAAAGTAGCCATATATACTTCGGTAATTAGCCAGGCACAGTAAGGCAAAACGCAAAATTTTCGGTAACAAATTTGAATCTACTAAACTACTGGTCGGGTCAAATTAAAATATGTGTTGTAGAGGAGGACCTAATCTTTCAGAAAACGCATCTTGTAGTCACCCAGTTATAACGCGAGATATGGTACAAGGTGTGAAAGTTTAACAAATTCTTTACTTCTTCAAATCAAGTCCGATTTCAAAGATTTGTATATAAAAGTAAAGCGCTTGGTAAGATAACCTAAGTTATCTCTTACAATTTAGATTTTTTTCCGGATTTTTTGCCTTGAATTTATTTAGTTTTTCGGGAAAAAGTCTTGGTGTATATGAGGGAACATTTTTTTAAATACTCTACAATTTGTAACATATTCCGAAATAATACTCTAAACAAATTTTATATTATCTCAATTCGTCTATTAGTGAAAAATTTTCAAAGTCAGCACCATAGATTATAACATAGATATGAAGTTCAGTTTTAAAAAACCTAAGTCGGTTGTCAAAAAAAACCTAAGTCTAAGAATGTGTTAGAAAAATTTTTCATTGAAAACAAAAATAATTCTAGTACGTGTGCCTTTTTGAGTAATTTTTTTTCAATTGAGTTTTTTTTTAAGCTTCATATCTATGTTATAATCTATGTGCTGACTTCTAAAATTAGAATGATTTTATTCTATTCTATGATAATAAAATTCTATTTTTTGCAAATATATTGTTCTATTCTTTCAGTATTTTTTTTCATAAAAAAAAATATTTTTTTTAAGTATTTCAACACAAGGTTTCATCTTTTTGCACCTACATCCAGCACTGGTCAAAAATGGTGAATTGCAGGATTTATAAAAAGTAAATATTAGTTATTGCGTAAAAAGGGGCTAGCAAAGCGCACAGGGAATAGCTAGTATGTATATAAAAATTCGTTTTTATTGTTTTGTTTGTACCTTATAGACTGCTAAAACGCTAAAATTTATTTTTGAAATTCTCACAGCATCATCCCGAAAGTAAAACAAGCTTACCATCAAAAAGATGGGGGTATATTGATTTTGTCATTCCGTGTGTAACATGTCGAAAAAATCATTTAAGACCCCATAAAGTATATATTTTCTGGGTCCTAGTTAGATTCTAAGTCGATCTAGCTATGTCCGTCCGTCTGTTGAAAGTAGGATAGGGCTTGAACGGGACATGGGAACCAAATTTGGCTTAAATACTTGTCTTATATAAGGTTTGTTTGGTATTGAAAATGAGCAAAATCGGTGAATAAACAAAAAAGTTATGGGCAATATACTAGAAACACAGGGTGTCCGTTTTAGCTTTATTTCATACTTTTCTGCTGATATCTCTTCAACAAGAGCATGTACGATAACAAAATTTATAAAATTAAATTTGAAAAAGTTAATGGTGGGTATATAGATTCCGCCGAGCCGAATATAACATTCGCTCTTGTTTTTATT
Organism: Protophormia terraenovae; assembly: GCA_951394005.1. Lineage (NCBI taxonomy): Eukaryota > Metazoa > Arthropoda > Insecta > Diptera > Calliphoridae > Protophormia > Protophormia terraenovae. The sequence continues at coordinate 94,763,025 of OX596077.1, forward strand.
TTTCGATAGGAGCAGGTAGAAGAAAATAAAATATTAATTATCGTATCGTATCTTAAGAATTAATATAACACAAGTCTTAAACTTTTTTGGAAATTATCAAGTTCAACAATTGAGATGAATATAGGACGGACAGCTTTGGGGAGGAGGGTACCCCGATACAAAGTAAATCCTAATACTCCTACAGCAAAAGTCTTAGAATTTTACAGGAATACTTTTCACAATTTATAATGAAAATAAGACGGATAGAACAAGGAGAAAAGGTACCTCTCATACAATGAAAATTTTAAATACCGTATATCCTCAAAACTATTATAGCAAAAGTCTTAAGATTTTGTAGGAATAACTTTCTCATTATCCTCCATAATTTTAAAATGGAGGATAAGAATATTTCCTTTACAAAGGAAATATTCTCAATGGCATATCTAAAGAACTATTATGGCGAGAACGCTAAAATTTTAAGGGACCTACTTTTTTATCTTATTGCATTGATGAAATAAAAATAGGACATATATATAATTTTTGCATATCTAAAGTAAGGCCTGCGCACGAAAAAATCCGTGCATGCAAATCTGCTTATAGAAACTAAGCCAGTGGGCGAATTTTTTTAAAGTGATATTTTTATTAATGACTGTTATGTTCAAGTTCTAAACATAAAAGAATAAATTAGTGCCTGTTGGTTTTTAAGGAAATATCTGATCTTTTCCAGAATTATTCTAATTGAAGTTTTTATTGTGTTTCGGCCACGTTTTTGCTCGAACAATTCCACTTATTTTTAAACTCCATTTCATTTTATGCTGAGCTTCTAATCTTCTTTAAATTATTTGTTACTAGAGTCCAATATTTTTGAATTGCACGGAGTTTCGGACAATTTAATGGATTAGCCTCTATCGGTACAAACTATTTGGTACAACTCCATTGTTTTGTTGTAATGAGAAAAAACGGGAACAGGCCAGAAAACAGGGGATATACTGAATTTTATTAGGAAAGGGAGAAGTCTTTTCCAAAGGCACTCATTCACGTATATTTCTGTCTTAATGAAACCATTTTTTAAGAATGAAGTGCTTCGTTCCTGCGTATGCATATGACTTCCCAAATCAAAAACTTTGTTAGGAGTTTTGATTTCTTTGATACACGAAATTTTTCTGCCATAATCCCTCTAGCATCTGCGACAAAGAATTCCTGGCTAAGAAGTTGAAAAAAGTCACCCTATACGAACGTTTCATCGTCTACTATACAGAAACAAAAATTCCGAAAAAAAATCGTACGAAGAACTTTCATGATATTTATTTCCTCCAAATTCTTGCTTTCGTTTCTATTAGGATTTTTTCTTGCTTTATAAGTCTTCAGGCTAGACTTCCTTTTAAATTTTCTGATAAAGATTCAAAGCAATAAACTTTTTGTGACACTTCCAGAGATGAGGTGATTTTCTCTCAAAATCCTTTCTATTTTTCCTGAGTCCTACAGCCTGAAGATACTATTTGTCTTCCATTACCAGGTTACCATTCAGTGATCATGACTTCTTTGTATAATATGATGACCCAAGAAACTGTATTTTGCGGCACAACAGCCTTCTTTGCAATTATTTTATATGACCAATGCAAGATTTCATGAAAAATTTGAATTATGAGTTTATGTGGTTTTTGTTAAACTTCCATTTTAAGAAAAACCATTTTTGCTATTACCATGAAACTTAGCACATGGCAAGTGAGTAATTAATTTTTCACCACATCAAAAGTTGTAAGCCCAAGAGCATGCACGGATTTTTTCGTGCGCAGTCCTTAGTAAATTAGTGAATGTCTTAAAAAGTTTTAGAAACATTTTCATATAAAATTTTTAATAGGGAGGATAGATGAAGGGGTAGTAGTGGCCCCCATATAAAGTAAATATTAGTTATGGCATCAAAAGGGTTAGCGAAGCGCACCATTACAATAAAAATAATAACTATTTTCTCTATTACAACTTACATTTTATTAGAATTTTTTATAATCCATAAAACTAAATCAAAAAAATGTTAAAATTCCAACAAAACTTATTATTAATTATAGCTAAAGATGAAGCAGCAACAAATGTTAAAAACTGTTTAAGATTTTGTTATGTATAAAATTCATAAACTTTTTATTTATTTTACACTTTTTTTCTATTTATTTTATTTATTATATTTTCAAAACATATCCGTTTATGAGTAAACTGTTTAAATAATTAAATCATTCAAATGATTTTTTTTAAACATTCATTAAATCATTAATTTAATTTATTATTTATTTTTTTTACTCCATTGTTTTCATTAACACTCTTCAAACATATTTTTTATTTATTTTCTTAGAAATTGCATTTTATATTAACACCATACTTTAAGTGAAGAAAAATTACATACTTGTACAACAACAAGAAAACACACAATATTCCTATTCGAAAACGTATTTTAAAGGTGTAAAAATTAAATTGTTACTGAAGGAACAAAAACAGAGGTAGCAAACAGAACGTTGTTGCTTAATGAAAATAAACGCGCCAACTGTTTTTGGTCAAAGTGTTAAATTTACGTTCAAGTCAAAAAGAGAGAAAAAAATATAATAATAATAAAAAGACACAAACACAAACGAAATGAAATAAAAATACAAAAATAAAAAAAGTCACAAGAATAAGACAAGACAACAAAAAATAATAAAAATGTTGTACACACACACACACATACAAAAGTAAAAGCAAAATCACAATACATAGCAAAAGCAGCAGCAAAACATTTGACAAGAAGAAAAACCCTTTTCAAAGTTGATTCTTTCTTTTATTTTTTTGCATCACACTCGTGCAATCAAACATCACACCAACACTAACTGACAGACGGACAGACAGACAGAAAGACAACGTAACCGACACCAACACCGTTCAAACAAAAACACAATACGAATCCAACACACCACCAACAAACAAGCAGCTCCGAGATCAACAAACAGCAACAATTCCCCAACAACAACAGCAACATCTGAGAATAACACCAGGCAAACAGCAATAAGAATGAAAAATGTATGACTTGTATTTTTTTTTTTTTTATTGTTTTTCAGTCTTATTTATTATATGATACACTACCCAAAGGTGTGCAAGCAATGATACTATTGTCACAATATTGGTAACGTTATGATACTATTTAATTCAATATATTCCAGTTGGCCAAAATGGTCGACGATATTTCGTTCATTTTATCGTTATTTTACCAAAGACAATGACGCCCATATGCACGATTTTCGCCAAACAAAGGGTCACCTCGTGGTCGTGGAAGTGGCAATTGAAATTTTACTGACGCATTGGTAGTCATGGAGGTGATTGTGTGTGTAAAAAAGTGCCACTACGTAGTTGTGGAGGTGCCAATTGATTTTCATTGGCATGTTCTAGGAGAAATGTAATTAATAAAGTAACTAGTGGTGACCTAATGTAATCAGTCAAGTAACTGGTTTGGGACAGCCACCTGCTGGGGAGATACATATTAATGAAAACTTCGGAAAAAAAAATGGTATCCAAACATTTTATCAATACTTCTTATATTATTGAAAGAATGAAGTCTGTGGATGCACACTTGGCTACCTTTCTGAACCTAACCTAACCTAACCTAACCTAATCTACACTTTCCCATTAAATTTTCTTTTTTTTGCTCTTTAGGATTAAGTAGTTGTATTCACTTCCGAGAACGTGAATGACAATTAAGAAGTTTTAAAAAACTATTCGCCATCTACTCTCTTCAAACTCTCCCTAGAGGAAAGGGAACCGGTTCTCGCTCCGGAACTTTATATGGGAGGAGCCTGTCATTTTTACATGGGGTTGTCATTAGAGGTGACTAATTAGCCCCTTGGGACAGGTCACAGGACTGGTCCAAGAGGACATGTTCATAGTCGATTAATATAATAAAAATATCAGAAAAAATTTCTACTTTATAAACACTTTTTCATTATTATTTTTTTTATTTGTTTTTATTAAATTAAAATTATTTTTATTTTATAATTTTTCGTTCATGTCGATGGCACCACCCCGAACCGAACCCACGTTTTTCTGATGTATCTTACGTTTTACAGTCTTCAACTCTAAACACTCAGCCACAGGGTGTTAATTGGAGCGAGTTGCTAATTGCGCACTTAACATGCCTGTTACAAATTGACTCACAATTGATATTTAGTGAGTGTGGTGGTGTCAACTGGAGTTAGGTGTCAATTGGTGCTCAACCGGTGCTGAGGGACCGATCCATTAGTGCAATTGCCACAAATTTCCCGCAGGGCTATTACATATGTCTACTTAATGACTCAGTCGCCCATATAGGTCATTTATTCACTATATATAGTGGCTAAAAAAGGCATACCACTTAAGAGAGTTTTATCTGTAGAGGGTTCATAGAACCATCGAAGACGGTCTGAGCATTCATTTGTCTATAACAGAACTTTTATTGATTAAAGACGCTGCCCGTAAAGAGTTTTTTTCCACGCGGGAGCACCCGAATATCTCGTCTTCTTTAGTAAATAAGTGTCATGATCGTTGAGCTCAGCCGCACGAGTATTTTCGTAAACTAACGTTGAATATTTCGAAGTTTTCATTACGTTATGAAGCTTAGGGGACGAAAAGGAGACTTGCTGGAGTGTGAAGTGAGCAAAAGCTCGAGAATTTTGTACTGGTGTCCTTTCACATATGAAATATGCTTTGGGCTTTAAGAATTGTATGGCTCGAATGACGAAGCAGTAAGAGTTTTGAACATTTAAATATCAGCAACAACAATTTTACTATTCGCAGAAATCGGAAAGCGCATCGATGTTAAATGTGATGATATCCCTTCCCGCGTTTGGATTTCTGCAGAGAAACCTCAAGTGCAACCTATGAAATTTTGAATTTATCCCACAGATAGAACTGCAGACGAAAAAATTTACATTTTTTAAAACTATTATTACTTAGTCGGAGTTTACACACAGCAATTTTTTTTGCAGCAACTCCGACTTCGTAGGCGAAAGAGGTAAAGATAATGTAAAAATTTAGTATTCCCTTATAACATTAATTTTATTTATCTTTAATGTAAACATTTCAGTTAAGATTAAATACAGGATCTCATTTTATGACAAAAATTACAAAATTAATAATGATCTACTGTAGGGCATTTCAAAAATGGTCAATAACAATTGTACGTTACTACTTTTTTTTAAATTTATTTCTTTAAAAAAATTTAATCAAACGTATGTATCTAACAACAAAAGTACTTATACATATGATTCTTACAATCATATCAAAGACTTCAATCCAGTAATAACAAAAACACACATATATACATGTTCATACATATGCAGCAGTTAAAGAAGAAAGAAGAAAAACTGGAAGAAAAAAATATATAAAAACAACAATAACTTAACATATCTTTAAAAGAAATCAAGATTAATGTTTTAACTTCTACTACGAAACACACTCAAAGCCCAAATACAGCCAGCCAGTCAGTCCGTCTAACAACGCGGCATTCATTCAGTCAGTCAGTCTTTCAGCCAGCATAAGAACCATTCGAACATTTGAAATTGAAGCAAAAAATAAAAATAAAACGAAGAGGAAATTCAATGCTAAACTCAAATAATAAAATAACAACAACACCAAGTAGTAATAAAAACAAAATCCAACAGAGTATCAAGAACACAAACAGCAACTGAATACAACAACAAGAACAAAAAACTACAATTTATAAAAAAAAATTAAAAAGAATTCTTTTCTTCACACCTCAAGTGATGGTTTAAATGAAACAACAACATCAACAGGACCAACAAAAAAAAACGTAAAGACAAGAAAAAGGTATACAAAACCTTTAAAGAATAACATCTTAAATGCTGTGCAACAAACATTTATACAGTATCGCATCGAGGTATTATGACAGATTTCGAACAGGTATTTTTGAGTAAATCTTAAAACATTTACAAAGAAAAAGTATTCAAAATTTTTATAAACTTACTTTTGGAGGAAATGCTAAAATTCCATTAAATTATGGATCGTAAGACTATTGAATAAATTTAATATGATTTTTCAAATGATGGTATGCTCTTGAGAAAAATATCTATCTTAGAATGCTAAAAAAGATACAGAAAATAATAATAATAATAATAATGGGGATATCGTAACACATCGAAAGATGTGTGAGAAAAACTATATTTATTAATAAATTTGTTAAGGTGATGGCGAGGATCATCGTAAGTTGCTTGTGGTAACATTTAGGATTATTACGTAGGGTCAACACGAAAGATTTTTCTATCATAGCAAGTAACAAAACGTTGGCAGAGCTACTTCAATTTTTTTGTTTATATCAGCATATATGGGAACACGTAGATAAAATTTTATCATAATAAATCACATTTTTTTGGTTTTAGTTGAGGAATGTTGACAAAATTTAATGGTCATATTTGTTTTGTTTTTTAAATTTCATTTTATTTTGTTTCTGGAATGCAAATGGTTTAAACCAACATAACGGAAATTTCATACTTCATGAAAAAGCAAAATATTGATGTAATGTTAGTCTCCGAGACGCATCTCACCAAAAGGTACAATTTTTATATTTCAGGTTATTCATTCCATTCTACTAATCATCCGGATGGAAAAGCACATGGTGGTACTGGTATACTAATTAGAAATCGAATACGACATTATGCCCTATATGAAATCTCAAAAGATTACTTGCAGGCAACATCTATTCACCTTGAATGTTTCTCAGGTGGTTTAACCCTTAGCTCGGTTTATTGCCCACCACGATTTTCAATGACAAAAGAAAAATTTGAAGAATTCTTTAACACTCTAGGAGATCGTTTCCTGGCATGTGGCGATTATAATGCGAAACACACGTACTGGGGTTTAAGATTGATGAATCCTAGAGGTAGGCAGCTTTATAAGGTACTAGTTGATCGCAAAAATGGCATTGATTTCGTATCCCCTGGACGTCCAACGTACTGGCCGGCTGATCCTAGAACAATTCCTGACCTAATAGACTTTGCCATATTTAAAAATATAAACCGAAATTCAATAACTACTGAAATTGCTTATGACTTAATTTGTGACCATTCTCCTGTAATAGTAACATACTATGGAAGAACTAACCACGAACTCTTTCTATAGTACAAATTGGCTGAAATATAGAAAATATATAAGTAGTCATATCCACACGAATCCAAATTTTCATTGCGAGGAAGATATTAATGAATGCGTCAATGACTTTACGTCATTACTTACTTCAGCAATGGAACATTCTAATAGTCAAACTTTTATAAAGGATGATAAAATAACTTCCAATACTGAAATTTAAAAACTTCTCCTTGAAAAAAGAAAACTCAGAAGAGAATGGCAACAAACTAGATCACCAGCTGCAAAGCAAAAAACTAAAAAGAACCCTCAATTAGAAGAGGATCGCCAAAATAGAAAATATATTGAAAACCTAACGAATAATAAACATACCAATTTTTCAATATGGAAGGCAGCGAAGGATATTAAACCATCGGTAGAGGCACAAAGTCCTTTAAGGCTAACGCTACCTGGGCGCGTAGTGCAGAAGATAAGGCAAATTTATTTGCATGCTACTTAAGCACAGTCTTTCAAACCAATCCCCAAACAAAATATTTTGTATTGGGAGAGACACTTGACACTACACCAAATTATGATGACATAATTGTTGTTAGCCCAGAGGACATTGATACAATCATTAAAGAAAAAATAAATGTTAGAAAATCACCTGGATATGATTCAATAACACCATCAATGATTAAAAACCTACCGAATGTGGCAATAATTGTGCTATCAATCATTTTCAACGCGATCTTAAAACTAAGAGTGTTTCCAAAAATTTGGAAAACTTCTCTGATTAAAATGATACCAAAGCCAGGAAAAGATTCTACTATAGCATCTTCATATAGACCCATTAGCTTACTTTCATGCTTGTCGAAGCTGTTCGAAAAAGTATTTCAAAAGAAAATTCTACCATTCTTGAACGATGGAAATATCGTCCCAGTTCACCAGTTTGGTTTTCGTGAAAAACACGGAACCATAGAACAATTGAATCGTCTAACTGGAGAGATAAGGAAATGTTTCGAATTAAAGAAGTATTGTTCAGCTATTTTCTTAGATGTCGCACAAGCATTCAACAAAGTTTGGCAAAAGGGCCTAAACTATAAAATTAAATGTTTACTACCACCATGTACCCACAAATTGCTGGAGTCCTATCTATCTGATCGTATATTTAGGGTGAAATATAATGACTTTGTGACGGAAGAATTTGAAATAAAAGCCGATGTTCCGCAGGGAAGTGTCCTTAGACCTACCCTATATCTAATTTACACCTATGATTTGCCTATATGTGATGAACTGACTATTTCAACGTTTGCTGATGACACTGCAATACTCAGTTCTCATGAAAACCCACAAATAGCATCTAGCCAACTAGATATTTATCTCCGACGTGTGGAGACATGGTTGAAAAACTTGCGTATTCGCGTAAATGAAGTGAAAAGTAACCATGTTACATTCACCCTGAGAAGAGGAAACTGTCCTCCAGTTACACTTAATGATATAAACATACCCCAGTCAGATCATGTTACATACCTTGGTATTCACTTAGATAGGCGAATAACTTGGCGCCGTCATATAGAAGCTAAGAGACTTCATATGAAGTTAAAAGCTTCTAGTCTTCACTGGCTAATTAACAGTCATTCAAAACTAAGCCTTGACAATAAAGTCATCCTGTATAAAACCGTTTTAAAGCCAATTTGGACATACGGAATCCAATTATGGGAAACAGCCAATAATACGAGTATTGATATTATACAGAGGGCCCAATCAAAGATTCTTAGGACCATGACGGGTGCACCATGGTACATAAGAAATGAGAATATCCATAGGGACTTAGAAGTACCATTTGTAAGAGACGAGTTTAGGAAGCTCAGTGAAAAATACACACTTAAACTACAGACTCACCCCAACCCACTCGCAAGATTTCTTCCTAAAGTTCAGTCTGTTACAAGACTTTCCACCCCGTTAATAGCAGGACCATGGAATAACCAGTGATCTCAATACAGATCGAATAGTATTTAATATTTAGTTTTTAAGATTTTAATACGTATTGTGAGGTCTAAAATAAGACAGATTCAATATACAAATAAAACGTAAAAAAAAAAATATTTTGTGTTATTTTTGCTCCAAATAATTATTTAATTGAGATTTCCATGAAGATTTGACCTTTTTCTTAAAAAAATAAAATAAACGTCAACGAAATGCAATCACAAAATGACTTTTGATAGCAAAAGTCGCTTGAGCTCTAACAATTATATTGTAATGCTGCAATAATATAAATAAATTTGCTCCGCAAATGATAAATTCTTTTCATAATAAAAATTTGACGTTTGTTATGATAGAAAAATCTTTAGTGTAGACCTTACGTTATAAGCTTTTTGCATAATTCAGAAGTATTTTCCAAACAAATGCACTATTTTTTCAATTTTGCATGAATAAGCTTATGATATAGTTTTTGGACACTATAAGACATATTAACTATAAGGTAGTGTTGAAAACACAGGTGCTTTTTTCTTGCTTGTCTTTACTGTCAAATGTTGTTTTTTGTTATGGTGTTTGTTTACATTTTTTATTTCATCTTTGTTATTGTTTCAATTAGCAAAATTTGACATTTAAGACAAGCAATTGAGAGAAAAAATCGCTGTTGTTTTTGTATTTGTTGTAGAATTGCTTTAATCTTATAGCAAATAAGCCTTGCTCTAATGTAAATGGTCTTGTGGCATTGCTACAACCAAACATTTCGCTAGCTGATTGAAATCGAACGATCTTTCAACTAACGTCAACGTTGTTCTTCAATGTTTATTGTGGCAGTCAACCGATCCTTCATTATGACCTAAATATGCTCATTATTGAGCAATGTCAATGCCTGACTGTCTTTGCTCCCTCTTTGACATAATTATTTTAATTTTTTCAGACTAAAGCAGCAAACCAATCACGCATCTTTTGGCATTTAAACTTAACATACGACAATAATACATTATTGTGACTTTTTCTAAATCAAGTTTCGTCTCATTCAACAATTTTCTGATAAGATTTTTTACTACTCAAAGTCTCTCAATTGATATTTTATAATAACTTGAAATTAAAAATTAGGTTAGGTTCGGTCTAAGTCGGTGCCCATAGAGACCATATGATCCCTTAAAAGAAAAAATGTTTTGCTCCGAAGAGCTAGAAGCTCTTTGTGACAGCTGCTGACTATCTTAGACCTAATATTACTGTCTTTAATGGCTTTATAGCAGCTTGACTATCAATGAAAAAGCTAATATTACACTTTGATTGACATTGATATTTGTATTGCTGCCATGGCTATTGCGCAAATTTCGACTTGGAATAAACGATAAAAAGTCCCCAATTTCAGTTCATTGCAAAAAAATCCCACAACAAGTTCCATCAGTGTAAAAATTTAATTCTGAAGACTTTTCTCTTACATTACATTGTACGGTCTGTTATAAAGCCTCCAGTCACATCCCTTATTATCTCCGAATTATGCACCAATTCAGCTTTCAATGAATCAGTTTGCTTTAGTCTGTTAAGGGTTATCCTTGCTGATTGCCCCGGTAATACTCAACAGTGCTAATCTATTATGTTTGTTCAGTGCATTAGCATATACCTTTTTGTTAATAATAGGCCACCACACATGGCAGACATATGTAGCTACAGGCCGTAACACCGCAGTATATAGCCAATAGAATAATTTTGGTTTTATCCCTCATTTCCTACCAATAAGTTTTTGCCTTGAATAAAAGCATAAGCTTTCCTAATTCATACGTTCAGGTTGTCCCTCCAATTTAATAAATAAACTTTATTATTTAAAAAATAAATACAAATTTAAAAAATAAAGAAAAATTAAAAAATCTTTTTGTACATTTTTCTTTTACTGCCTTTTGCAAACTAACAAATTTCAAACATTTTATCTGTTTTAAATCTGATATACCTATCAAAAATATTGCTATCAAGAAAACTATTTAAAATTAACTGCAGTAGAAGTTATTACGAAAATTATGTTATATTTTATTTGAACGCACACCTTAATAATCTACGAACAAGTTGAAACCAAATGGTATGAATGTTCTGAAATCAGTCATAATTCTCCGGTTACATACTGTAATGCAACAACAACAATAACTCAACATCATCAAAAGCGACAATAAACGTTAAGTTACGAACGTAAAATTCTTGTACATATAAGTTACCTTATGAACGTACGTACGTTCCTCTTCTGCAGAAGAATAAAAAACAACAATAAAAAACAGGAAAAAAGGTAATAAACCCGTCATGACCAATATGTGGGGCATGAGGATATTAAGTATAAAACAAGCGGATTTTTTTTTTTTTTTTAAAGAAAAGTAACATAATAAAAATTTAATGTACCTTAATAATTCAAGAAAATGTTATTGTTTTCAGATTATGTTCATGTATTTTTAAAAACATCAAGCCGGTAATATAAAAACATGTCCTAGTAAAATTAAATCACATCTTAAAGTTCAGTGACATCACCTACCTGCAATAGAAGAGAAATAGTTATTATTAGTTTAAACAAAATAATTCAGTTTATTAAATTCTTAAGTGAAAATGGTAATTGTTAAATAAATTTTGCTTAATATACATATACTAGGGTGGATCAATTGTTTAAATCCGTAAAGAACAAACGTAATCTACAAAAAAATTTAAGAAAACATCGAAATAAAGTTAATTTGGTACAGATTATATGTAAATGGGGTTTTAACTGTTCCAATCCAAATTTTGTTATGTTATTACAACCATTTTGATAAAAATGATTTAAATGTGTTATATAGATATTAGGGTGATCGATTATTCGACTTTTTTGAGAAACCGGCTTTCGAATAGTTGGTATTTTAAAAAAACCGGTTGCACTTTTTGAAATTCAGAAAAAACCGGTTAACCGGTTTTTTGCAGAAATTAAAATTTATATCAAAAGACTACATTTCTTTAAAAAAATCAATTCTTATAATTAAGTTAAAATTTATTAAATACAAGTGTAAAAGCCTGACAATGTCAGGAAAATTAAAAATAAAATAATATAATAATGAAAATATGCACAAACAAATCCGAAAATTAAAAGAAAAAAATATGAACAACATTTAGACACATTCCTCTCCCTAATCGAGGTCAATTATTTGAAGCCGTTCGAATTTATTGGAATAATATTGATTAAAGTTTTAAATTCGTAAACCTTTCAAAATAAAAAATCGTCGTAAATGCTCTCCCTGGCCGAAATAGAGAATCAGTTTTTGATAGGATTTGGAGAGCAAACAATAAGTATAGCAACTCAAAAGTTCTTAATACCAAAACAAACTTTTTGGTCCCTGATAGAAGCATCTGGCACTATTAGAATTTGTTAAACCAATAGTTTTATAAGTATGCCGATTTTTAGTTTCTTACGTCGTCTGGGAGCTTCAGAAAGTTCTGGAAAGAGAAAAAATGCTAAGCAAATTATATACCTAGATGACTTAATATGGAAGCCTGTATCAATTGAAACGATTCTGCAGGTGAAACTTTTTTAACACAACACCTTTAAAAAATAAAGGAAATATTGGATCAAAAAAATTAAATTGGGTCATACAGGATAATTATTAATTATTTATTTGTTTAATATTACAGAATAAATTCCAATTTAGAATTAAACTATATTTTAAAAACATAAGAAATCAGTCTTTATGAATATTTAAGAAATTATTCATAAATTTCGATTCAAATATCACTATTTAGTACATGTTTTCTGAAATAAAATGCTATTTTTAAAACCGGTTTTTTGTGTTTAAAAAAACCGGTCTATTCGACATTCGAAAAATGAACATTTTGAAAAAACCGACAGCACATTGATTGAAAAAACCGGTTTTAAAACCGGTTGGAAAACCGCGTCGATCACCCTGATATATGAACCTAATACTTAACCTGTTGACCTTGTAAGTATTTTTCTGAATCTGCCAAGGGACAAAATAAATGTTAAATCCTAAAATTTATATTTAATTCCAACTATACAACATTAAATTTAAAAATGTTTTTACAAGAGCTTAATAAATTTGAATTAAAAATTTAATCCCTGCTTAAAAAATAAAATCTGATTCTTGAAATTACTTAAATGTTATTTATTATATTATATGTATGTAAGTAAAACTGCTTTGCCTGAATGTACTCGTATGAAATGAACGCGTTATATGAAAGTATCGTAGTCGTCTGTTTATAATCTTCTTTTTCATCTGATAAATGATTTTTTTTGTATCTTTCTGTTTAATTCTTTACTCCCAAAATGCTATTTATTTTTATATATTTTTCTTTGTAACGAATGTAAAATAATTCTTCAATTCGTTACTCTTCATAGCATGTTTTAAAACAGAAAAACTAAAAACATTCATATACACAACAGCCGCTTACACCTTATACATACTAGGAAGATGACTACCATAACCAACCATTATTTATTCCTCATACATATATCTGTATATAAGTAGTAGTGTGGAGAATTCTTTTGCTCAACTGTGTAAAATTTAAAAAGAGTTGAATGATGATGATTGTGTTGTGATGTAAACGGTTTTTCACCATCATTCATTCGTAAGGTACATTTAGCTGTAACTATTTTTGATAAACATTTCATCTTAAACTCTTTATAGAAAAGAATGTAATATCATTTAATAGTATAAACTGTTTATTGTGTACGTGCTATTCAATTCGTTACCAACCAAAGTTAACAAAAACAAAAGGAAAAAAAATAAAAATAATGATACTTTCGTTGCGCTTGGTATTGAATGTGAAAAAGAAACCTTTTGCAACTGCCGCATCACATCAAGTACTTTACACTGACACTGCATTTCATTGTGTGATATATATATTTTTTTTCGTATTCCTTTTTTCGTTTTAGGGATACAAATATTCGTAACGTAAGGAATGATTAGATGATATGATGTTCATATGTTTTTGCAGCGCTGTACCACATTTGTTGGGAAATATACCTTAAAAGTCCTAATTCAAATATGAATTCATGTCATTTGGAAAACAAATTTAAAAGTCTCAGAACCACAACAAGAAAATGACAGTTATTGCGTGATATAATAACCCACAATGGACAATTAAATTAATCTACTTAAAATAATATTTTTTAAAGAACGAGACGCTTTGCTGTCTTAATTCTCTCAGAAGTACAGCTCTTAATGTGTCCTATATTACGGCAGAAGCATGATCACCTGTTAAAATATCAACATAATAAATAATAAGCATTAACAACGACATATTTCTCCCAGTACCAGTGGTATAAGTATCATTTGAACGATTTCTTAAATTTGCTAAAACGATACTTTTGCATGGAAGTCAAGGACGAATGAATCCATAAATACCTTGGACTATTTGTTATATGATTGGACAAACAATGGTATTATGAGGACCCCAAATACACGCAAAGCATAACATGGCACAGTGGGACCTCTTGCAAATAAATGGTAATAAATCAGAATCTTTTAAATGGCTCGAGCAACGGTGACCTAACGTTGACCACGTCTTGGATGAAAAACATACCGAAGCTTCCAACTTTTACAAATCTTCTATATATATAATTTGCTAATAATTTTTTCTCCTTCTACAGATTTCTGAAGCTCCCAGACGACACACATTGGGGTAAAAATGGTCGAAAATGGCGATTAATTCGGGAAAAGGTGATATCAATATTATAATGATCATGTTTTATTTTTTATCGATTATTAGGTAAAAAATTAAAGTTTTAGAATTTTAAGATTTTTTTGCCAGAATGGTAATGTCCGTCCGTCTATACATTAAAGTTAAATGGGCCGAAAATTATGCATAATTCAGGGAAAAGTGATATCAACACTTTAATTATCACGTTTATTTTTCCTATTTATTAGTAAGTAAAAAAATGCATTTTTAAAATTATAAGATGTTTTTTGGCAGAATGGTAATGTCTGTCCGTCCGTCTATACATTTGGATTAAAAGGGTCAAAAATGGCGCTCAATTCAGGAAAAGGTGATATCCGAACTTTGATGATCATGTTCTATTTTTTCTATTTATAAGGTAGTAAAAAATGCATTTTTAGAATTGTAAAATATTTTTTTGCAGAACGGCAATGTCCGTCCGACCGTCTATACATTTGGATTAAATGGGCTAATACTGAAAATATACCTTTTAAAATTCCTTATAGACCTAAACGTTTAAATTTTTTTTATTGTATACAAAAATGCAAAACAATAAAATTTTAATAAACCAATTTTTATTCAGGAATTCTAAAGCTACACTAAAATAATCTTCATTACAATTTTAGAGAAATAAATTTTTTCCATAATATAACGCCAATTTATAAGATTAAAATCATTTTTTTTTTTTTTTTGGCAAATATACAACAAATAAAATATATATTTCTAAAGTATTCCAAAGTTATTTATAAATTTTTTAATCTGTTTTTTCTTATTTTTTTGTTAATTTAATTTTAAACATTAATCACTTTTTATAAGATCTTGGTTAAACTGAACAATAATAAATAAGAAATGAAAACAAAAATTCACACTAAAAACTAGTTAGTGCCACAAGTATTTTGGTCATTTAATACAAACGAGTAAATTTTATTCTTTATCATGATCGTATGGCTGTATCCAATTAAAATAACCCTTAAATGGTTGTTGGCTGCAATGATGGAAAGAAAAACTATAAATCGCACAAACAAAAAAAAAAACCGAATAAAATATAAAATATAAGTACGTATGTATGTGGTGTTCGAGTATAAAAACACTAAGATAGAATATAATAAAATGCACTGAAATACAAAACAAAAAATCAAGAAGTGATGCCGTGAGGTGTCAAAAACGCAATTGTTATAATTTAACGTCCTTAACTCTTAACAGCCGAATGAGTTAACAAACCAACATTTAGCTGCATAAGTTTGTATGTATGTATGTATGTATGTATGTATGTATGTATGTATGTATGTGGATGATCTTCATTATTATGATTATGATCATGATGATGTTGTTACCTAAATATGTACGAAAATAATAAATGGAGGCATTATTGTACCCCATTAGGAAAATCGTACGTAATTGCTACCTTGTGATTTAATGAGTATGAGACACTGAAAGTTTTATAGTTTCACACACACACTCAATTTCTGTTCAGGTTAATTAAATTAGACTGATGTTCATTGTCAATCTGGATTTTATTCCCTAGTTGCAATGTTTTTAAAGCGAATATTAATCTATGATGTCGGGCATCCTTAGTCGTGGTGATGAGACATTCAATAATAACAGTCATATCGGCGAGTATACAAGGACACTGACACATGTACTTATCATTACTGTAAATTTGGCTGTAATTTGCATGTAAGGAGTGTATTCAAAAAATCTTAAAATATATAAAATTCAATAATTTGGAAACGGTTGATCATACACAAAGTTTTCCTTATTTTCTATTTAATTGATATTATATTATAGATCACAGAAAAATATAAATTTCATAGTTCTAATCACTACTTATGAACTAGTGGACCGTTTTTGGTACCCCTTCCATTAGAGATTTGATAGTTGTTTAGTTAACAGTTTGCACATCTTCATTTGAAATCTTCGATATTTCTGGACACCTTTTTTGTGCTCTTCAATTACTTTTCACAAGAACCCAATATCTTTCCACTGGTCTTAGCTCTGGACAATTTGGAGAATTGACCTCTCTCGGTACAAAAACTACGTTATTGTTTTGGTAACACCCCAGAGCTTTCTTTCCGTAGTGACATGATACCAAATCGGGCCAAAAATGTGTGGACACATTGTGCTCTCTTATGAAAGGAAAAAGCCTTTTTTGCTAACATTATTTGATGTATATTTCGATATTTAAAGAGCCGACTGCAACAAATTACTTTCTTGTTTTGCAGCAACTGTATAAAGCCTGTTACACCAGACATTTTTTAGAAAATTTTGACTGCTTTCGGGCCCTAAACTTATCTTCAATATTGCCTCGAGCATTAGCAAAATAAAAATTTTTACACAGAAGCTGCGAAAATTCTGCCAGCACATACGTTTTGTCGTCCATATACAACATGAGTATTTTTTGGCTTTTGAATATTTTGCAGCATTTCTGTCTGGAACTTTTTGGACTTTACATGTTTTCAACTCCGCATTAGCTTTAACTTTTCGCAACAGTCAGAGCACTTAGCCAACCGGGCTGCTTTTCTACCAGATGTGTTTGGAGTTCTTTTCAATATGCTTTCAATTTTCTTGGCCTTCCCAATATCATGTGGACCTTTTTTTCTTTCCGAACCAGGTTTCCTATCAATGGTTACTGCTTAATAACATTGGAAACAGTTTGACGGCAGACATTTAATTCTTTTTGGCCAATTATTTGTAGGATCAATTTGGATTTTTTTTTTTTTTTTTTGGTTTAATTTTTTAATAATTTGTAGCACGTACATCTCTTTCGTCACTCATTTTGATCAAACTCACAACAAATCGATATGGTTGTCATTAAAAATAATAACTGACATATTTTTCAATGATAATAAGATCAAAAAAATTTTAAATAATGCTTCCGAAAAAAGTTATGAGGCAAAACGTGTGTTAAGATTTTTTCGATCTCACTCCTTAAAACATGTTTCATAAATATATATACTTTTTTTTTTGTGTAAGGTTTCTTCCTTTATTTATTGGATCTGCCTATAATAGTAGGTTGTTAGGCCTAAATCTTTACTTTTAGTTGTTTAAATCTTACAACTAAAATTAAAGTATCAATTAAAAAAAAAAAATCAATTAATAAATTATTAGATCGGTTCTACGAAGCCTTGATGATGTTTGCGTTCTGGTAAGCAGTCTTGCCAATGGGTTAGGGTGAAGCTATAGTTTCAAGACGTATCTTTCACGAAATTTTATAAATTCTTCTTTTACCAGTGGTATTTGGAAATCCTTGTTAATATTTTCGTTTTTTATATACCAAGGTGCTCCTGTCATTTTCGATTGGACCTTCTTATAAGATCTATATTGGCATTACTCATTGTTCCCCATAATTGGATTCCATATGTCCCAATTGGTTTTAAGATGCTTTTATACAGGATGACTTTACAGCCAAGGCGTAATTTTGATTGATAGTTGATTAGCCAGTGCATGTTAGAAGCATTGATTCTCATATGTAGCCTCTTGGCTTCTATGTGTCAACGCCAAGTAAGACGTCTGTCTATGCCAAGGTATGTCACATGGTCAGACTGTGGGATGTTTACATTGTTAAGCGTGACAGGAGGACAAATGCTCCTCCTAAGCGCAAATGTAACGTGTTTACTTTTGAGTTAATTTACTTTTATACGCCTGTTTTTCAACATCTCCACTCGTCTTAAGTAATTATTGTGTTCTCTAGATGCTTTGTACGGATCAACATGTGAGCTAAGGACAGCAGTATCATTGGCAAACGTGGAGATAGTCAATTTATCGTAAGTTGGCAAATCAGAGGTGTATATTAGATAGAGTATCGGTCCGAGAACACTTCCTTGCGGTACAATAGCATTGATTTCATAATCTCTTGTCACGTGTCCATTAACTTTACCCTAAATAATCGTATGGAAAGGTAAGACTCTAGTAATCTATGAATACTAGGAGGCATTTGTACATTAGACCTTGATGCCAAACTTTATCAAAGGCTTGTGCTAAATCCAGAAAAATGGCAGAGCAATATTGGTTCTCCAGTTAATCGATTAACTTGTTCGAAAGTGCCATGATGTTTACGGAAACCGAACTGGTGAACTGGAATAATGCTATTATTATTTTAAAATGGTATGATTTTTCCTTGAAATACTTTTTTTAATATTTATGACAGGTAAGGCCGCAAGCTAATGGGTCTATTTGAAGATGTAACTGTTAGATCCTAGATCCTAGAGTCAAGATCGAATTAAATAATAAAGTTAAAATAATTATTGCAACTCTCGGTAGGTTTTTAATCATTAATGGTGTAATTAAATCGTATCCTGCGTAAGAGAAACTATTACTTTTAATCCGAAAACGATCCATCGTATAGCAAAGCCATAAATATTATACGATCACTGACATAATCATCATCAAAAAACAATAAACATAACTGAATCGAAAGAGAAAAAGTGTAAACGTTGTCGCACTAAATAATTCAAATAATTAAACGTTCTTATCATAAATTATATCAATTTATTTCCTACCGGTCATTTCAAACCTTCATTTGAAAATATAAATAGCTGACAAAAAAAAATATTTATTACACTTTGTTTTCCAACATTTTAGCGTTTATTATTCTTGTGTAGGTCGATGGAATTATGCACGGACCGCGAGATGTATCAGCCAAACAGTCAACTAGCCATTCGGCCAACAAAAACCCTAACTATCATTATTAAACCAACTAAAGAACCAGAAATTGTAAGCATAAAATGAAAAAAAAAAAAAACAACTGCAACAAATATGGAGAAGCAGCAGAGTAAAGGCAGAATGAAAAAAAACAAAGGTAGAACAACAACAAAATAAGAAAGAGGCAGCAATAAAAAAAAAATTTGTTGGTTATTTAACATTTGGTCAGGTTTAAGATTGAGCCGAATTGAGCTGTGAAAACGAGGGAAATTGGAAAAGTTTTTTAAAATCTATGGTAAGACAAAGCGGAGAAGAGAATCGACAATTATATATATCGACAATTCAATGAAAGAAGAACCGAAAAAGGATATTTTTTTACTTTTAAAAAAATCACAAATTTTAAATAGCATATTTAACGAAAAATTCATTTTTTTTTTTCATTAAAATTCACATAACCTTCCCAGAGATAGTGATATTTAAAGTAATATACTTTTTATTATTATTATTTTTTTTTTTTTTTTTTGAGAAAGTGAAAAAGCGAAATAAAATCCCGAGTTGTCGTTATTTTACGAATCTGAAATTGATATAGAAAATCGAAAGACACTAGGTCAATGAATTGGTATTGACGATATTTTTTGTTAAATAATTTTTTTGTAATTTTATTCAGTTCCCTACCAGCGATTGAAAGTCACGGGTCTAAACATTTCGTCCAAAAAATAGTATTGAGTTATGTCTTGAAAAGGGTATCAAAAAATTCGTAATTTTTAGCCAATTGTAAGAAAAATATTTTAAAAAATGTTCGCAAAAATTTTGGTCCATAAACCGTCATTTTAGTACATCATGCAAAAAAAAAAAAATGTTTGATATTTTTCTTAAAAAATTTATAAAAAATTTGTTTTGCAGTAAGTACTGTTGATAATATATAATTTTCAAATGTTTTCATAAAAATGGCTTAAAAAGTCTTCTAGCGAAAAAAAAAAAAAAATCCCATGGGAAATTTTTTTTAAATATTTTTTCATAACCAACATAAAATTACGAACTTTTTGATACTCATCACGATTAAAAAATCGATACTTTTTTTGACCAAAATGTATGGGACCCATGATTTTTCAATCTCTGGTAGGAAACTGAAGACTAATTTTAAAAATTCTTAAAATAATTTTTTGGACGTAATTAGAATACTAGGTTTACGTAAATATAAATATCACATCAGCTTTCTGGGGACGCTGATTGCGATATTGTAAGAATACGAAAGGCGAAAGCAATATAGTGAATCACATTGGGTCACGATCCTGAATGTTGGACATAATTATATTTCTTGGTGCACATAGAAAATACATAAAAATAATGGAGTTTTTAGGGGCGCTGATTACGATTCTGCAATAAAAAATAAGAAATTCAAAATGTCGAATGCAATATGGCGGCCAATAAGTGTAATTTATAATCGTTTGAAATTAAGTAGATTTTTTATTAAAGTTTTTAAGTTCACGCATTTGAAAAACTATATACAATTTAAATTTGTTTTATATGCCGTTTATACCAAAACGAAATCCAGTTGGTCGATATAATATTGGAAACCAAAAATGGGCGTGGTCCGCCCACTTTAACGTCTACCTCCCATATAAGGTGAAACATCAACGAAATTTTGTACATATAGTTCAAGGACCAATATAAACTCGGAAACAAAAAATGAGCGTGGTCCGCCTACTTTACCGCCCATCTCCCAAATAACGAAAAATTTGAAAAAGTTGATGGTGGGTATATAGATTCGGCCGAGCCGAATATAACATTCACGCTTGTTTATTTGATTTAAGTATTTGTTTTCACATCTTTTACCTGAGACCATTTCCAAACACCTTTTTGAGTAATTATGAATTATATACACTATTTATAATAAATAAAAAGTTTCAGCAAAATATGATATTATTAAGAAACGGTTACCCGCAATAAAATCCATATTCCTTACACTACATATCTGTATGAATTTTTCCGCTCTATCTGATTTGGACTTTTTACAAAAAAAATCGGGCTTGTGGCCCAGAGTGCTGTAGTATTATTTAAAATCTTTATTAAAACTTTTAATGCTGCTTTCGTATTGTTTGTGGTCGGTTTATTTTTTTTTATTTTTTTTTTGGGTTTATGCAATGATCAAGCAAAAGTGAGAAATTTTCACGCCAACTCTTAAGGAAACAAACACAAAAACAACATTACCAAATTTAAAGCAAAGCAACAGGCTACACTTTACAGTCAAAGAAAAAGAAGATAAAACAAAAGGAAAACCAACAAAAACAAAACCCATTGAAACTCTTAAGAAACCAAAAATTCCACCATAACAACATAAAAAAAACATCGGCAGCAGCACAACAGAACAGAGCCGAACAATTCAACCTTAAATCTTACCAAAAATCCAAAAGCCATACAAACAATCAACCAACAAACAACTAAAGAATCAAAAAATATACTGGTACAAATCCAGGAACAAAACAATTGAATTCAATTTCAAAAGAATTGTTTTTTCTCGCTTTTTTTTTTTTTGTACCCAGTTTTGAAGGTGTCAAGAAAACGTACAGATTGCTTTTGTAGCTGTATGAGTTGGTGTTTCGTTTTATTTTTTTGTATGGTTGTAGTTTTTATAAGAGGCTTTTGTACTTATTTTTTTTTCAAAATGTTTTTATATTTTTTTATACCCAAAGGAATAAAAAGGTGGTATGATAAACTATGAAAAAAAAAAAAACAGAAATACAATAATACTAAGCAAGACGAATCTAAAAACTGGATTTCTTTTATTTTTCGATTTTTTCGTTTAGAATGTGCAGCGAATTGATTTTATTTAGGGCTTCATTGGTTTCTTAACAACTTTTGAATCTATTTATTAAAGATGCGGTCAATAACAGGCTTAATGAGGTGCTCCACCACAAACTTAACTTAAATATTTAATTAAAAGATATGACTCGAAGAACAGTTTGAAAACAAATCAGTTTATTATTTAATGTGACCATTTTTTGAAATCATGACTTATTTATTAATATTTTAATATTAGAAAATATCTGCCTGTTTATGAAATCCTCAACGGAATTGGATTGTAAAAGAAATTTTAATCCAATTGCAATGGGTTTATGAAAACGTACCGAAAATAATTTGTTAAAGGATTGATATTTCCGATGTATATTACATTTTTATGTTCTGAAATAAATAATAAACGATTTTAAGCGTTGTTTTTAAAATCTCCTTATAAACTGGGTACGAAAATATTTGTTAAGAAAATGTCGTAAGACCAATTAATGTTGGATTCTATAAACAGGCTGATTTTAGAAAATTTTACTTCTAGATTTTAAGCACTTTAAATTTTATATTATCACTGCGTGCTAATCTGTCAGATCTACTAAACAAAAATCTAAATAGAAGTAAATTATATAATTGACACTGTTAATCAATGTTCAAATTTGTCAAATATTTTACCAAATTTGCGTGACCACTAGTTTAAAAAAAAATGTTTGACGTTGTTTGATCTTGCAAATGTTTTGTAAAAGAAAACAACATCAAACAAGATTCAGTAAAATGTCAGCTATAATTAATGATAAAAAAAACGTAGGAATCTATTTGCTATAGAATACTACGATTTAATGCATATTTGCCACTAACAAATTATACACATATTTCATTAGGCTGATTTAATCTGCTGATCACGATTCGATGAAAATTCGTTGACTAATTTAGCTTTCAATCGCCGTAAGGCTAAAAAAGTAAAAGTTCTCGTTTCTGATACTAGGGTTTCGATTCCTATCGCAAATTTATTTAAAACTTAGCATCTTTGCCTTGAATACTGCTCATGTATCCGATAATCTGTGAGATAAAGAAAGCACAAAATCATTAGAAAATATTTCCTTACTGTATAAAAGAATTTACCAAAACATTTATCAAATTAGAAAAAAAAAAATTATCCGTTCGACCCTCCAGCTTTCTTCAATAACGTTATTAGAATAATTTAGCTGAAATGAAAATAATGATAGACAGGTTTGTCTGCAAAATTTTTTGGGAATGCAATTTATCACGTTGTCTTAAATCCGAATTTAAGACCTTGACAATGGGTATATATTTTTAAAAGTCAACGATAATCACGTGTATGCTATGCGAGTTATTTTGTTAAAGATCATATATGTTTGATGCCATTACAAGATTAATACACAACATTTTTAAAGCTAAGTTCACATTAGACAAATATTTGACACACAATATTTGGTCTTGTTTTCCCGCAATTTTTACAACTAAATGCAGAGTGGATTTTTTTTTATCAGATTACGCGCATTTATTTGGCGATTTTTTTTTTTATGAAACAGCTATCAAATATCGTAAAATACGAAAAGGGGAAAATATTTTAAGTCTATTCAGATTAGATCCAAATTTTTTACTCAAAATTATTTTATTAAACTCACAACTACCATAAATTTATTTGACTTCAATTATTAAATTAATTTGTAAGAAAAACTTATTTTTTATTTTGCTCTTATGGATTTATTAAAATTTTCAGAGGGAATTTTAGAATATGTGGATATCAAGTCATTTTTGTACCATTTTTATTTAATATAAAGTAAAAGTGTTGTTTATTTTATACAAATATTAACTTAAAAATAACAACTTTTCCAACTTAAGGACAAATCAAAAATTCGTAATGGCAAATATTTTACATCTTGTGTCCACATAACATTCACACTTGCTACATTTTTAATATAAGGCCAATATTTTTGTTTGACCAACATCATCTGTTTTTTTTTTTTTTTTTTTCTTTTTTTGGTTCGTAACAGTATTTGGCGTTCACATTAGTCAATTATTTTTTTTTTTTTGTTTTTTTTTGAAAAAAAATCCTTAAATATAAGCCAATCCAATTATTTTTTAATTATTTATTATTTAATTATTTTTAATTATTTAATATTCATCGGTTTATTCGACAAATAATTATTCGATGTTAAAAGTTGATCGGTTAATAACCGATTAATGACAAATTATTCGATTAACCGAATTGTCTTACTAATACATATAAAACATATAAATAACACTAATATTAATTAACTAATATTATTTAGAAACTTAATTTCGATCACTTACTGTTTATCTTATCAGTTCTTTCACCCAATTGTATGAAAAAATTGCATTTTTCGACCTAATACTACAATATATTCTCTTAATTCAGCTTTATTTACTAAATCGATATTTTTAATATAACTTTCTATTTTCTGTGTGCGATTTTTTTTTTTTTTTTTTTTTTGTCATAAGAGTTAAAATTAATATTGGTATTTGATTATGAATATTAAAATATTTATGACTTATATAACTTTTAATTTACTTTACTTAAAACTATGTTTTCTAAATTTCATTTGTTGCAAGTTCTACCATTTATGAAATTATAATATTTTAATATTTTTATGTCGCATTTTATTAAATATTCGATGCCAGTAAAAAAATAATACATAAATAAGTCAATAGGTTCTTTACTTCTAGAAATAATACAAATTCGGACCATTTACAATTAATTTATTATAGGCTTGCCATTGGAAAATGTTCTCTTTTTTGATACCTATTCAGTGAGAAGGAATTTATATTCAAAATTTCATCCATAGTTGCAATTAATATCCAAATTATTGTTTATTGACGAAAGGAATAGCTTTAATTATTATATAAACCAACATATTTTTCATTTGTTGAACCATTGTTCATATCATAGGTTAGGTTCTACGGGCAGTGTCCTTGATAGACATCTCACGTGGATCCATGATGAGGATCTGATCCCATTGTGATATCCCAATACAGGTTTGCAGCCGTCTACCCTAAACTAACTACATCGCTGCTATACCAAACCACATGTAAGGAAAGAAAATAGTGACTTTAGCTTCTGTGTGCCTAAGTCACCATAATTGAGAGTTGGAGAGCCTAGTGTTGCAGTCCTTAGCTCTGATAATGCCTGACGATGGCATAGCAGAAGAAAGACTGACTCTTCTTCAGTCTCATCATTACAACTTCTACAAAAGTCATAATAAGGAAGACCCAGTCTTCGCGCATGAGCCCCTAGGATGCAATGACCAGTAATTACTAGCACTAGCAATCTCACTTTTGTTCTAGATAACGAATAAAGTGATTTGGTCCTATGCCTATCCTGCAATCCGACAAGTGGATTCATTCTCCCATCTAGTTCTAAAGAGTTACATATTGAACATTGATTTGCATTCCACTAAGGGAATGCCTATCAGCTGATCGATAGACTCATCACTAAGAGTCAATCCCTTTTTGGCAGTAGAATCTGCCATGTTATCCTCAGCACAGTCGCTGTGTCCAGGAACCCAGATTAGCTTAACATTTGAAAGTCTGGCTATCTGGTTGAGAGATATCCGGCATACAGTTGTTAACAAAGATATCGTATAGAGACCCTATATAGATTAAATGGCAGCTTTTTTGTCAGTAAAAAAATACAGATATTTCTCGATATCTTATGATACTTCAGCCAGTTTGCTGCCCTTTTTATGGCGATTATCTTCGCCCGAAGCACACTGCATGCGTTTGGTAGTCTAAAGTAGACTTCCCTATCCTCTATATAGAAGCCACAACCAAACTTACCCATCTTTTTAGAGCCATCGGTGTAAACCCTCAGTGCTCCTGTTGACCAATAAGTAACATTTGAAGCGGTGTCATCGGGGATAATAACAGAGAATTGCATATCGAAAAATGTTTTCGGAATACAAAAATCAATAAGTACCTGATTACCTGTCAAGTAACCTAAAATACGAGCATATCCATAGACCCACTTACTCCATGGACATGGAGTATTAAGTCAACCGGTAGCCATTGTAAAATTGTAAATAGAGCCTTGGTCGGCGTCGTGCGCACCCGTTGTGAGGATGACCATCGACCTGAGAACCTTCATAAAGATCTTACGATGAATATTAGATTACCCATAAAATGTATGTATTTTACAATAGTTTTAATTTTGCTTGCTCCACCGGCAGATTCTGGTAGATGGGGCTAAAAAAATAATATGTGTGCAAAAATTGGGTCAATCGGTCGTAAACCGGTCAGTCGACTTTGATCTTTGTCCTAAAACAAGGCTTAAAAGTAACTAATATCTTTATTGCGCTATAACTCTTTAATTCAACATTTTCCGATAAAATACTATATAAGCTTTTTTATTCAGAATAAAATGGAGAAATTTTTGACATATAACTTTTTAGCCTACTATGACTTGTTGTGATGTTATAAGCAATCAAAGTAAAAATTTTTACATGAATTTTTTTTAAAAAAGCCCTGGTTTTAATATGGGCCTAGCCTGCTAGAAACTGTTTTTATTATTTTATAGAGCAGGATTTGTAGTTTTTATAAATCGATACGTTTTGTCACATTTGCTTAATATATTAGAGTAGACCAAAATCTGAATTTGGGGTATCAATTTTTTACTTATTATACAAATATTGGTACTAAATGTAGGGTGTAGCATGAAATTTTGAATCATTACAGATAGTATTTTTAAATTGCTATCAAATTAAACAGTCACTCGAAATTTAGGTGTTGCCGATTAACCAAAAATTATAAAAGTTTACATGTTAATATTTTTACATATAAACAACTTTTTTATCTCTTTTACCTTAAAAATCGGTGATATATATTAAAAATAGATACCAAAAACTTGGAAATAAATAAAGAGATATTTTCAAAAGAACTAGTAAATTAACATATGTGAGTTAAATTCATAGAATAACGGAATTTAGTTTTGTTTCGATTCGATCAGAAATATTTTTTGTCTGTTGTTGTTTAGTTTCCTTTCAAAAAGGAACAATTATGAAATTTATTTTATTATTTATCTGTATTGTGGGTACATGACATAATAAAGGTTAATTAAAAGTAAACCATTTTATTTCCGTAATGCATTGTATTGAACACTTAAATTGTAATTTTTAATCTCAGTTTTAATGTATTTATCAAGAAGTACATACATGGTATTTAAATATTTACTTGAATACAATGTTTTATAAACTAATTACTTCCATTCTACATTTAGAAATTCATCATCAACACTTGCTGTTTTAATTTTAAATTTTTGCGAGCTGTTGATAAAAAAGTTATATTTGTTTAATATATTTCGCCGATTTTTAAGGCAGAAGGAATAAAAAAGTGGTTTATGTGTCAAAATATTAACATATCAACTTTTATAATTTTTGGTTAATCGGCAACACCTAAATTTCGAGTGACTATTTAATTCGATAGCAATTTAAAAATACTATCTGTAATGATTCAAAATTTCATGCTACACCCTACATTTAGTACCAATATTTGTGTAATAAATAAACAATTGATACCCCAAATTCAGATTTTGGTCCATCTACCCTAATATATTAAGCAAATGTGACAAAACGTATCGATTTATAAAAACTTCAATTCCTGCTCTACAAAATAGTAAAAACCGTTTCCAGCAGGCTAAGCCCATATTAAAACCAGGGCTTTTTTAAAAAAAGTTCATGTAAAAATTTTTACTTTGATTGCTAATAACATCACAACAGGTCATAGTAGGCTAAAAAATTATATGTAAAAAATTTCTCCATTTTATTCTGAATAAAAAAGCTTATATAGTATTTTATCGGAAAATGTTGAATTAAAGAGTTATAGCGCAATAAAGATATTAGTTACTTTTAAGCCTTGTTTTAGGACAAAGGTCAAAGTCGACTGGCCGGTTTACGACTGATCGACCCAATTTTTGCACACATATTATTTTTTTAGCCCCATCTACCAGAAACTGCCGGTGGAGCACGTAAAATCAAAAATTTTGTATTCATGGGTAATCTAATGAATATCTTTATCCATCGCCTATAAAAAATTAAAATTAATTAAAAAATTATTTAATTTTAAAAAAATATCATCCGATTTATAGCAAAACAACTCATTTGAATTTTTATGTATTTTGATGCTATTTGAACTACTTCCTAAACTCAAGAAAACAGCACTAATTGATACTTTGGAAGTAATGAAAAAGAATGTCTCTAAAAAATACTTTTATTTATTTCTGTTGGGATATAAAAGACATATAAAAAAGATGTGGTTGATATAAATTTATCCTAAAAATAAAAAAAAAAAAAACAAATTTGTAACTCCAAAAAAAGACTAAATTTCGATTAATCTGTTATTCGACACAAGTTAATCGCTTTATTCGTTATTCAAACATAGACAACTTTAAACTATTCGAACAATGAATCGACCAAAATTAATCAAATTACGGTTAATCGATTGGATACCCTATTAAGTAACATCATCAGTTTCTTATACCCCGCTATATGTCAAGACGATATAGTGAGATTGTGACGCATATTGTCGGGAAATCGCTACCTAATCCATGTTAGGGTGTCCGCAATTGGAAGTTTTTCTATGAGATTGCAGGCTAAAATTACAAAATTCAAAAATATATTTGAATAGTTGAAGAAGTTGGCTAGAAATTAAGAACAAGAAGCCAGTAAAATTTATTAGGATGACCATAATAATTTTGTAATAAAATTACGCTAAGCAAAGGATTTGGCCTTATAACGGGGAAACTAATACGATAACTTGCAAATTCAATACAATAATTTTGGAGATTCAATATTTCATATAGATTTCTAGTTCTATTTTAAAAAATTATGCAAATTGTATTTTGTCTATGATGATTTTTCTAAAAAAAAAAAAAAATATTTCTCAACAAGATATTTTCCAATCCATATATTCAAGATTTGACATAATATAGGGTACATAATAAAGTGCATTCTTCCATTTAGGATATATGAATATATCATATGTACATATGTTTGTATGTGTGTGAAGGTATTGTTTCTGTTTGCAGCATTCGTTGGTGTTTATTTTTCTACAGATCTTAAATATGTACATTGTTTATGAGCTTACAGTATTCATAAGTGCATATATAGACATATCTATATAAAAATATATACATATGTATGTTTGTATATTTCACAATGTATACTATTTCCTACACTTGTATGAAGGACTCTTTAAAACCTGAAGAATATAAGAAAGAAAAAAAAAACCATAAAAGTTGCTTGCTTGGTTTAGGCGTTAACTTGTCTCTAAAAGAGGGGACATTATGCTGTCAAAATTTTAACACTTTTAAACTGTTATTAAAACCTTTTAAGATTAGATACAATGCTACACGAAAGAAAAAACATATCGTATAAGTTTAAGTCAAAGCTGCAAACATCCTGAGTATTTGTAGATGAGTATGGAGTTTAAATTAAATACAAATGAATTCAAGGTAAAAATGTGAAATAGCAATTGTTCGTATCTTAGTTGTTTGCTACCTTAGGTTTTCAATCTTAAATGAATGAGTGCAGAGATGAATATTAAATTGTGACAGCTGAAATAGTGAGAAATCTAAAACAGTGCAAAAACTTAAACTTGTTTTCAAGTTGAAGACAAATTAATGCGAATTTTTATTTAATGACATGAATAAACGACTGAAATACTGTGAATTATTCATGACGAATGTGCAAGAACTTTAATCCAACACTGAAATGAAAAAATCATTGTAGGATGTTATGTTCAAGTAAAAAAAAGTTAGAAGAAGTAACGGAAGCGTAGTAAATAAGTTAAAAATTAAAATCTAATACATATTTCTAATAGCAACAAAATTAATTTAAGTAGAGGAAACATAATTAAAATATTTAGTTCAATTAATTAGTTATAATTTTAACATAAATTAATTCTTTTGTTTCAGTAATTATTTATATTTGAAAAACAAACAATACAGAAAATTCAAAAAGTCTGGTCTATCTATTGATTATATGAAATATTCAATATCAAGATCAGTTTACAATTGCGAAAACATCCGACGTTACAATAATTACCTCTTTAAGGTGAAAAGAAACTTTAAAAATAATCCAAAATCTTTTTACCAGTTTGTAAATTCAATTGAAATTTGGAGATATAGAACCACAAATGATGCAGATATTTGTGATATGTTTGCCGCTTTCTTTTCATCTCCCTATTCCGATAAAGAATTACATCAACTTTCCAATTATCCATATCCAATTCCTGATGCATCCCTAATAAATTGTCCAACTTTAGATAAATCCATGTTAATGACAGCTGTACAGAATCTTAAATATTCTGATAAATGTGGACCTGACGGTGTTCCAAATTGCGTTCTCATAAAGTGTTTAAATTCTCTTTTATCTCCAATAACCTACTTATTCAACATATCAATAGTTAATGTTTATTTTCGTGCAGTTTGGGGAGAATCCTATATTATACCAGTTCCAACATCTCCAAATATAGGTATTGCTAAATTGAGTGTTATTCCAAAACTTTTCGAAAAGATAGTTGCTGAAATTCTTTCGCATCAAGTTGTTTGATATCTTTCCCCATTTCTGCATGGATTCTGAAAAGGATGTTCCACTATTACAAACCTTTTGGATTTCAAAACCTCAGTAATAACAGCATTTGATTCCGGCTTACAGACAGACACAATATATAAAGACTTCAGTAAAGCTTTAGATAAACCACGATCTTCTATTGTTCAAATTGAATAAACTATTATTTCGAGAATGTAAATACAAAAACATTTCTGTTTTATCCGGTGTTCCCCAAGGTAGTCATCTCGGCCCATTATTCTAATATTTATAAATGATTTACCAGCCTGCATTAAGAATTCCAGAATATTAAAGTATGCTGATGATGTAAAGCTGTTCCATCTTTACTGATTCCTACCAATGTTGCTTACTCCAATCAGATCTAGACAACCTTTATGATTGGTGTTTTATAAAACTATTGGATCTGAATTTAAGAAAATTCAAACACATAATGTTCTACAGAAGAAATCCAGTACTCTGTAAATACAGAATAAATGAATATGAACTTGAATCAGTCGATGAATTCCTTGATTTCGGTGTATTGTTTGATTGTAAACTGTCCTTTAATTCGCACGTTTTACAAATTGTTAATAAGGCAAATGGAGTTCTAGATTTCCTCAAGCGCTGTGGAAAAGAATTTAATGATCCTTACGTTTCCAAGCAATTATTTACATCTCTTGTCCGTGGTCTGGGATCCTCAATACGAAGTTCATGTAAAGAAAATAGAATCAGTCCAAAAACAGTTTCTCTTATTTTGTCTTCGTAATCTACCATTGAATCGTAATATTATTCTTCTCTAGAAAGTAGTAGAAAAAGTTATGAATATTTCATTTGTAATTAATTTAGTTAATGGTTCAATCAATTCCGAGTTCCTGCTTCGTAAGATAGAATTTGCAGTCCCAATTCGTTCAACTAGGAATTTTATTCCTTTAAAAATCAAATATTTTCGAACCAATTATGCTAAATTTGATCCCATGAGACGTACACATACGTCTCATGGGACCAAATTTGTATTCATATATTAATTTTTCAGTAAACCCAATTACTGGATTAAGAGGAGTATTTTTAACTTATTAAATAATAATATTATATGATTATGAGATATTTTATTGTAAATAGCTTTAAGAATAATATGTATATAAGAAATTGTAATTACATTGGCTATTGAATTAAATAAATAAGAAATAAAAAACAATCTTAGAGCCATAAAATTAGAGTGAACAAAACATTGGTAGAGGAAGTATTGGAATTGTAACTTTATTGACACTGGAGAAAATCTAAAAGCTGAAGTTGTTGTTATATGAACGAAAATTGGAATGGATTAACAGCTATAAAAGTAAACGGTATTATGAGGACCTACGCATTTATAATGCATTGTTTGGGATGAGCCACCTAGAAGCATTAGAATGTGATTTTTTTTTTTTTTTTTTGCTTCTCCGGAACACTATTTTAAGGGAGAGTGTCTTTCATATACCGTCAATAAGTTACTCTATTGCATTTTTTGATGCTTTATGCATAAGTAAACCCCATTGAATAGGTGAGTCATAAAAAATTAATAAGGGTTGAACTTAGTTAAAAAATTTTACATCTATAATGCCAAAAGAATGGGTAAACTGTAAGAAAATTGTAATCATTTATTATAAGAAATTTATGAAAGTTTTTAAAAATAATGGCGAAAAATTATATTGATACCTCTTATAGGGACTTATGTAAAAATTTTTTGAGATCATTCTTTATACCAGGCAATTTCTCCAACTTCCTCTAACGCAGAATTGATGAAAATATAAAGGTATTCACCTCAGAAATTTGCAACTTTGCAAGACCCTTGCAAAGTAAGTTGTGCAAAATTAATTCTATATGGTTGTTATTGTGTTTACAGAAATCGATGTAAATTTTCTACTTTGCAAAAGTCTTGCAAAGTGTCAAATTTCTGAGGTGAATACCTTGCATGTATGCTCAAGACTGCATGTATGTATATGTATATTTACGAGCAAATAAATAGATTTACTTCATTACGCTTATAAATTCATTCCCAAAAAGTAAAACACAAAGATTTAAAAACAAATTGTGACTTCTATAAAGTATTCCAATAGAAGTCACATACTTTTTGAAATCTTTTTATTTTTTAGTAATGAATTTATAAGAGCTCACCAATTGAAACCTTTAATATGCCCATAACTGTACATTCCCTTTAAATAAAATTATTGTATTCTTAAAATTGATTATTTTTAAGAATAAACTCCAGTAATGGAAAATCCCTTATTTAGAAATATAAAAAAATAATAATGAAAAAGTATTTATAAAAAAATGATTGCAAAAAATATAAAACTTATGAAATCATCATGAATTAATGGGAATAAATACTCGTAAAAAAAAAAAAGATCAATTATCGATAATTGCTAGCAAAATTTTTTTATTATTTCCCCTTAAAAATTAAATAACGACATTAAATAAAAAAATATTGTAAAAAAAGCAAATAAGATATTGGATAAAAGTTTCTTTAACAGTAAAAAAATGTAGAACTTACCTCATGCGCTTGTTGCACAAACAAATAATTATTGATAGCAGCTATAAAAATTTTTCGTTGTTTATTTATTTGTTGGTTGCTTTTATCATTTTGTTATTGTTGTCGTTGTTTTACTTGGTTTGTGACAAATAGTCAGTCAACCAAACTTAGATAAACAAAACAAAAACACAAACACAAAATATAACAAAACAAATAAAAACAATTAGTACGAGTATTAGTTTTGTTCTTGCTCTTGTTGTTGTTTGTACTCGCAATCGTTGTTGTTCTTGCTATTGTACAACACCATCACAGTCTGTATGTCTGCGTTGAATATTTATTTATTTATTTGTTTATCTTTATGACCCGCTCCACTTGCTGCGCCGCTCTTAAAAATGTTTTACTTTTCGTATCTTATACACAAATATACACTTTTATCTATTATACGTATTTACGTACATACGCGTATATTGTGATTTTTCCTTATTTTCTTTTGATATAGATTTTTATAAAAACAAACGATTTTCAGTGTTTTCTTTTTTATGCTCTCTTTCTTTATTTTTGCTTTTTATGCTAACTTTATTCTACCGTCATTATTGACTAATAATTGTCACAATGATGCTTTCTATGGGAAAAATGTAGCTGAAAAAAAAATGAAAAGCAAACAATGATATATTAAGTAAGAAATAAAAACAAGAACAAATCACATAAAAGGAAAGATCAACGTCACTCAATTTTATATGCCACAGACACGGCACAGTCAGGGACGCGAAAAGAAAAATGGTACAAATAAGATTTAGAATGGTACCATTTGATGATACATACAGTGGCTGTCATAAATAAGTAAACAAAGTAGTATCTTGAACTCAATTGTTCTATCAAGTTGTATTTCGATGATATCAAAAGTAACATAGAATTATCTTTTTAGTATTTGTCTTTTTAGTAAAATAAAAAGTAAAAGTTTCAATTCGAGATATTACTACTTAGTGAATATGATTCAATATTCCATAAGTAAACATGGTTTCTAATGGCCACATCTGAATTTTGATATATTAGTGCCAAACTTGTTGGCATTGTGAATACATATTTTCTGCACATTCGGGAGAAAATATATGTTCATATTAATAACAATTAAATCCTTCCATTCGGTCATACTACGAGAACTCCTTCTTTTATTTTAATTTTAATCATGTCCATGCAATGAAATATTAAGTAAGAATGCAATTTTATTAGATCTAAATAGACCTAGGGTTTGAGGAGGTCACACTCAAATGTTAATTTTTTATCAGTTATATATTTTGAAAAAAATTTACACAAATTATTAGGTGAATTTTCCTGCTTTAGGATAAAATCAACAATAATTAAAAAATAAGCATTTGGAACTATTTTATCTTTTAAGAGAATAACGTAAGACAGGGAATTTAGTTTACCTTTGTGTACAACTATTTTGCAAACACTATAAAAAGAAATGTGTTTCCAAACCATAAAGCCATTTTAATTTTAAATGATACATTTTCATTATTTTTGAGCAAAACGAACATTTAGCCTGCATAATATTTAATGAGAATCATAGAGATTATTCAGTCCAGACAATTTATTTACAAAATTCTCATGTTTTAATGCATAATCTGCAGAAAGCATAGGCTTTTAAAGCTAAAATGTTATCTGTTCTTTTTGTTGTAATTCTTAGGCGTTTACCTGAGTAATTGCGTTCATCGTGTTTGTAGCCTTTAACTACCTTGAATATAGAATCGGACGTTTTATTAAAGATTTTTGCTATATTTCTATAGGTTTCACCATTTTCGTGAAGTATGATAATTACTCTTCGTACTCCTACACTTTATCATGTACTATATGCCTTCATTATGTCAAAATTATGGTTGAATTAAAATTTTATAAAGTTAAAAGATAACAACCGCTGTTGCGCTTAAATATTTTCTTAATTAACAAATAATTAAAGAAAATAAGCTAAAGATTGCTTGTTTACTTATTTTAAATTCGTTCGAATTTAATTTTTAATTTTGCTACAAAGAAACTTAAATAAGACTAAATGACAGAAATTTTTCATCAATATAAGAGAAAACAACTTTATTTTATCAAAAATATGTAAATTAAAAAAAACGGAACATTACAAAAAATTTTCGAACTGACATTATCCTTTCGGTCCTTTTTTCGTGTTTTTCGATTGACATGGTATCACAAGTAAGATCTTTGGGACGCGCATTTAATGACGTAATAATAATTTAGGACAATGTCCAAAATTTAGCAATTTTTTACAAAAAATTTTTGATTTGGACCGAGAAGTGGTCTATAAGATTGAATTAATTCATTTATTTTTATTTTGTAGGAGTAATAGATCGAAGATGCAATTATGGTATTAAAATATCTAGTAATGTCACTAAGTCATGTGTCTATTTTCTAGTAAATCTGATTGGGATGTTTAACAAATTTTATTCATTTTTTTAACCCCATGGGCATCTTTTTTGGTGCTTAAACTGAGAAAAAGCTTCAAGATGAAGAATTATAATCTTTTCTCGAACAAGTCTCGTACCAAATGTAAGATATGTTTACATAATCATTGAAATTAAAGTCTGAAATGCTGTTTTAGCATCGCAAAATGAAATCGCTTCTATATATATATATAATTTCACACTGCTATAACAGTGTGAAATTATCTCTAGAGACATGAGCCGTAAAGAGCATAAACGAATGTAGGTCATCATTCGTCCGATCGAATTTTAAATTTTTATTGTCAATTTTGTCCCACGAGTATGCCAGTAAAGAAAAAGACAATCGTGCACAGTGATGACGTGAACGGACTAGACTAGAGGTTACAACCAACCCGTGCCATAGGCATTGGAGGGAGCTTTTAGTTGTTAGTTTTTTTAGGCACCAACTAACCATTCAGGTCCTCAGCACCGCTGCCTACCACCTTGACCTTAAAGTGCGCTACATTTATTTGGTCCGCGAGAGACTGCGAAGCTCTAGAATCAGAGATAATACACATAATATGAACCCTCATATAATGGGCCAGAACGCAACATTTTACAGCACATACTATGTGCATTACAACCAATTCTCCCGATCCGCCACCTGGGGACGCGTCCGATAGTAATAAATGCATCAAAAGACTCCCGCTTTTTAAATACTCAGTTTATAAACTGTCATTTTACATTTTTAGTTTTTGCCCTTTCTGAATTTTGGTTACGCGAAAACAAATCCAGCAGTAGATTATACTGGACAGTACAATTTTTTGGGAAAACGAAGGCACTTAATATTTACACTATTTCTCAGAAGCTGGATTTTCAGTTTTTAAATATTCGTGATGGTGATTTTATTCAATTTTTATCTAACCAAATTTTCATCGATATCCATATTTATATCGAAACACGTACTTTTTGTTTTTAAATTGTACCACAATAAACACAATCAATTGTACCCAGATTTTCATCCCTATGGAAAATCTTAAAGCACAAAAATTTGAAAAATTTACTCAAATTATGTACTCAACACATACACTAAAGATTAATTTTCTTTACATGGGTATATTCGTAGCATGAATAAATCAAATAAAAAAGAAAAGATTTGAATTGAAGGGTGTTTACAAAATTTAAATGTTGTTGATGGTTTTTTACATTCGTATTTCTATTCTTTTTTTTTGCTTAATATTTTCCTTTAGGAGTTTTACTTACATATACACAAACACACGCACACACACTCAAGAATAGAAAAAACGAAAATAAAAATTAAAAAAGAAAGAACATTAAAACTACGTATAAAAATAACACACGAAGTTAAGGAAATGAAGGAACAATAAAAAAGAAAGATTCAACATAATTTATACAGGCAGACTCTTTTTTTAGAATACAATTGAAAAAACTTGAAATATTATTTAATTAAACACTTTAATTAATTAAAATACACTAAACTTATTTATTGATTTTTTTTTATTTACCATAAACTTGATTTATTTTTTATTCACTTTTGTTAATTTTCGTTAAACACTTTGTTTTTCTTTTTCTTCTTTTTTATGTTTATATTTTTTATTTTCACATAGTTTTCTTGTTATTCATAGAACTTTCTAATAATTATTCGTTTATTTTTCATTAATTCTTTATAATTTCTTTAGTTTAATTTATTTTTTCTTAGCAGATTTTTATTTTAATTGATTAATATAAATTGTCACAACCCGCCGCGTTACAATATACATAAACTTGCTTTGAACACAAATTAGACACGAATAAAGAAAGAAAAGGAAAATAAGAAAAACAATAAAAACTGTTCCCTGTATTTTGACAGAGTTGCTATCAAAAGTAATATAGCATAAAAAGTACTAACTGCCCGAGAAGAGTTAAACGAAAGCGAAAAATGTATTAACTTTTTTTCAGATTTTCAATATTAAATAATCACTACATACAACATATTTTTTTATTTAAATGGAGCGATGTAATCTCTAATTATTCTTAATTGTTAGGCAAAATTATTTTAAACAAAAACATTTTGACAAAAAAACATTGTTTTTTTTTTGTCAAAATGTGTTTATGTGGTAGAAACAGTGTTGCCAGTTATAGCTTGAAAAAAAATATAGTTTTTCATTAAAATGAATAATTTAAAAGAAATACAGTTTTTCAATTTAACGAACCTATTTGTTTTCAAACACAAATTCGCTTCAAATTGGCAGATTTACCTCACACCACGTTTACATCTACAATTTTTAACCAGTTAAATTAAAAAAACTACTGAGAATAACAGGACCATTTACATATGTATCTGTTTTTTTTTTTTTTTTATTCTTATAACACCAAAATAATATTTTACACATTCATCACATATTTATTTATATTTTTCGATAAAATATTCAAAAAGATTCATTATTTTCAGTATTTCACTTACATATATTCCATAAAGATCTATTCATAATTGACAAAAGCTCCCATGTAAGGAGCACTTGCGGGAATCACCATACACTTCATATATCTTATATTTGTATAATAGCCTGATCATTTTCAAAATGTTTCACATATAAAGGTTTTTTTTAAAAAACGAGTAGTTTTCTCAAAAAACACAAATTGATTTGTTTTTTCATATATTTCAAAGCCAAAAATCATCTCGATTCAAGTTGTTTAATTATTTAACACAAAAAAAAAAAAAAAAAAAAAAAAACTATATATATTTCAAAGCCAGAAAACATCTCGATTAGAGTTTTTTAATTATTTAACACAATAAAAACATACTAAATTTCCATACAGGGAAGAAATTTTTAGTACATAGAAATTGTTGAAAAAAGAATGTAAAAATCGTCAAACAGTTTAAAAACAAAAAATTAAAAATTATAAATTAAATTTATATTTGTTCTTAAATGTTTTTTTTTGGCATAAATAGACCACCCTAACTCAGCTCCGTTTTATTTGATTTTTTCGCCATTGATAGTACCTTTATCGGTGAAAATAATGATGTAAACATTTTTCAGCGCAATTAAATATTTTGGAAGTTATATATTTTGGAATTTTTGATATAAAAAAAGATGAGTAAAATTATTTTTTTACACTAAAAATTACAAAATATGTAAAAAAGTTGTCTTTAATAAATGCTCCATTGAGAGCTTTTAATTGATACCTTAATCTTTGCAATCGGATAAATAGTATAGGAAATATTTACGATTTTAAATGAGTTAGGGATGTAAATGAGTACCTTTTTATGAATTAGAAAGTGTTTGTGTGTGAAATTTTTATTAAAACCAACAATTTGCGAAAATATTTTGGCAGACGAAAAACAGGCCAAAAGGAAAAACACAATAAAATATGTGAACAGTGATGCTTAATTTCATTTTGTTTTCCAAAAAACAAGTCGAAAACTAATGTGTGTGAACATAATATAAAAAAAAATTATATATAAATTTTATCTGTTAAAAAATTTGGCATAAATAGACCACCCTGATTCAGCTCCGATTTATTTGATTTTTTTGCCATTGATAGTACTTTTAACAGTGAATATAATGGTGTAATCATTTTTGACCGCAAATATTTATTTGCGGTCAAAGTTATAGGGCTTTGAAAATCGAATTTCCCTAAGAAACTCGTATCAAAAACATTTTCGTTATAAAAAAAAGTTGGGTAAAAAGGAAGAATTAAGTTAGCGAAGCCGCTTTTGGACATACCACAGAGTTAAAAACACTTCCGCCCGGCCGAAGGCCGGCTATTAAAAAAAATTATTTCCACAAATTTTTTTTTTTTTTTTCACAAGAAATTACAAAATACTTAAAAATTTGTGTTTATGAAACTTTTATAATATTTTTATTTTATTTTTGCTAATGCGTCCTTAAGAGCTTTTAATTGATACCTTAATCTTTGCAATCGGATAAATAGTAAAGGAAATATTTACGATTTTAAGTGAATTAGGGAGGTAAATGAAAAAATTTTATTTTTTGAATTAAAAAATGTCTGTGTGTGAGTTTTTTTAAATCAAAAATTTATGAAAATATTTTGGTAAGCGAAATACAGGCCAAAAGGAAAAACTGAATTAAATGATATTTGAACAGTGTTAATTAAAGTCATTGTGTTTTTCAAAAAACAAGTGAAAAACTAGTGTGTGTGAACTAAACATCTGCATCAATTCATTTGTAACTCATTTTTAATGATTCCCTTTCTTTTCAATTGTTGACTGTTATTGTTTTTTAAACATAAAATCAATTCGCTGTGTGTGCGTACGGATGGAAAAGACAAAGAAACCAAAACAAAAACAAACAAAATCATTTGTGCAGGGAGTCATAAAAACAATTTAGCAACAAATCATTTGCAACTGAATTGAATTGAATTAAATATAAAATGCAATACTGTCATTTGTTTGTTTTTTGTTTACAAAATTTTAAAAAATATTAAATGAAAAAAATTTAAATAGTATAGATTTGTAATTAAAAGTAAATAAAAATATCATAAATAAAATAAATTTTATTTCATTTAAGATATAATTAATTATAATTGAAATAAAAAATAATTAAATTTTCTTATCAAAAAAATTTAAAGCAAACGTAATCATAATCTATTTTTTATTTAAAAATAAATAATTGTTACTT
Organism: Protophormia terraenovae; assembly: GCA_951394005.1. NCBI lineage: Eukaryota > Metazoa > Arthropoda > Insecta > Diptera > Calliphoridae > Protophormia > Protophormia terraenovae. The sequence goes on from OX596077.1 coordinate 94,803,322, forward strand.
TCCATGCATTTTTTCATATTAAAGTAAGGGAATGACAGTAATTCACAGTTTTGATTTTATGTTTTTTATTAAACATTACTGTTTTTGAAAAAAATTTCTTATGACAAACAATTTCTCAAAGAGAACATAACATGATTTGTTTTTGTTTCATCATTTCAATTCAACTCAATTCAAATAATATTTTTTTTGCGTGGTTTGTTTTGTATTGTTTTGTTTTTTATTTTAGCAGTAATGTGAGAGCATGTATTAAAAAACATTACTGTGAATTGAAAAGCAAATGATTTGATGCAGATGTTTAGTGTGAACATAATATGCTTATGTATCAAAAAAATTTTTGTACATGTTATAAAGTAGTTAATGTAGGATTGATAAATTTAAAGATCTGAAAAAATGTATATAATTTTAATATAAATTTTAAATTTACGTTAAAAGTAAAAATGTTAATCTTTAAAGCCCAATATCTCGTAAACTAAAAGAAATAAAATATGCACACGATTTTTTTTTTGTAGATCTCATATAAAAATTTTTGAAATCGGTTCAAATGTAATGAATCAGGATTGTTTTTAAAAAAATTACATACCCGAGGTGTCCAACTTTGGGACCGTGTGGACCCGCCCCGGTAGGTCTATATGATCCAAGCTCAAAACTTTAACTCGCCTACACCTCTACTAGCACTATGTGAAATTTCATTGAAACCGGAACAGCTGTTCCGAAATTCCATAATTATTTCCATACAATATGTTCCTTCTACGAGGTAACAATTGATTACAAATAAAAAGAGATGTACGTCTTCACAACAATTTTAATCTGTTTTATTTGTATTTTTACATATTTTGGATTGATACCCAAACAATATGTTTAGAAATGGATATACGAAAATGAGAAGACATATTCATTATGTTTTATATGCTACTCAACTTACGAACAAATCACAAAATTAAATGGCCAATGTCCCGCTAGACAATTTATTAAGTAGGAGTCTTGCACCATGGGATTTGGTTTTTTTCCTAACTTTTAATGGTTTTGTTGTAGACTTGAAAGTTTTTCAAGGAGTTGGAACTTCTCCAAGTAGTGCATTTTATCATGGACTATCGATGTACATATATCGGTTTGCAATCATATATTTTTTGACAAATTCTTTACAACAATAATAATATTAAAGCTTTTTAATGGAAATTGGAGAGTTAATTACTAAGTATCTCCAGCACCTGATGTAGAGTGAGAACCTTTGCAATCAATCGAAAGAACATATCATGTTTCCAAAACAAGGGATACAATGCTATTGATAATTAAGAAAATTAAAAATGATTTTTATGAGTGAAATAAAATGATTCACACAGTTAAGAATAACACCATGCGTTATTAACTTGTGCCCAAAACGCAAATTTGTCCTTTTTCATAAAAAATTTTTTGTTCTCATAAAATTTTAAAAATTTTATTTAAACTTAATAAAATAACATTTACCCAATTCACAAACCCATTATTGTGTTATTTGTTAAAGTTTTATATGAAGAAAAATAATACTTTTTAAAAAATAATACACTTTGTGAATATGTGTGTTATTTTCGAATGATTTGTCATATTGTTATTTTAAAAAATGTCAAAATTTAAAAATTATTTTATTTTATTTTTAATGAAAAATGTTGGATAAAATCTTACTTTTTGAAAACTAGGACTTTTATATTTACTACATCCATCTTAAAGTATACTAATAGATTCGGAATCAATTTCCAAGTCGATTTAACGATATCCGCCCACCTTGTCTGTGTATGTAAAACTTGGGCACAAAGAACAAATATTAATTTTAATGATAATTTGATCTAATTTGGAAAACGGAACTATTTTGGTATAATGCTAAAGTTTACTGAAGTTGGTTATGATCGGTCTATTATTTCACTTTGCATCCATGCAAATATTCTCCCGGAACAGTGTTTAAATATATGTAAATACATTATTTATGCCACGATTTCAATAAAGTTTGGTACAAATTAATTTTATAAAAGAGTGAATCAGAATAAGACCAGAAAATTACTCTAACACGCATAAAATCCACATTAATGACAGAATTGTGATAACATTTGACATAAATTTAAAGACAGAAACCATAGTAACAAGGATTCATAAGAATAGGTCCGCAATTGCCCATTGGTCACATATAAGGTCATTTCCGAAAAACTCGAAGACCATCTTGTGGTCAAAGCAAGGGTATAGAATATTATTTTGTTGTACTTAACTTACTTTTGGACTTGTTTTCATTGGTAAATAGTTTTTTTTTTTTTTAATTTTTAGTGCAACCCAGCAAAAACTTTGCTTTCCTGGTAAGCTGGCAGGTATAATTGGAAATAAAAATAAACTACTTATTTTTTGTCTCAATAACTAGTTATTTTTGTTCGAGTTGTCCATGAATTCTAGTAGTTATTTTTAGACTCTAGTGATACTAAAAAATATGTACCTAAACAAAAATAAAAACAAAAAACGAAAAAATTTGCCGTCAGTGAGTTTTGAACTTGGGACCCTATTAACTAGTCGTTTTTAATGACTAACGTCTAACTCAGTACACCAGCTTGCACTTAATATTCAAAGCTAAAAAACTTGTTTTAGCATAAAATATATTTTTAAAACATTTTGTTAAAAAAACGAATAGCATCAGAATGGGGTTGAACCGGCAACCTTCTGATTGCTAATCCTGCGCTCTAGACAACTGATCCATGTGATTCTAACTTACTCTGCAATTATACTATTGAGTACTTATTTATGTAATGTAGAGAAGGCAAATAATAATGACGCCTACTTTCCAGGAAAGTACTTTAATAAGTAGTCGTCATTACCGAAAACCAAAAAGTTTTTGCTGGGAATCTAAGTTTTTAGAGGAAAATAGAATTTTTAGTGAGAAATCGATTTTTTAGTAAAAATCGGATTTTACCGAAAATTTTTCTTATTGGTGCAAAATTGGATTTTTCATGAAAAACCTTATTTTTTTATGTAAAGTTTTGTTTTAAGTGATACATTTTATAAAATAAAAATTTTATAAGAAACTATATTTATTTCAAAAATCTAAAAAATTTTAAACAAAATATTTTTTAACATAATTCATAAACATAGGTTTCACAATATTATAATGTTATTTTAAATTTCCATATAAATTTTCAAAAAAAAAAAAAAAAAAGTTAAAAATGTGTTATCTTAAATAACATATAACACAATAACTCAAATAATATACTTTGTGAATTGGGTAATTATTTTATGAGCTCATGCTTAATTAAAATTAAATTTTGTATGCAAAATTTGATTGATATAGTTTTCGGAGATATAATGGTTTAATTTTTGTTAGTCTTATTTTTACCCTTCAAATTTTCAAATTTTTAACTAAATTAACAGAATAAAATGACACTAAAGTAAACATTTTATTTTGTATAGCTCAGAATATATTTCTAATAAGATTTTACTTTGGTCCATAACTTCTAAACTAAATGAGACTCCAGCTTGAAATTTTACATACTTAGGGTAAGGAGCTATGTCAAGATCATATATTTTTTTTTAATAATTTTTAAAATACCTTTTTTTGAGATATACTGATTTCAATTTTATATGTTCAATTTTGACCTTTGAACGTTTGGTGTAATAAAACTTTGTATATGTCGTTATAAAGGTAATCAGCCGTATTAAAAAAAATTTATGACAACGAGTTACTAACTTTTTTTTTATGGAAATTTACATACAAAAAGTTAGTAACTCGTTATTAAACATACATTATTATTATTATTTTTCTTTTTTGAATACGGCTGAATATCTTTGTTTTAAAAATTAAACTAGATATGTACCATTTATATTTTAGAAGTTACCAATTAAAATACACCTTTGTCAAGTTTTTAAATTTTTTTCTATTTCGATTTTTTTAGTACAAAAAATAAAAAATTTTATGTTATAAATCTTTCAGGAAATACTTATAAATTATGTTCAAACAAACGTTCTTCGTCGTCCCTTACATCTAAGGGGACTTGGACCCACATTTGTGAAAAAAAGTGTGCTCTATAAGACGATGCGAAAACTAGCAGCCGTATTAAAAAAAAATAATGTATGTTTGATAACGAGTTACTTACTTTTTCTTATGGAAATTTACATACGAAGAAGTTAGTAACTCGTTATCAAACATACATTATTTTTTTTTTGAACACGGCTGTAGGAAATAAAGAATTGTTATGTTCATATTTCAGCCGGCTAACAGCCGTCTTCCAACAGCCGCCGCCAAAAATTTTTAGGAAAGCCGCCGCCGCCGTTAAAATTGTTCGGCGCAGGTCTCTGGTCACTTGTTTATTTCAAAAATTGCAACCATTGTTGTCAGATTTTTTTGAGCCTCTATCGCCAAATTGTTAATCAGAAATCGCCAAAAAGCGCCAAAATTGTTTATATATTTTCTGGGTTCTGATTTGATTCTGAGTCGATCTAGTTATGTCCGTCAGTCTGTCTGTTGAAAGCAGGATAGGGCTCGAACGGGACAACGTAGGGGGACGAAATTTGGCCCAAATATTTATTTTATATGAGGTTTGTTTGGTATCGCAAACAATTGGGCAAAATCGGTTAACAAACAAAAAAGTTATGGGCTAAAAACTAGAAACACAGGGTGTCCGTTGTAGCTTCATTTCATACTTTTCTGCTGATATCTCTTAAACGAAAGCATGTATGTCAACGAAATTTTGTACAGATAGTTTGGGTGTCGATATAAACTTGGAAACCAAAAATGGGTGCCCACTTTACCGACCACCTCCCATATAAGGTGAAACGTCAACGAAATTTTGTACAAATAGTTTAAGGACCAATGTAAACTCGGAAACAAAAAATGGGCGTGGTTCACCCACTTTCCACCCATCTCCCATAAAAAGAAAATTTTGAAAAAGTTGATGTTGGGTATATAGGTTCCGCCGAGCCGAAGATAACATTCGCGCTTGTTAATTTTATGTTCAAACAAAAGGTCTTAGCGATCACCTAACAATCTTATTACGGACCCCATTTAAGAACAGTTGTGTTATGTAGAAAAATACTGAAAATAGTCGTTTGCTAGTAAGATAATGTAATAGTTTTACTCCACGAATACCTATTTAATAAAATTTTAAAAATTAGACAAATAAATCGCCAAAAAATTCGCCTGTCACAAAACGGAAAATTCAGTCGCCAAGTGCAATTAAAAAATCGCCACATCTGACAGCCCTGATTGCAACAACGCACTTTGCATAATTTTGGCAACAAGTCTGGTTGAACTAAATTGATTATTCGCGAAATAGTATTCTTTAACATAGTACTTCTTTTTTTTTTTCTTCGAAAATACGATAAATATAGTAAAATTTCTATATAATAGAAATATTAATATTACATAAATAATGGCAATTTTACAAAGAATCAACAATTTCGGCAGTAAATTTGTGCAAAATATTGCAACAAATGGAATAAAAATTCCAGCTGCCCATGATTCTCAAATGAAATCACTTTGGAGTTATGTGGCCATAGCATTTAATCGAGTTGATGCAGATCGTCTAAAAAATGTAGGTCCTGATCGCCTGTGTGCTGAATGGGTGATTAAAAATGGTGGTGCTGTGCGTACTATTAATAACCCTGAACATTTACATGCAAACTACAATACTCTTCCACAGGAAAGTGCTCATTTCAAAATAAAAGTTGTCGATGCTACTGCCTCATCGATAATGAAAATTGGTTTCGACCATTTTATAGGCTGCAATCACATTGATACAGTTATATTAGATCAATGTAAACATTTGGAAGAGGACGCTTTGGAAGGTCTAATACATCTCAAAAAATCTTTAAAAGTTCTACAGGTTTCGGCTTGTGATAATATTAGTGATGATGGTCTCATGGTTATTGGTGAACTATCAAATTTGGAATTATTGAAAATATTCGAAATGCGTTATGTAAAGGATATGGATAAGGTCAGAGAGATTCTGACCTCAAAATTACCAAATTGTAATATGGATATAAAATAAGGAAATTTCATTGTTTTAGAGGTAAATGATGATGTGATGTGTCCTTCAATTGTAACTGTTTAATTTATTTATTGATTAATATTAAACTAACCAATATTTATGGCCTTAATTCTTTAAATTGATGTGTGTTTTAGTTGAATTCGTATAATTTAGATCTAGAGGATTCGAAATTAATTATTGTTCTCAATAAAAATTTACAAATTTGTGATTAGAACGAGACAACAATGATATACATATGTGCACGTTTTATGGACTTAATTCTTTAAATTGATATGTGTTTTAATTGAATTCGTATAATTTAGATCTAGGTTAGGTTCTTCAGGTTGCCGCCAATAAAACTAGATTTCGGCTCACTTGGGTCCTGAGAGGTCCCTTTGTGTTACCTGTAAGAAGAAGAGAAAAAAAAGATGCAGGAGAAGGGAGAAGAAGGGGGATAGGATTGAAAGTTTAGAGTTAGAGAAAAAGAGTAAACAATAGTTCAAAGATAATGCACAGAAGTAGTCTAGATCTAGAGGATTCGAAATTAATTATTGTTCTCAATAAAAATAAATATACATATGTATGTGCACATGGTTTGTATATTTTTTTTCATTTGAACATCGAAAATGTTTCAATTTAACAAGGTTCATTTTAAAGTAAGCTTTCATTTGATACAAATATTTAAGGCCTTAGGGTAGTAAGTCAAATACTAATATGGCTTAATAAATACATCTGTGAACTATTTGTAGACCACACCAGAAATAATGTCTACACCTACAAAAGTTTATAAAAACAATATTATTGTTTTACAAAAAATCAAGTAAAAAAATGTAGTCGGTCAAGACCTACCATATGATCCCCTACACCATTCCGACCCATACCATATATATAAACCTTATTTGTGTTAAATATTAGCATAATACTAAAATTTTTAGGATTTATGTACTTTAACGTGAGAGGGGTGTAGTTTTATATGAGAGCTATGGTCAATTATGGACCGATCATCATACTTATATAAAACTTATTTGTGCTAAGTTTCATGAAAATATTCCTATTTATAGGGAATTTATGAGTGTTAAGACTCTATTCCGAGAGGACATTTATTTGGGGGCTAAGTGAAATAATATATTGCAATATCTTAAACATTACGACATGTACTTGCCTGCCAGCCAGACGGACGTGAGAAAGTGATTTTGAGTGGAACGGTGTACTCTAAGCCAGGGGTTGCAATTTCTGCACAAACAGATAACACCAAAGGTTGTTGGGATAATTTAGACTAAAATCATTAAAGTTCCTTTAAAATTCCATTAAAAATTGCTTTACTTAAATTATATTTGGTGTCAATTGAATTAGCTTAAACAAAAAAATACTACGAGCAAAATATAATAAATACTTATATACTAAACACAATTGAGATTATTTGAATGTTATTTTCATATAAAATTTACTAAGAAGAAGCTAAAATATACGGCCGTATATCTTCAACATCGAGAAGATTACGAGGATCCACTTTTTCTTCACACATCGGACACTCATTTAGTTCAGATAGTATGCTGTAAATAGAAAAACAATTAAATTTTCAAATAAAACACTTAAAAAAATTAGATCAAAAAATCCTACTTTTCCATTTCAGCTCTAAAGCAGGGAAAATCACATGAAGGACAAGATGTCATATGTTGTTTGATTATATGCTGGCCGGTGGCTATGCATATGGGTAAAGTAGTCTTACAGCTATAACAGGTCACCTCCATATTAGGCAGATTAGTATCACAAATGGGACATTCCATGGTCTCATCATCGATTTCATCACGAAAGTTTTTAATGCCTTTTGGTGCTTTGCGTACAATAGATTCAATCTTTTTAGCATAACGAGAATCAAGATTATTGCGATACTCGGGACGCATTAACATTGAGGCATACATAAAGGCAGACTTTTTTAAACCTGAACGGTGGCATTCAATAACGGTGGAGGTTAAAATGGGAACGATATCTAAAATCATAATAAAGATTAAGGAAAATACTTTTGATACAGAATAACTGAACTTACGCAATGGAAATTGTGATATATTGGCGGCAACTTGCACCAGTAGCTTTGCCGCCAGCAAATGATTACCCAACTTTACATGAATTCTCACCAAAGTATAACGATGTAATAATATCAAATTATGACGCATTTCGGCTGTCACCGATAGATTATTACGCCTGAGTTCTTGATACATGGAATATAATAAATCTCTAGCGGCTTTATAGTTCCCTGATAACTGTTCCTGATTGGCTATAATTACAGCCGTTTTAGCGGCATCCTTATAGTGTCTACGAGCCATATATAGTCTAAATAAGTAACGGGGATCTTTGGGTGATCCATCAACTTCACCCAATAGAAATTCTATTAATTGTGTAGCCAATTGTTCATTATTTGAAGTGGCTACACAATCAATAGCCATTGATAGTGCCTGAGATTCCTCATTACTAAAAGATGACGCTTTTAAAAGAAACCTTAAAGCTTTGGTAAACTCTCGAGCCAAAAAATAATATTTCCCCGCTAGCAATGTATACTTTTCACCTTCAAAATACTGAGCCAATGCTAAATAATCACTAGATTTTGCATTTTCATACCTCTCCAATAGCTCTCCATGACGTTTTAGTTTATTGTGACGTTGGGCCAGAGAAAAGGCCTCCTCCACACAACCACATAGAACTAAAAATTGTAATGCTTGTTCAATATCACCGATTTTCTGATAAAACTTGGCCAACAATTTGGCACTTTCCATAGACCGTGATTCTAAAACAATTTCCGATGCCGAATGTGGATCACATAAATGATCGAGATAAATACGCACACAAGCATCCAAATCACCAGCTATGCGATAACTATTTATAGCCTCTTCAAATTGACCATCCGATTCTTTGGCCTTTGCATATAAAGCATGTAATTTGGTAGATTTTACATTTGGTAAAATTTGATTGGCCTTGTTCCACATTTTCAATGAAATGTAATGAGAGCAAGCCTCATCATAGTATTCACCACGTTCGTAAAGACCAGCCGCCTCAGTTATGTGACCCACAGTAGCTAAAAGTTCAGCACAATCATACAGCAACTGTTTGTCGTTAAGTTCAACAGCGTATTGAATCTAAATAGGAAATGGTTAAATGAAACTTTTATGAAACCACAATTCGTTTGAGGTAATATATAATATGTACTTACCCCTCTTCTAAAATCACCAGCCCGTATTGATGTTCTTGCAATACCCATTTTACAAAGACGTACATGTTCTTCGTACTCCGGTGATGTATTTACTAGCTGTTGCACTTCCGTATTATCAATCAAATCCTCTTTGTAGCCTTTTTCGTAATGATATAAAGCATCAGCATAATTGCCACTAAAATGAAAGGATTCATAGAGAATTTAATTAACTTCTAAAGAGATAATTAGAAAAGAAAAATATGGAATGTCTTTAGACTAGATTAATAAACGTTTGTTCAGTAAAGGCAGTTCACTCCGTAATATTCCACAATTATTTTCTGACTTAGATTACTAACTAGATCTAATTTATTTAATGAATTTATAATTTAAGGGTTACTTTCCTTGAAAGTCGATAATTTGGCCAATATAAATACAGTAGGACAATTTTTATTTATGTAATTCAATTATTCAAGGATTTAATATATATAAATGTTTAAAAATTATAAGGAAAAAATAATAATTTTGGAAAAAACAGTGAACAATACATAAGGATTTAATTTTACATAGTTTCTTAAAAAAAATTATATAATTTTGTGTTTCTTCTTTCTCAAATTATATTTTCGTTAACTAGCTTTTCATGAATGCAGTAAACTTGCCTTTTTTCCTTCCTATGACTCAACTTATTCAAACGTGTGTTCGATTGTTCAAAAGCAATCGAAAAAAAATTATGCTTAGAATCCCGGAAAATAGAGGTTATCACGGTTAATCGATAAAAAAATGAATTTGATGGAATAAAGAAAAGAATTACAAATTTTCTTTCCCGGATAATCGACGTTGCCGGTTAATCGAATCGCGGATAATCGAGGCCTTACTGTATTAAAGAGAACTTACTTAAATTCCAATTGCTGGGCGTATTCACGTGCTATAAATGGTACTTCATTTGGCTCATATTTATGAGCCAACATCAAGGCCTGTTCCCATTGCAAAAGATCACGACATATATCTAAGGCATCTTTGGTATAGGAGCCTTTTAAGAAAAATTCTTTGGCTTCATCGTATTTTTCGAGTAGCAGACAACAAAAACCACTAAGTAAATATACATCCTCCAAATAACGTATATCCTCCAAAACATTGACCATGGCTACATCGCCTATTTTACGAAAGGCTCTTAAAGCTAAAATTTTATAATAAATTAAAAAATTATTTTCTTCCATTTTCCTTCTAAAACAAATGTTTACCTATAGCAGGTTCCAAATCCGCCAAAGCCTGTTCAGCAAATTCCAACCAAGATCCTTTTAAATTGATTCTTTCGCATACCTTAAAAGCCTCTGAGTATTTTCTTAAATTTAAGAAATTTTTTAAGTTACTGTTCTGACTAGTGCCGGGTAATACTAAATGGGTGGACAAAGATTGTGTAGCATATTGACCACCATCAATGTGTAAAACCATTTCACCATCACACAACATCAAAGGTATTTGAGATGCATTCAATTTTGTTTCTCCCGCCTTTAAATTGTGTTTACCATAGACAGAGTAGCGTACAAAGACATGTGTATAGACCAATTTACCATCATAACTTATAAAATGATTAGGTTGAGCCAAATCCCACAAACACACTAAACAGTTTTTGGGAAAATCCGTTATAATAATGGCTTCCTCTAGAGCGGGCAAAAACACAAAACCCTGGCCATGATCATCGATAAATATTAATTTTGTACCCTCATTGTCGGTAAACATTTTTGTTAAGCCCATATTGTGGCGATACATTGTACAAATTTCCCATTTTTCCAACGAGAAATATACCAAATGACCAATCTAAAAATAAATTTTAATGAATTTCATAGAAAAGCCTTAAAAATGATTTTTTCTTACATCTGTGGCAAATATTAGATATTCTTGCGTTAATCCAAAACATGTTATAACAGCATCATTTAATGTTGGCACTGCATTGGGAAACATTTGCATTAATTTATCTTTTACATTTGGATTATCTGTAACAATCGCTTGCAACATTAATTGAGGTGGACAAAATGCAGCACAATAATCCGCATTAAGTTTAATGTCTTGTATAGTTTGTGAAAAATCCCTTTCACTTAAGGGATGCGGCTGATCTCCCAGACTTTTACCCAAATCATAAAACCATACATGACGATCCACGCAAGCTGCCAGATGATATGGACCAATTGCAAGAACATTTGGTTCAGTTTCAAGACTCTGACGATAGGGCAGTGGTTTAGACTGGAAATATAATTTAATAAATATTATAAAAGAGATTGTTTAAAATAAATATATGTAATAGGAAAAACTTCTTTAAACCAGATCATTGTTCAAAGTGAAAAATCCTTCTCGAATGACATGTTTTCCTTAAAAAAATTGTCTTTAAATTTGCAGCAATTTTTCTAAAAAAAATTTTGTTTTCGAATTAGAAAAAAAATTTCAAAAGAGAAATAAATCTTCGATTCAGACAATTCTACAGAAAAGTTGTGCTCAATTTGATTTAAACAAATTTTCAAAAGGAAATCAGTCTTCGAATTGGACAATTTTTCTAACGAATTAGATTATTTTCAAAGAAAATTTCTAATCAAAGAAAATAATATTTCTAAAAAAATTGTCTTTAGATCAGAAAAGTTTTCTAAACAAAAGTTGTTATCGAAACAGACAATTCTTCTAAAGAAAATATATATGTTTGTTTTAGTTTGTTAAATAACAAAATTATAAAGAAAATCTGTGTTCAAAATAGACACTTTTTCTACAAAAAATTATTTTCAAATCTGATAAAAAAGAAAAGATGTTCGAAACAAAGGAAAGATGTGATTTTTAAACTTTTCTGAAGAAAAATTAGTCTACCGTTCAGACAATTTCGATTCGTTTTCAAATGGAAATTAGTCTTCGAAACAATATTTCTAAACAAAATGTCTTATATATTTTTTTTTTTAAGAAATTTTTTAGTATTTTCGAACATCTTTTCTCAAGAAAATCTATCTACGATATATATATATATATATATATATATATATATATATAAATATTATATATATATATATATATATATATATATATATATATATATATATATATATATATATATATATATATATATATATATATATATATATATATATATATATATATATATATATATATATATATATATATATATATCTTTTTTAATATAAGAAATGTCATTTAACTCACCTTATCTGGAGAATAGACATAAATAGAAACTTCGGCTAAACTGCTTAAAATAGCAATTCTCGGTGCTGATACGGCATACAAACTAGGAAGCTTTGTAACATAAATAAATACAGAACCAGTCATAGTGGTAACCGACAAAAGCTGACCATCGCCAGACCAATCAATCATTTGTACACCCGAATGATCTGGCACAGTTATAATTTTTTCCGTTTCATGTAAATTTGTAATCGAATGAATTTTAATGCTGTAAAATAATATATTCCTTTAAATGTCATTATTAACCAATAATAACACTGTCAACTTACTTGTCATCTCCACAAGAGGCTACAATCTCTAAAGCCGGACAATAAGCTAAACCCGTCAGTAACTCTTTGTGATTTTTCACCTGCCATAGCTCCTGACCAATATCTTTGGGATGCGTGGAAATGGCAACGACATGACCATTGGAGAAACCCAATAGTATATAGCCATCACCAAACCATTTGTGCTGCAATAGTGAACCATAACGACTTTGAAAACCCAATTCTGTAGGTGTATCTGGTTCAGGTAAATAATATAAATATAAGGTACGTTTGCCAATAATCATACTAATGGCATTATCGCCATTTATACGATCTTCATTAGCCATTTCGGCAAAATACATATCACTTGGCACATCTCTTAGTTGTACTACCCTCATAGAATCACCCTCTTCATTGCTAAGTGAAAATGTTTTGTCATCAGAACCCAAAGCTAAAAGGTTTTGTGCAGACCAGGCACCACAGTTAATGCGTTTGGAATGTTTACCCAATACGGGAATTCTTTTGTTAGTTTTATGATTATAAATGGCCAAATTGCCTCGAGCAGTGCCCACGGCCATAATTTGTTCTTGTTTTGACCAAATAATACAAGATAAAGGATCTCTCAAACCAGATTCTACTGATATTTTTTGCAGAGTTGTTGCATTCCATACTGTAATGACCGGAGAAGAGGCCGTAATTATACCCAAAACTTCACCTTCATTATCCCAAGCGAAGCCGGAACACAATCTGAAAGTAATTATTTGCAATTATTTTATTTGTTCACAAATCTTCGCAGTATTCTTACCCTGGCAACATTATTCTCTCCACCATTTGTCCCTGTCTATTAAAAACCGCCACCGTACCATCTGAACCTGTAGTGGCCAATAGTGCTCCTTGCTGACCCTTTTGCCAGATAAAATACACATCTCCTGGTCCATGAGGTTCCTCGTATTTGTAGAGCACTTTCTCAAAAGACATTCTTCAGCTCGAGTCTTTCGTTTTACACTATTTTCCTTATTGTATTTTCTTCTTAATTCTAAGTTTTCCTATTGCACTAAATTGTCCATAAAGAAAACATGTAATTACACTTTCTTCTTCCATACAAGTTTATGCGTTGATCATCTTCATTGTTGTTTGATTGTTGGAAAATATTTAAGAAAATGCACCACTATACAAGAGGAAAAATTCTATAATTGGTTTTCTTTGCCGTGTTTTGTTTTGTTTCTTTCTCGTCTGTGTTTTGTTCGCGTTTCCATAACAACAGGTGGTTCAGGGTTGTCCGTTGTGTTTATTTTTGTGTATTTAGGGGTCGTTTGCGTTATCAATTTGCGGTCTACATATAACATTGACAGTGACATATCTTTTATAGCAAGTGTAGATAGCTCAAAAAATGTGTACTCTCCAGTAAAATCTTTTACTGGATTTGCGTTCGAGTACACAAAATGTAGTAAATTGCGAAAAATTGAGAGAGAAAAACGACAATTAACAAACTGAGTATTTGTTGTTTTTTAATTAACTGGATTTTTTTTCCGTTCGCGTACTTTTTTGATTACAATTGATTTTGAAAGTAAAGATTTTATTATATTATTTATTGATTTCTTTAGCAATAATTTTGATATATTATTATTACATATTCCAGAAGATTATCTGGGGGTATCGTCTCTATTTCACCTAGATGTTTATCTAGCAATATTACTTATTTTTCATCCAGGCGTATCGATTTCTTATTGCTTAGATGTATTGCCAGTGACGCACAATCTATCCCAATGGGGGAAACTTCCGCAATACGAATATTAATATTGAGGCAATAAATTTGTTCTTCTAAGCAATACGAATTCGAATTACTTTCGTATTATTTTGCTTATCGGGTTTACTCTGTAAATACTCAGTTTACTGGATTTTACTGGAAAAGTAAAAGAACGGACATAATGTTTAAACAGGGCTGTTTAAGATATATATTGAGGAAAACAAGTATAAACATCAAGCCTGTGGTCTGTGATCAAGCCTCACACTATTTTTCACTAATTCAAACAAAAAATTATTGTATGTACCTGAAAGACAACAACAAAACTATTAGAAAACTAGAAATTAACATGAATTCAAGTACGCCACCATCAAAACATTTTTAGCAGAAAATTTGTCTAAAAATGAGCCTTCGATTCAGACAATTAACAAGATGATTCCTAAAATATTTTAGCCTCTCATTTATTCGCTCACTCTCTTTGTCTCGCTCTCAATCTGAATGCAGCGCAACGAATTTAGAAACAGGGCTAAATGAAACAGCACTGTAAACTGCTGCTGACCAAATGTAATCAACACTAAACATCTGCATCAATTCATTTGTAACTCATTTTTAATGATTCCCTTTCTTTTCAATTGTTGACTGTTATTATTTTTTAAACATAAAATCAATTCGCTGTGTGTGCGTACGGATGGAAAAGACAAAGAAACCAAAACAAAAACAAACAAAATCATTTGTGCAGGGAGTCATAAAAACAATTTAGCAACAAATCATTTGCAACTGAATTGAATTGAATTAAATATAAAATGCAATACTGTCATTTGTTTGTTTTTTGTTTACAAAATTTGAAGTGAAGGAAATATTAATGAAAAAAATTTAAAAAGTATAGATTTGTAATTAAAAGTAAATGAAAATATCATAAATAAAATAAATTTTATTTCATTTAAGATATAATTAATTATAATTGAAATAAAAAATAATTAAATTTTCTTAGCAAAAAAATTTAAAGAAAACGTAATCATAATCTATTTTTTATTTAAAAATAAATAATTTGTTACTTTCCATGCATTTTTTCATATTAAAGTAAGGGAATGACAGTAATTCACAGTTTTGATTTTATGTTTTTTATTAAACATTACTGTTTTTGAAAAAAATTTCTTATGACAAACAATTTCTCAAAGAGAACATAATATGATTTGTTTTTGTTTCATCATTTCAATTCAACTCAATTCAAATAATATTTTTTTGCGTGGTTTGTTTTGTTTTGTATTGTTTTGTTTTTTATTTTAGCAGTAATGTGAGAGCATGTATTAAAAAACATTACTGTGAATTAAAAAGCAAATGATTTGATGCAGATGCATAGTATAATTATAAAGTATACTCGTAAGAACAGCTGTTTTACAATTTTTTCATTGGCAAACCTCGCGGTACTGTCAAATTGTTTTTGTATTCACATGTAAATTTTTATTTTGAGTTTTTTTCTCTTGCTCTCTTTCGTTCTCTCATTTTTCCGTTCAAAGCATTTTGACATTGTGGGCAGTAGTTTTACACTAACAAAATACAAGTAATTTTTGTTTTTGTAGATGTGCGAGTACTTTATTATTTTACTATGATGCAGATGTTTAATCAACACCATAACAAACAGTGCATTCTAAATGATCAGCTGATTATGGCAGCACACACTGCTGCTGACTACGCGCTATTGCAATTTGGGCTTTATAAACAATTTATTTGTGTCGAATATTAAGTAGATACTAACATACTAATGCAGAATGTTATATCGATATTTTGTGCAAAAATATTTCGCAACTTTTAATTTCCTAACAATATCGGCGTAAAAATATAAGAAATTCTATAAACTTGTATAATAAATTAGTCAAATGTACAATTAGTTAGAACTAACTACTTTTCCCTATTTAATAGACAAATTTATTGTAAATTTGAAATATATAATTCTTTCTCCCTCTATTTTTCTATTTTGAATTAAACAATAATTTTTACCTAAAATGTCCAATATTTTATTTCTCCTTTCTTCCTATTTTTGTTATAATTTAATATTTCTTAGACTTGTGTTAGACTATGAAAGAATTGTGAAATTATATTAGTTTCTGAGATATTACATTTTGAAAATGATAAAAAATACTTTGGACCCCCTTTATTTTTAGATAAAAAATTTCAGCGATTCTTAACATAAAGTAAAAGTTTATATGCTTAACATAATTTTGAGTACAAATTCCTTCCTTTTATTCATAGAACCAATAATCACCCCTATCATGAATACTTTTTCCCTCGAAATGTTTTCCCTTTTCCCAAATTTGCAATCGTGAAAAAATTCCCCGTGAATAATTTCATGCTAAAAATAAAATTCCCCTAATCGTGAATGATTTTTTCCCCCGAGTTTTTTCACTTTTCCCTTTAATTTGTTCACTGGGGAACAGAACAGAAAATGTAAGTAGATCTTCTTATAATTCGGATATTAAAGTTAGTTTAATAATTATTATTATTATTATTATTATTATTATTTTTTTTGTTGGATTTCCAAAAAATTAGCCGAATCATTTTGCTACATAAAAGTTAAATAGTACAATAAACTAATGTTGCAATAAAACAATCACTCCAATACTAAATATTTTGCTTTGTTTTTTTTTTACTTTAAAATATTAGTGTACGTGTATATTTTTGAAAAAAACTTAACTTTGATTTTTATTTTCTTCCTTTTTACATTCACTGAGAACTGATAGCGGGAAAAATTGTTCACGGGAGATTCACGATAGCATTTTTCCCTTCGAGGGGAATAAAAATTTCATAGGAACAAAAATTCCACTTGTTATTCACGATAGGGGTGAATATGTTTTTCCAAATTATGTTTAAAATCCTCCAATTTATTTCTTATAAAACATTTAATATATTACAAATTTCCTTTTTCCTTCATAAATTATTAAAATTTTAAAAAATTATTTGAATTTTACATTATAATTTAATCGAACAATTATTTGATTTTAATTTGTCGATTAATCGAAGAAACAATATTCGATAGCTAATATACATGTACAAACGTATACTGTTTATAAAAAAAAATATATTTTATTTACGGTTGTGTTATTGGATAGACATGTGTGTTTGGTATTTAGTCAGGTTATGAACTCAATTATAGCAACAACATTGCCAGACTATAAAAATGGGAGGATAAACAATGATAGCTGCCACTCGTGTAGAATGTTTATTCCATAGACTAGATATTGTGTTAAAATTTAAATAAAAGAATGTCGCAAAGCAGCTCTGGGTAGATAAACATCTACCGCGTCATCGTCATTATCGCTTAAGGGCGGTCAGGCTGTACTTTGTTTTTCTGCCTTCGAGAGTTTTGCGTCTCACTCTCGCATTTGGCTAATGTTATACGCGTCGCATAACTGTACCGCGTTACGGTTCTTCGAGGCTTTGCATTAACCATATGCAAATATTTTGAATTCTGGAAAATTCTATGGTTAAGCGTGGTGGAGTACCAAACAAAACTCAATTTTGATTTCGAATAGGAGTTGAGCTCGAGGATTCCGGCTTCCTGCGCGAAGGTGTGGGTCGAAGGCATTTTTCGGAGGAGACTCCTGGGCTTTATGCCGTAATTGGTGATGGCGATATAGGATAACTCCTAGCCAAATAAATCCTCTTCAATGGTATAGTGCTGTTGAAGGGGTAATTTAAAATCAAAACAAACAATAAATAAAAGAACTGCATCACGTCACAAAAAAAAAAAAAAAAAAAAAAAAATGCTTCTACTGAGAAGTTTTAATTTTTACGTAATAGCTGGCTTAAAAAGGAGCTACTAAAATGTAGCACAAGTCATGTCTTTACATAGCCCCTAAATCATACTATAATTATAAAGTATACTCGTAAGACCAGTTGTTTTACAATTTTTTCATTGGCAAACCTCGCGGAACTGTCAAATTGTTTTTGTATTCCTATGCAAAATTTTTTTCGAGTTTTCTTTACTCTTCCTTTCCTTCATTCTCTCATTTGCTGTTCATAGCATTTTAACATTATGTGCAGTAGTTTTACACTAACAAAATACAAGCAATTTTTGTTTTTGCAGATTTGCGAGCACTTTCTAATTACGCTATACCCTAAATGTGTTTAAAGTTGACAATTTTATTAACTTCTAGGGGCTATGTATGGCAATTTGAAGACATGACTTTGTACTGTATTTTCGTAGCTCTAGTCCTCTATAAAACATGAATGACTAATTTGCTCTAAATTCAAGTATGATATTTTATTTTTCGATGGGAGCAGGGGGTGTGATCTACCCCATATAAAGCAAATATTCTTAATGGCATATTAAAGGAACGGTTATAGTGAGAGCCCTAAAATTTTGTGGGAACTACTTTCTTAACATTGCATCGTTGAAATGACATCAGGACGGATAGAGCCAGGGGGAGTGGTAACCCACATAAAAAGCAAATATAAATTTTCGCATAACTAAAGGAGTAATTAAATGAAAAGTTTTAAAAAAGTAGAAATAATTTCCATATGAAATTTTAAATAGGGCAAATAAGTTTATGAGGAATTGTTGCCTCCACATAAAGTAAACTTTAATTATCGCATCAAAGGGGGTAGCGTAGCGTACCGGAAAATGCTAGTATTTTGAAAATTTTTATATAACCTTTAAAAAACATGTTTACATTTAAAATATTTCAAAAACGTTTTCACAAAAATTGGTACAGCAAATTTAAAATTTTTAGGACCCAAACACTTAAAAATAATACATGAAAAAATAAAAAATCTAATCTCGTTAAGATTTAAAGGACAAATAGTGTTATAAGTAAGCGGAATTATTTTCAAAATTTTAAAATATTAATTTTCCATTTTGTATTCGTTCGTCCTTTTTAGAGGTCTTTTATAGTTTTGAAGATTGTCCCAATTTAGTATTTTAATATTCTAGTTTATAATTGTTATTATAAGGCGATATTATGGCATCATTTGGAAGATTTTAAACTTTATTTGAAAGTTGAGTAAATAATTTTGAGCTCATTAGTTATATTTATACCCTACAAACCGTAGGTGTTTGGGGTATTATGCGTTTGTGCTGATATTTGTAACCAATTATCAGAATCACCTCATGAATCGATTTAACATGAAATAGAAATATAATAGAAGTTATGAACTTTGACAATATAGACATAACGTAGGCGGACCTTTAGAGTCCCAATTTTGGACAATATTTTAAGTGAAAATGTTTAAAGCTTATAATATTGGTTCATTGGAAAGCGCAAATTTTTAGAGCTTTTGTCTTAAAAACATCAAATGTCAAATAAATGATACCAAACGGTTGATTTCAATCATATTTTAAATATTGGATATTAATACAGATCATGCAAAAATATATAAAAAGTATACATGGATCATTTCAAGCGTTTTTATAATACATACGGATGTTATATTTTCGAGAAAATTGGCAAAATAATATCAAAGCTCAAAGGTGTGTGAAGAAATTTGGCGTTTTGGCGATTTTAGAGATTTAGGGCAATCAGAATTTTGGCGTTTTGGCGATTTTAGAGATTTAGGGCAGTCAGACTGTTAGGGCTTTTTCTGAATGATTCTACGGGGAAACACTAATTTCCTTACTTTGAGTCTACATTAGACAAATTTTTATCAAGACAAACGTCAAAAGCGGTGGGAATCTATACAAGGTAGCCTCAGATATACAGCTGATTATTATTTTTGGTTGTTACAGCTGTCAAACTGCATACATAAAAAACATTAATGAATTCGCCATATTGTTGTTTTTGCGCAATTGTTGCCACCTTCCATAAATTCGAGTTCATTTTGACGTTTGTCTTGATAAAAATTTGTCTAATGTAGACTCAAAGTTACAACAATATACAATTTCTCGAGATAGAGTTTTAAATTGTAACATATAAGATTAGGTTAAGAAATAAGAGATAATTAGTACAATTGTGGGAATGAATTAAAGTATGTGTGTGTGTAGGAGCTCATCTTGTGTGTATGTGTGTTTAATATATACCCTGCAGTCAATGGTGGCAGTTGTGTACAAGTTAAGCCCCAACCACTCAACTAAAAATCATCGTATCGCAATCAGCTGTTTCAACCAGCTTTATGCAAATGTGTGTATGTAGCTATTGACACAAAAATTCTAGGTAGCGTATCGCAGAAATCTACAGAAAATAGATTTTTACGTAGCTGCGTAAGTTTTTAACAACCCTGTAGTTTATTTTGTTCACAAAATAGCCGAAAACAGAGTTGTTCACACAATGAATGTTTAAAAACATATGATACTTTTACTTTTGTTGACTAGTTGTACAAAATATTTCACGCTACCTTTCTTCATTCCGCGTTGCGTTGCAAAGTTGACTGGTTGGGCCTTTAGCTAACCGACTTCATTAGGGTGCCACTAGTCAACTTATTAGCTACGTGACTAGTCGCTTTAATATATAGGTTTGTTCTAGGAGGAAGTCTATTGCCACCTAAACGACTACATTTTTTGCACTTACGTATCCCCTCCACGACTACCGAAGGGTCAATAAAATGACAAATACAACAAACTTCAACGGCTACAAAGTATAACTTTTGTGCGCACACAACCACTTTACTGGTTACAATGAGTAAGTTAAAAATGTTTGATTCTTATTTTCGTCTTCTTTCCGCTTACTATTGAGTCAGTAAAGGGGCAATTGATAATTCGCGCATTTGTGACCGATAGAGAGCGGCAGGTGACTATACACCAATGAATCTTACTGTCTAAAAGCGGGTTAATTGCCACCAAATAAACAGCTGGATAGTTAATTAAACTCGATTATAAGTTTTTTATTTCAAACATATTTTAGGTTTTATTTTATATTAACAATTAACTATAATTTTCATAAATCTATTGGTTATGTTTGATTTTTTTAAAGTTAAATTTAAAGTTAAATATAGATAGACCTTATTAATAAAAAAAAAAAAAAAAACGCACTGGAATAATAATAAATCAGAACTCTTTTTTTTTTCAAAACTTTTATTTATTTTTTAACAAAAATATTTATATCTTAATTATATTAAGTAAAACTAACTGGTCATAATAATGAAGATGCAAGGAAAAATATTTTACTTATAATATGACTTTTTTCTTAGGGAAAGAAACAATTTTTTAAATTAAAACTTTTTTTAAATGGTTGGGGAAGTTGATAAATGGGCGAAAAAGAAAATGATAATTGCACAATTAAAAAATAACAACTAAATTACGTAAATAACTTAATAACAAATTACTTAAGATTAAAATGAAAAAAAAAAAAAAAAAAATAAACAATTCTCATTATTTAATTTTAAAAAATTATCACATAATTAATATAATTATTTAACCTGATGTGTGTAAGTATGTATTTTAAAATTTATTTAATATATTTTATTTATTAATAGATTTATTTAAATAAAAATAAGGTTTGAACTATTTAATCATTCATTAATTATTGTTTCGTTTGTTTGAGACAATCAACAAAGAAAATCTTGAGTCAAGAACAGTTTCGGTATTACTTCTAACGGAATCTCATCAGCCATAACCCATTATATATTTTGGTAAATATGCAATAGAAGTCAATAAGCTGTAGCTAAAAATTTTATTAAGTAGGAAGAAAGAAATTAAATATAAAAATTAAACAAACAAATTTGTAAATAATTTTTGAAAAAAAAGCAAATTTATTTGTTTTGCATAAATTTATTTACAATAAAAAACCATAACCATTTATTTGAATTAATAACAATCCTCGTTTCCATTTTAGCCATAAGATATAATAACATCCGGCACCTGCCATTCGGTGGTGGTTTCAATTTCACTATTGTGTTCCTCTGCCACCGTGTGTTTATTTGTGTTGTAGAGATGTTTGTCGTTGTTAATATCAAGTGCAATTAGCCCACTGTTCAGTAAGCGGGAAAATGTTTTTGTAAAAGAAATTATTTGTTAATAGTACAAAAACCTTTACCAAATTAGTTAAGTTATATCTTGTTTAAATATTTATAATTATGAGCCAATTATGAGTTAATTAATTGATTAATATGTGCTTAAACAAAATGTGAATTTAACATAGTTATAACAATAACTAAACAATATTGCGTGTTATGTCTAAGGTGGTGGCAACCCTATAATAAAAATATTAAAAAATTTATATTTTTTTATTTTTTTTTTTTTTTATATTTTTGTTTTAAACCAATATTATTAGTAAGCAGTGAAATAATTTTTTGTCTTAAATAACCCAACAATAACCAGCCAATTAAATTAGTTTTTTGTTCTTTTTGTATCTTAAAATTATTAAACATCACAAACACAAGTTATATTTTTATGTAAAAAGTACGTACGAATTGGTAAGACCACGATAGAACCAAGATTTCCAAGATTTGCCAGACACATCATCCACTTTGGCCTCTAATGCTGAACAGAAATGACGACGATCATGTGAGCGTCCACTCTTGGCATCGCATAATATACGCTTTCGACATTCAGAATCGCATGAAGGCTTTACTGGGGAATTTTTCCAATAGTTTCTAGGAAAAGAGAGAATAAAAGTAAGAATGTATAAGTAATACAATTTGTAAATATATGTATCTAAATAAAAATTGTATAATTTTAAAAAATAAAAGGACATTATGAGACGAACAGAAAAAATAATAACACCCAGGAACAATTTTAGAACTTGTTCTAAAACCATTAGTTGTAGAATTGGTGTATCAGAACCACTTCAGATTCCTTAATAACATTCTTAGAACGATATTGTGATTTTAATTTGGATTTAAATATTGCTTTTGAGAACTACACTATTTTTAACTTAAAATTAGAACTTTCCAATCAAATTAAGAAAACCGCAATTGCAAATGAGGTTTTTCATTTCAGTTTTTGAAAAGAACAATTACAAATTTAATAATGTCACGACTATGGCGATACAGAAAGCTCTGCACTAACTAGAAGTTGAGGATTACATCACCAACTGGATGGTCTCAATGCTAGAGACAAGAATCGTCATTGCGAATTTAGGCAACAATGTTAAGACCAAGCAAGTTATACGTGGAACTCCACAAGGAGGTCTGATTTCTCCGTTGTTGTGGCTTATTGTCAATAATACCATCCTGTGCGAATTGGACGACAAGGGAGTGAAAGTCGTGGCTTATGCGAACGATGTGGTGATACTAGTATCAGAACTGTTACTGAACGTGATAAGCGATGTCATGTCATAGTCAAAGAATGTGGACTAGGAGAGAATCCGGGCAAGACTGAGCTGGTACTTTTCACCACAAAGACCAAGATTCCGAGCTTCAGACTACCACGGTTAGAAAATTGTGAACTTACCTTGTCCGACAATGCAAAGTACTTGGGCATTATTTTGGACTCTAAACTCTCATGGAAGCTAAACATTCAACATAGAGTTAGTAAGGCTACGTTAGCATACTACACCTGTAGAAAGATGTTTAGTGTCAAATGGGGTTTGAGTCCAAAATTGACAAAAAAGATATACACTGCAATAGTACGGTCCATTCTTGTATATGAATCTCTTGTTTGGTGGACCGCTACTAGTAAGAGATACGTGGTGGATCAACAGGATACAAAGATTCACTTCCATTGGCATTGCAGGTGCATTACGTACTAGTCCTTCAGAAGCTCTGAACACTATATTGCACCTAACACCCATACACCTCCACATTATTGAATCATAAGTTAATAGAGCGATAAGATTATCTGCAACGGAGAGCTGGAGATCAAGAACATATGGGCACGCAATTCAATCAATCTACCGACTATATGACTCCCCGGATGGACTTCAGAAATATCATTAAAGTGCTATTCCCCACCAGGAGTGAATGGAGAAGGGGAAATCTTCTTGAAAAATATGGAACTAAAGTATACACTGACGGTTCGAAGATAAATTGATGTGTCGGCTCTGGTATCTTCTCCAACGACCTTGGAATTAGACACTAATATAGACTCCCTGATGAGGCAAGCGTACTCCAGGCGGAAGTACTAGCGGTCAGAGAGGCGTGTAAACTAATTCGCGATAGAAATATTCAAGGGAATATTGGTTTATTCACCAGGCGGCAATTCTATCGCTTAAATTACCCAAATGCCTCCTTATCGGTTTCTGTCGCAATCCCGTTAGGATTAGTCAAAAGTGGAATCCAAAAACACTATTTCGAAAAGGCGAAAAATAGATGGCGAAATCTGGACAAATGTAGAGTCGCGAAGGAAACGTGGCCTAACTACAATGAGAAACGCTCAACGCAACTCATTAGCTACAAATGCAAAGACATCTCGAGACTAATAGCATTGTTTACAGGTCACTGGACGATCGGAAAACATGCAAGCAGACTTAGACTCCCTTACAATGAATACTGTTGTAGTTGTGGTAATCGCGAGGAGGAGATAGTACATCATCTTCTATGCGAATGCCCAGCCTTGAATGCAATCAGACATAAATTTCTGGGAAGGCACCAATTAGACAACCTCTGTGAGATATCTGACACTAGACTCAGTGACATTATTAAATATCTCTATGCTACTGGCTGGATCTAATTAACTTATGTTCTCATTTTTCTTCCCTACACTTCTATCTCATTACAGACTCAATCTAACTCATGGCGAGTAGTGTGGTCCCATCAAAACGGAATCTAATTGATTGCCCGTAATTGCATTTGAAATTTCAGCTTTCACAATTTTGCAAAATCTGGGCCCAGTTTCTTCAATTTTTTTTTAACATAATTTGTCACAGAATATTATCTATCGAATTGTTTTGCTTTAAAAATGTGCAAAATTACCGGAAATAAAAATTGTATGTATAATTTTTTTTTACTTGCACTTCGATAAAATTTAATTCTAAAGGATTTAAAAGTGTAAATAAATACAATTATTTCCAATTACATCGTTTTAAATTTTAAATTTACAATTCCATGTAATGTTATTTAATAGAATACAAATATACAAACCCCCAATCGTGTGGAGTAATGGTTCCCACATAAAGTAAATATTAGTTATTACATAAAAACGTGTAGCGAAGCGCATTGAGAAAAGCTAGTTATGTATTAAACTTACTTGTAATACAAATCAAATAATTCTTGATTATGCGTCAACTCATTTATCAGATTATCCCAGTCAACAGGTCTTAAAGCTTTCATATTGTAAGCAGCTCTTGCCGTATATAATTTATACCAAATTGGAAAATCATATAAATTGGCTTCTTTCAAATTCATAATCCATGATTCGTGATCAACTACAAGACGAGTGGTAGTATCATGATCACCATCTACATAGTAAATCCGATAGCCAGGATTTAAGTCGTAATAGGGAGACACGGAAGGGCCAATATAAGCGATATTATTAGGATGACCTAAGAAGAAAAATACGATTTAATACGAAATCATTAATAATATTTGAATAATATTAGTTAATACTTACTCAAATCATTAGGATCGTAAAACATTTCAAATTCATCATAATGCGTATGACCATAGAATTGTGCCATTATAGTATTTTCATAACGTGATATAATTTTGTAGAAATTACGTGACCACACTTTTAAACAATCAGAATGACCGGGTGGTATATGACCAATGACATGAACTTTTTCATTAGAGAATTCTGCACTTTGTAGCTCATAAATAAACCATTGCAACTCAGTGGCAGGATCAGTGGAATTCAAAAGTAACCACCTACGATTAGACAACAAAAAGCTCTATTAAAATTCGAATTGCAGAAAAAATATTTCATTGAGGTGACTTAATTAAATAATTAAATTTTCACAACAAATTTAATTAGTTGCGGAAAGAAAATTTTAAGTTATGATTTTTTTTATTGAAAATCAATTTTGTATGTCGAAAAACTTACCAATTCTTGTTATTACAATAATTCATATTCAGTGATATAATCCGAAAACCAGGTCTAACTAAAACCGAATAGAAAGCTCCTCTACGTATGGTATGTGAAACACTTTGTGGCAACCATCTACGCCATTGGATATCTAATTCATCATACAGCCATGATATAGAATTTTCCACTTGATTCACATAGGGTGGTGGAAAACTGTTGACAGGAGCACTTTCATGATTACCAAGAGCTGGGAAAATTGGTACACCCGGGAATTTTTCAGTCATTTGTCTAACAGTTTCTTTGATAATTTCTAAATTTTCTTGTTTTGTTTGATTCCAGACATCATGAGGTGGCAAATCACCCGTCCATAAAATGTAATCAATATCATTGTGGGTATCGGCTATGTGTGACAACATATTGTCCACGGTTCTTTTGGGGGTGTCACACTTACGATAGTCACCCCATTTACCAGCGGCCGCATTGGGATTAGATGGTCTGCCACTGCTTAAACGACAACACAAAGGTTCATTACAATCGGCATTCGAACCCTCTACATAATGGGGATCGTAGTGAGTGTCTGAAATATGCAAGACTTTAAAGAAGGGAGCACCCTCTTTAGGTACTGGTACCTCGAGTACGGGCGGTTTAGGTACTGGTGGAAAAATGACTTCCCATTCATGATAAGGATTATAGATATCTTCACAACCATCTCCGATAACAAAACTACATATTTCATCTGGACTTAAAGTGGTGCGCTGTAAAACATATACCACTTCAGTACCAAACAAATTGGAGACTCCCTCACATACTCTGGGACTTTGTATATTAAGATTTGCACAAAATTGATAGATCATTTTAATAATTTCCTGCTCCGATTTTCCCGTATGTATATAGTGCAAAAGAAGTCCTGCTCCTGCCTTACAAGCTGTACACGATACTTTGGATAAAAGACTATTTTCAATTTCATATGAAACTTGCTTAAGATTTAGCAGTTTTAAAGCTTTGTCTACAAATGGTGGATACGCCAAACCATCAGGTGTGTTGTCTCCATACCACAACATTCGTGATGAAGATGTTTTATTTTTAAGATTTCTTAGACGTTCAAGAAATGCATCGTCATCACTTTCCGATGGTTCGGCATTAGTGCGATTGGAATAGTACTTGATTTCCACATGAGGTGTTATACTACGTGGTACTGAAAGTATTTCCCATTCATCTTGGGGCTGCGTCCAATTAATCACCTGACGTCGAAAATTGTGTAGAGTTGGGAAACCTGAAAGAGGAAATGAAAAGAATTTGTAAAGATGAGTTTTAATATTTAAATATTAGGCATATTGGAATTATATATGGTTATATAAATACCATTTACAAAACTTTTCACTGATCATTTAAAGATAATGTCAAATTCAAGCAATCATAATAAAGAGAAGACTATTCTATTATGGAATTTTGAAATACATATATAAATTTGTAGATTACTTCATTCATACATTATTACTTTTGAGGATATTTTCATTTTCTATTTTCGAAATCATCGAACAGATCCATCCTACTGTATGTAAATATATAATAGAAATATCAGGCAGTGAAATCTAATAAAAGGTGTTTATCACAATTTTCGATAAAATAATCTTTCTTATTTATAAGCTGTTTTTACTTGGATCTAATTCTTCTACCTATTATTGTCCTCCTACTTCTACCTCCTTATGTCCTTTTTATACCCACCATCTAAAAAGATGAAAGTTATATTGAGTTTTTTTTTATTTTTTACATTATATACTTTATTTATTGAATCTTCAGTAATTGTACATGAACTAACAATAAGTATTAAAATCTTAAATCTAAATATTAATATCTAATTTTGTCCAACCACCGTCAGACAAAAATCTGTTTTAATACGTATATTTTAGCTCCTCAAGTTTGATGTGTGCCTTTTTCTCAATCGAGTATATCCATTGCTTAGTAGGATGTTTCGAGCTAGAGGATTTGGGTGAATTTCTAGCCTCCAAAAATATTTCTCAGTATGTTCTCTTATTACATCTTTCACAAAGGGGACGTTTAGATCTTTATGAATATTTGAGTTTTTGACGTACCATGGTGCCGCAGTTATTATCCGCAAAATCTTGTTTTGTCGTCTCTGTATTTTCTCTATATTTGAATGCCATAACTCCATATTGGCTTCAAAATAGAGTTATATAAAAGTAGTTTACAATCTAAAGTAAGTGTTGAGTTTCTACCGATAAGCCAATTTATTTGAAGTGCTTTCAGTTTTATTTGTGTCAACTTGGCATCAATATGGGATTTCCATGTAAGACGTCGATCAAGATAGATACCGAGGTATTTAACCTCTGATTGCTGGGGAATAACTATAATATTAATAAAGATGGGTGGGCATGTTTCTCTACGCAATGTAAATGTTATGTGTATGCATTTTTGCTCATTTACTTTTATTTTCCACTTAGGTAACCATCTTTCAATGTCTAGTATATGGTCTTGCAAGAGTTGAGATGCTTCTTGGGGGCTATCATGTATACTTAAAATAGCTGTGTCTTCAGCAAATGTTGATGTTTGGGTTCGGTTGTTAGTTGGCATATCAGAGGTGTATATTAAGTAAAACAAAGGACCCAGAATACTACCTTTGGGTACTCCTGCTTCAATGGGCTGTGGATTACTTAAGAAGTCTCCCTCTTTAACAATAAATTTTCGATTAGTTAAATAGCTTTCCAATAATTTATGTGTATTAGTGGGTAAATTTTGCTTTATCTTATATATCATGCCATAGTGCCATACTTTGTCGAAAGCTTGCGAAACATCGATAAAAAGAGCAGAGCAATACTTCTTTTCTTCAAACGTTTTGTTAATAACATTTACAAGTTTGTGTGTTCGATAGTGCTGTGTTTTCTTCTAAATCCGAATTGATGATTGGGTAAACATTGGTTTCGATTCAATAGAGGGGTTAACTTATTCATTAAGAGTTTCTCAAAGAGCTTTGACATATTTGATAATAGACTTATAGGTCTATACGATTCTACTTTTGTGTGATCTTTTCCTGGCTTAGGTATCATAGTAACCAGTGATACCTTCCATTCAGGTGGATAATATTCAAGGCGTAATATAGAGTTAAAAATATAAAGAATAATTTTTAATGCTATCCGGGGTAGCTCCAAAAGCATCTTGTTACTGATTTTATCAATACCAGGTGCTTTTTTAGAGTTTAAATCAACAATAGCCTTGTCGATCTCTCGAATCTCAAACAAGTTTTTTAGTAGCTCGCCATAGAGAATAATAAGACAGCGGTGTTGCATCAAGGTTTTCTAAATATTTATTAAAAAATTCAGTCTTTCGATTTTCCAAGAGCTTATTAAGACGAGTTCTAAGTTCTATAAACTTAGAATTGAGTTGAGGGGATCTGTAGAGTTGCCACTCTCTTCGAGCTCTTCTTTTTTCAGTCAAGAGCCATTTGACATCCACAGAATATATTCTATATTCTGGTGTACTTAGCTCTCCGTGCAGTATGTACTAAGGTATTTCCTATATTTCAGCCAATTTATCCTTGTTCCTGATGTCGCCAAGTTACCAGACGGGGATACAATTTCTCGGGGGCTTAATAGCATAACAAAAGTGGGTGAATGATCCGAGGATAATTCCAGTGAAGATTCAACTCGTATTAGATCCATAGCAATGTTTTTTATAACTCCAAAGTCGATCACATCGGGTATCTTATTTGGATCAGACGGCCAGTAAGTAGGTTCTCCGCTCGAAATCACATTCAAACCCATTTTAGAAATTGTATCAAACAAAACACGACCTTTCGGGGTTATTAGTCGTGATCCCCAGAATGTATGCTTAGCATTATAATCGCCAGCTGCCAGGAAACGGGGTCCTAGTGATTTAAAATAGTGTTCATATTGATTTTCTGAAATTGAAAACCTGGGGGGTGAATATATCGATGAAATCACTAAGTTTTTATAACAATCTTCAATACAGATTGTTGTAGCTTGAAGATAATCTTCACAAAGATCACACATTAAGTAGTGTTTATAGTGAAAGGCCAATGTACGCGGCACGCGGCCATCAGCTGATCATGTTTTCACGCGGTCCATATAAAAAAAGTTGAAAAAATTCAACTTTGACGCGTTGCTGCGTGTAACAGCATTGCCAGATTAAATTTATGACAGTGTTCTCAAATTTTCCTTTGTCACTTTTTTGTAAACAATTGATTAAATTTTAAGTTGGTAATAATGCTGCCGACCGTTGCCGCGTGACGCGTACATTGGCTTTCCACTATTAATTCGAGTCTTTATTAGTATAGCCGAGCCTCCACATACTCTTCCTCGGGGGTCCTTTGTATCATAAAAGACATATCTATTTATCTGGAATATACTTCTAGATGTCAGATGAGTTTCAGAAACTAACATTATATCAACTTGTTGGTTTTTCAGAAAATATTGAGTTTGATAATGACTTAAGGCAATTATTTTTGTTGTGTTTTTGTTTAGTTCGTGTTATCATTAGGAAAATCTATTTAGTTGGCGGTGGTGACATTAGTCACCACCAGTAGGGTCACCCATGCTAGAGGGATCTAAGCGGGGGACTAAACTAAAAACTAACCACCCCGACTGTTAGCGTCTGTTTCTCTTAGTTGGAGCGGCTATCTAAACAACCTCTTCTATGCATCTTCTTCATACAGGATACATAGAATGCGTCAGCTGGCTCTTAGGTGGCCCTGTTTGCCTCATAAAGGCCGTCGGTCCGCAACAATTTAAATCCATCAGCGTCAGTTTCTCATAGTGAGCGGCTGATGGTCTGCGTCTGACTCCAGTGGAGCGGCAGTTCCTCTAAGCCTGGCAGTAGGCAAAAAATGCAGACCCTTACTTTCGTCCAAATGTTCGAAAAAAAAAAATCATGCCCTGCGTATCCGGTAAAGGGCTTCATAACTTCCGGAGACCAAACTTCTGCTGCGTCGGTTTCAGGCTGCAGTAACTAAGTAAGCTATTGAGGCCTAGTCTAGTAGAGTTTCGCTGGGCTCTACTAGTCAATCTGTTACTAGTGCACAACAACCCAAAACGATCAAGCCTTCAGGCGGTCGTACGAGCTTGGTACAATGTGGTTCGTCGAAACCAGGTACCTCTAAGGCTCCCCAGGTCCGGATGGAATTCGATTCCGTCAAAACCCCTGTTTATGGTAATGGTAAAGCGGCTTTGATTCAGTCAAACGCTAAACTATCAACCTTAGTGCAAAAAATTGTGAAAGATGAACAGGCGAAGAACGATTCGATGTCCACCGAATCGTGTACCTCCCTCGGCCTCCAAAACTGAGCCCCCCAGGCACAAAAAATAATAAAATCGTAAATCGACTTGGTGGATGAGCTCACGGATCAGGAAAAAAGCTCTCTCCAATGGGCCAAAACCCACCTCGAAGGTTAACAGCGAGTCTCTCCTTCTACGGAAGATGGTAAACCTAAACGGCTACCATCAGAAGTAGCGGTCCGAGTAGACGTTCCAAGAACATGCCTCCACGGCCACAAACTAGATCGTACAAGGAAGTGGCAAAAGACCACCTAATATGGAGGATCATACACCGCAACTCAAGCGATGGCACCTCTCATCAGATAACTGGAAGTTGGTCGTCATGGCTCTAAGTGGGGCGTTCTTAAAATTTGTCCGTGAACACCTTGGACCACCGCCCCAATGTGAAGATGTAGGCTGGTATCAAGGCCACATTAAATTAATAGCATGTGCAGATGAACGTTCAGCGTTGCTGTACAAGTCTGTCATTGAATCCCTCGGAAAAGTTTGGCAGGGAGCGAAGATCGAAGCAATACCTCTTGCCGTAGTTCTGCAGAGGCCTAGACTATTGCTAAGATCCCCGCAGTGCCATCCGATCCAAAAGGTATTCTGGAAATTCTCCAGGTCAGTAATCCTCAACTACTCACACAAGACTGGAAAGTAGTTAAGTCACTGAAGCTGCAGAAGATTCCAGAAAGCCAATGTTATACTAAACAGTGACTCTCTGCCATCACTTAGGAAGACTCAGGGGAAGATGTTTTATGATTTTGGAACTATCTTCCTCCGAGTATACAAAGGTTAAGACAAAGAGACGCCTCAAGCTCCGGAGAAAGTGGATCAGATGAGCTTGGACGACGAAACTGCCTACTCATCTGCCAACTAGGACGCCCTATCTGTCACTGGATATGTGGGCGACTTCTTTGGTAAGATGAATGTAGCAGATGATGAGGACGTCATTCTGGAATTGGACAAAGATCTAGAGGACGCCAATGTCACAGTCGTCCATATCGAGGAACTATGATGAAGTTGATCCAAATCAACCTTCAACACTCTAAAGCGGCGTCAGTTGCCCTCCTCTTCCGCTTAGCATCAGGCACGGAGGACCTAATTTTTATCCAAGAACCATGGTTGTGTAAAGACCAGCTATTGCATTATGGTCAAAAACAACCTTAAAGCTTTTATTCTAGCTGATAAGGACACATGTACAATCCCTGTTGAAAACAAAAAGCGAGTAGTATAGCTCATAAGTTGCTATATGGCACACGATCACGGAGAAAATCCACCAAACTCCACGACAAAGAAGGCAATATCCTGTGCCAACAGAAGGAATATCCCTCTTATAATATGCGCATGGACATCGATGTTATGATGGGGAAGCTCAGATATCAATCAAACTGCTATTCACTATTCAACTTTATTGTGGAAAATAAACTAACAGTAGTTAATAGGATTAATGAACCCACCTTTATTGTTACTAACAGAAGGCAGGTTCTTGATGTTACACTTATTAGCGAAAAATTTTCAAACCTGATGAAAAATTGGAGTGTGTCGATGGACTGCTCCTTCTCAGATCACATGTATATCGACTTCGATATACATACACTTTTAAGAAAAATTTGTTTGGATTTGAAAATCTATAAAAAGTTTTCCAAAACTATTTTTGGTGCACAAAGAAATCGTTTTCATTCAATGCACTAAAAAAAATGGAATTTTAATATGTTTTTTGTGCACTTAAAAAATATGATTCTAAAAATCTTACTATTTTCATTAAATCTGCTCCTATATACAGTTTTTAGCGGGCGGGAAATATTTTCGTGTCAAATCATTCTATATGTTATTATTTAAACAATTATTTACATTTAAAAAATTTCACGTAACTTCTTTTTTTTAAATTTCATCATTTCACATTTTTTTCTGAAAGCTTACTCTACAACTTTTCATCATTGCAATTTGATCCATACAGCAGTTAAAATAATGAGATTTACATATTACCAAAACGTTTCCAAATTAATTGAAAATATAGTTATTATTAAAATTAATAAAAATTATACCCTACACCACCATAGGCGGTTTTGTGCTAATGTTTGTAACTCCCAAAAATATTGGTCTAAGACCAACCATAATTTATACCAATCGGTTTGGAATCACTTTCTGAGTCGATTTAACCATTTCCGCCCGTCTATTCTTCCATGTAAGCAAATTAATAAAATTTAGTACACAAGCTTCTTATGGTCCAAGGTCCATTATTTCAATATAGGGGTTTAACGATCATAAATCCCTTAAATATAGCAATATTT
Source organism: Protophormia terraenovae (assembly GCA_951394005.1). Taxonomy (NCBI): domain Eukaryota; kingdom Metazoa; phylum Arthropoda; class Insecta; order Diptera; family Calliphoridae; genus Protophormia; species Protophormia terraenovae. The sequence continues at coordinate 94,837,113 of OX596077.1, forward strand.
TAATGAAATTTGGCACATATAAGTATAAATCTGTGTGCAGTGATGCAAGCCGTAACGGCGCAGCTGGCGGCTAGCTGCTCAGCCGATTTTATTTAACAAGCCACGCCGCCGCTGAGTTGTTAAGTCAACTTTATTTGCTTTTTTGATTACCAGCAACTTTTTATTGCCTAAATATTTTATGCTAGAGCTAACATATTACTTACATTTAATTTGAAAATTGTTGGTACTTCTTTTCGATATTTGGGAGTTGTTTTATGGTATAAGTAACGTAACCCGACATTCCGCTTTTGGCGGGATTATCCCTCTTTTTAAACTTCGATCCCGCCTAAAATATTTTCCCGCTTTTTATTATGATTTCCCGCTTTTCTAACTCTAACAATTATTTATTCGATTTCCATATTTACGTTTTCTTAACATTCTTACCAATATTTAAGTGTAACTAAAAATAATTTTTTGCATTGGAAAGTTGATAATTTTTTACAAATCGTTTTTTATAAGTAAAGGTTTTAAATATTTTGCTATTCTGATTATCTTCTCTACTGACTAATCTTAAATGTACTTTGTGTGTATTTTTTGATGACTGATGTAGATATGCAATTATATATATTATATTTTGAACAAAAAAGTTTAGAATTTTTTTTTTCCCCAGAAATAGGTTTAAAATTTTAATTATTTTAAGAACGTTAGAATAAAATATAAATAAATTTTTGGAGAAAGAAATTTTTGTTCTTTCAGAGAGATTTTTAGATTTTAAAAACTCATTTCGTGAGAACATTTGTGTGGGGGCTATTTAAATAATTTTTTACCAATTTTATTTACCAAAATGTGCCATTTCAAAAAGATGTTTTGACATGAACTTTGATCTCAAGGTTAAATATCTGGAACCATATTAACGATGTGCCTTTGCTTTATTTTTGTATAAACTGAAAGTTATAAAAATATCTGGAACAATGTTTTTTATTAAATTTACTTAAAGTTAGTGCTTACGAAAACCTTGTGTTAATGATTTTATTTTAATTTGTTCTTTTAACTGAATATTAGTGTTTTACTTGTTGGCAGCCGATGCAAAAAGGTGAAAAGTTAACAGTATATCGGATTATTTTGATAACGGTTTTTTAGAGGTAACGGCATTTTTAGTTATTTCGGTAATGGTAATTTATGGGTAACTGTTGTTTCAGAAGTATCGGTTCAGAACCATAAAATATAATCTGTAGTCAAGTATTAGAATGACGAGTTGGGATAGCCAAAACTTTATTACAAGTTTTATTTAAACTTTATTAAAAATAACGGATTTTTAGCGCTATATATTTTAGCGGTAATCGTATTTTCAATTATTTCGATAACTATATTTTAGGGGTGACGGTATTCAAGTTAAATGGTTTTTTAGATGTAACGGCAACCAACCTTGGTTTTATTGTTAACGGGTCTAAGAATTATTTAAGAAAAACTATTGCTATCAAATTCAAAAACTGAAATTTATCTAGGAATATTTTGAAAACATTTCGAGAAACACGTTAAAATTATAATTTTTAATGCTTCAGTTTGTAGCGATATATTTACTCATTTCGATGTTCCAAAATTTTGAAGAGTCGTTCTCAATTTGTAATTTCTCAACTGGGTCGTGAGAATTATTTGTTTTGTTTTAGTTTGTTCGTTTGAAGAAAACAATACAATAACAAACTCGGCGCAAAGCCGTTAAGCCGCCGCCGCCGAAAATTTTAGCTATTCAGCCGCCGCTGAAATTTTTTAATCGGCTTGCATCTCTGTCTGTGTGCCGAATATCAGAAAGATCGGTTCATAAATGACCATAACTTTCATGTAAAACCCTATTCGACACAAATAAGTTTTATATAAATATAAATTATAGTGCCAACTTTTATAAAAATCGGTCCATAATTTACCATAGCTTCCCTATAAGCCCACTTTTGGGAATCATCTTAAAGTGCACAAATTCTTATAAATGTTAGTTTCAATGTAATATTCTGTATTCGTATATTTTATTTAAAACTTAGTATCAGTCCATAACTGGCTAATGATCTAAGACCCCTCCCCGAATTTTGATGCATATACACAATGGTGTAAGGTATCATATGGTCGGCCTTGACCGACAATATCTTTCATACTTGTTTTTTTTTTTAATATTTTTTTCAAATATACTTACCTAAGACCCCAATTTGGTTCCAGCCCATATATGCAAATATGACCATCCATATTATGATGGTCTTTGGTGGGGTCATAATGTTATTGTACTATTACAAATTCGAGTAGCCGTTATGATTTTGTATTTATCATCCAAATCACAAAAGAAAACTAAAAAAAAAACAAAAGAAAGATAAATAAACTCATATTAAAAAATCATTAAAATTAAAATAAAAAAATGTTTTGTAGTGATGCGGCTGCTGCTGATGTAGCATTATTGTGTTTAGCTTTCCACCAAACAGCCAGCCAACATCCAACCGAATCAAACCGACAATAATTACAAAAGTTTAATTAGAAGTCAAAACTTGGTATATAGAAAAAGAAGAAGAAAAAAATTAAAATTGAACTAAACTCAAATACACAAGTAATCAAGCGCGTTGAATAGAGTTTTTTTCAGTTGTTTTTGGTTTTTGATAATGGCAAATGTTTTTTTAACGTTTTGGGAAAATGTTTTGGTTGCAGTGTTAAAGTACAAATAAATATTTTAAAAGAAGTTGCATAAGACACTTGAGATTTGTGCCCAAGACACATAAGTATGAAGGAGGACGTAAGAGAGAGAAAGAGTTAGATAAATAGAATTTAAATGGAAAAACATAATGAAACGTAGAAATAGGAAAAAAAAAAAAATAGTATTTAGAAAGTGTAAAGTCATGAAATAAAGGTTTCTTAACGAAATACGTTTTAAGAACAGTTTGTTCAAATGTTAATAGAGAGTAGTGAATTGCATAATAAATATATTTCCAAATAAAGGTAAATTTTAGAATTTTTAATTACTCCATAAAATAAAACCCATTGACCTAATTCTGGTTGAGGTTAAAGAAATTACTTTTAAGAAATGTTTTATGTAATATATTAAAGGGTCAATAGGAAATTAGACTAAATTCCACTTTTCAACAAATATTAAAATAATAATAATGTTATAATTAGGGAATGCATCCCGGGATTCCCGGGAAATTAAACATTTTTTATGTCCCGCTTTTAGAATTCCCGGGAATCCCGGACAAAATTCCCGGGAATTTTAAAAGCACTTAAATGGAAGAAGACTACTTGACTTTTAGCAAAAATTTATACATTTTAGTCATTTTAAACAAAATTAAACTAAAAATTAGCTATAATTTAGCAATTTCATTAGTATGTTTTGTGTACACTATATAAAACGGTTTATTTGGGATGACTTTATGGAATTTATTCATTTAAGCATCTTAATAAAATGTTAGCACTAAAAAACAGCTAGTGAAAACTGATTAATTTTAATAAATGTACCTATTCGTTATAAGTTGTTAGTAGTACAGACAACAAGCGGAATTTGTCTCATAGAAATTTGACAAAACATTAACATTAAAATTTAAGAGAAGAATTAGAAAGTGAGTACAACAAATCCTTAATTATTCATATAATTTTCAACTGGAAAGCTACAGATAATATTCTCTGTTATGTGTGAGATTGTCTGGTCTGATCTATAACAAGAAATCAAATGTTTTATTAGGAATATTAATAAACAAGAAATTGAAACTGACTGGTCCAAAGTTAATTTTTTCAAGCTAAATTTAAACCTACCTTAAAATATGAATAAGGTCATCATTTGTAAAATTTTAGTCAAAATATTTTCAAAATATAAGCTACGTTTAAATTGGATTACGATATTGAAGCTACAAACAATAACGTTTGAACTCAAGTTTCCGAAGTGATCATCAGCCACTTCTCTAAGAATTAATAAATTCTTTTTAGTGGACTTTTAATAAATTTAAATTTTATAATTATTTACGAAACTAGTTAAAAATTTTATTGAATGATATCATTGTCTGAGTAAATATTTTTTAGTCAATTTCTGACATCTCTATTTTCTGTCATAAATACATTGTTTTATGGTTAATTAACAAAGTTGTTTAATTTTGCTTCTAAACTTAATAAATATATTAAAGTAAGAATCAAATTTCAGTAATATTTTTTTACTCATTTAAATTTTTAATTCATTCAATTGATTTAATTCATTTTTTAATCTGGAATTTTTTTCTGTATTTCAGTTTTTACAATTTTGGTGAGAGGTGCAAATTTAAAAAAGCTGTTAATTGAATGAATTATTTACTAATATATTTCTTAATTGAATTTATTTTTTGATTTTTCTGTGTTTTAAATAAAATTAATAATTATTATTACTCTTTCAATTATTCAGATTAATCAATTACTTAAATTTCATTTTCGCTACATTTACAATCCTGTTTCAAATCTGCTAATGGAAAGATTTATATCCTATTTGGGTCTCAGTTGACCAGCTAATGTGAGTAATTATAATAATTATTATAATTACTCACATTAGCTGGTTTTTAGTCCGGGATCCCGGGAATCACGGGAAGTCGAAAATGTTTTCCCGCTTTCCCGGGAAATCAAAAAGTCCGGGAAATTGGGATCCCTAGTTATAATGTCATTGATTAAACAAAGTCATATGACAACTATTTAGATTGTGAACTTTATATCTTTCCACCTTTGTAGAATTTTAAATGAAATTTCATTAGCAATTTATTTAAAAATTAATTACTTATGCATTGTTATTATCAATTCTTTATATTGAGTTTCTTTTAATTCGAAACAGTGAAATTGTAATAAAAATTTTTCATGCTAAATTTTTATAAATGACAGGTGCTGAATGCGAAAACAATGAATGCATTTTATACACAATAAATTTTATACACCCACATTGCAAACATTCACATAAACTGCATATGTTGCATTTCATTATTTCCTTCTTATGCTTTTAAATAATGTTGTTGATATTATTTTTACTCATATTCATTTAAGTTTTGCATAAAGTCATTTTGTTAATATGGGGGCCATAAAAACCAGTAGCGTTTAAATAAAATAGTAATAAATTATAAGAGATTTACAAGATGTTATTATGTGCATTTTAAAACACACATTTGTATGCATATTAAAATAATATGAGTATTTCTCAAAATTGTTTTATACTTGGAGTTTTTACAAATATAAAACATATAACACCCTAACAAAAAAGCACTGAAAAAGAGCTGAAAAAGTCATGATTTTAACATTGCATAAAGGGGTCTCTCGAAATCATTTCCGGCAGAAAAACAAATTTTAAAAGTTCGAATTTGGCAAAAATAAATATCGCATTCAATAGCTAACAATATGCTGACTTTTGTCCCAAACTTATTTTTTTTGGTAAGCCATTTATTGAACTACAGCGGGTGTCATAAATAAGTAAACAAAGTAGTATCTCGAATTCAATTGGTTCTATTTCAAGTTGTAGATCGAAGATGTCAAAAGTAACATATAATTATAAATATATAATGCCTTGTTAGTAAAATAAGCAGCGAAAGATTCAATTCAACACATTACTTCTTAGTGAATCTGCTCTTTTTAAAAAAGTGAAAAAAATCAATGTTCCATAAATAAGTAAACAAGGTTTTTAATAGCCCCAGAGACCGACTATAATTTGATACATTAGTGCCAAAAGTGTTGGTAAGGTGACTACATATATTCTGCATATTTCTGAACAAAATTAAGATGTTTTAGTAATAATTAAGTCCATCAGTTTGGTCAAATATGGGGACTCTATTTTTTTTTATTAAATTTAATGCAATTTTAATTGGTGATACATCTGGACTTTGAGCAGGTCACTCTGAAATGTTCATTATTTCCTCAGCTATATATTTTGAATCAAATTAACCCTCATTTATAGGCGAATTTTCCTACTATAGGATAAAATCCACAAAAATTAAACAAACATTTTTTTGAACTTCATACCTTTAAACAGACTAAGGTTAATATGGGATTTTATTTTAGTTCGTGAACCACTTTTTTTTTTTCTTATTTTATAAATAGAAATGTATTTCCAAACCATTAAGTCCTTTCTGCTGGACTTAAGTATTGGTTTTTTATACTTAAAAGTTTAAGTTCAAACATTTTAGAGCTAAACACACATATAGCCTACATTATATTTCATGCGAATCACAGGTTATTCAATCCATAGACTTATTTTATAAATTTTTCCTATTTTTAGACATAATCTGAATAAAACGTTATCAAATTTTCGAGATTTATTACACTTATTAGGGAATGGTAAACAATGCCAAAAATCGATTTTCGATTTTACAATCAACTTTTTTCATTTCGATTTTCAAAATCGATTAATCGGTCCCCAAAATCGATTATATTTTGAAATCGATTTTTTATTGATAAAGTGAAATAAAATGTATGTATATCAAAAACAACTAAAAAATAAACCTATGAAATGACCTCAAATATGCAGGTCACAAATAATACATGTATAAAAGTTATGTATATAAAATAGAAATCTGAATATTTAATTTATCCATCAAATCCATCTTCAGTAAGGCGTTGTAAAAAAGCCTTACAAATCAATGCTCACTACTAAGCCTATTCTTTGTTGGGCTATTATAAGAATAGACGTTTACACAGTACTGATATTGCCAGTATTTCCAAAAATTTTCGAGCTATTTCATTAATATTTGGATAAAATGTTTTAATTTTTTAATCCTTCGGAGGATTTAGACGATTTTTTTTTAAATTTTGATTCGTCATAGAACTGATTTAACATAACTTTATTATTACAAAAAAAAAAAAAATGTTAATATATAAGATTTTTATAATTGTACATATTTTTCTAAACTTTTTAAAACAAAATCGATTTTTAAAACTAAATAATCGATTTCAGTATAAAATCGTTGACATAAAATCGATTGCAAACAACCGATTTTTTTCTCCTGAAAATCGATTTTCGACTAAAATCGAAATCGATTTACCATTCCCTAACACTTATGTATAAAATTTTCCCTACAGATAGACCATGTTTTCCGTCTTTATATATTTTTCAGTGAGTTGTAAATTCAGACCATAGTTTTTAGATCTCCGGAATAAGTTTTGATACAAATTTTGGAGCGGAAAGCATAAAATTTCAAAGCTTAATTTTTATCTACACTTTTTGTAGTGAATCTTAGGCGTTTACGTGAGTAATTTCGGTCAACGCGTTCATTGTGTTTGAAGCATTTAACCACCTTGAGAATAATGTGGCCATTTTATTAAAGATTTTTTATATATTTCTATATATTTCACATTATTTGTATTGTATGATAGTCAATCTTAGTTCTCCTGCACTTAATTGGGCGCTATTTGGCATCTTTTAGATCAAAATTATGGCTAAATTAAAATTTTATGATTTTATCAAATTTTCTAATATAATCGAAAAGGCGATTATTTATATCTCTCATAATGTAACAAAAAAAATATCTTTGATGTGCTAAAATCACTTTGCAGCCATAAACTTCACTTACTTTTTACAAAAAATTAAAGAATTTAAGCCAAAAGTTGTTTGTTTACTTATTTATGACTCGCCGGAAAACGACTTCTTTTCAAATTTCTCTAGAAAAAAACTTAAAATGGAATAATATTTGAAAAATTTGTCATCGATGTAAAAGAAAACAAATTGACTTCATCCAAAATATGTACATTTTTAAAAATAGACTGTTACATTTGCCGCTTTTTAAAGCGAAACAGAAATTATATGTTTGTTTACTTATTTATGACACCCGGTGTATGTGAGCGCCTCTATAGTCAAAGCTTTTTCAAACATCTTTTTTTAACTACTGAAATATGGGATTAACTTTAAATACAGAAAATATGTGGTAGATTTTTTTTTTTATTTTCTTATATCATAATTATACCCTACACCACCGTAGGTGGGGGTGAAAAAGTCGACTTTTTGTTCCAACTATAAAACCCTAATTAGCTCATAAAAAATACTTGAAATCAATTTTTTTTAAATATTTTCAGCTTTGATCTTTATATAGATTTTGACCTTTGAACTTTCGAAGTATATAAATTTTATATATGTAATTTTAGAGTAATTTTCTTTGTTTATTAAATGAAATAAAAGTTAGAATTTTACTATGTATAGTTAGAAGTTATGAGCACTAAAGTATGTACACCTTTAAACAAAAATTCGATAGTTTTTTCATATTTAAAAAGTCATATTTTTAGACCGGAAAGGATTTGCAGTCTAAAAGTTTGTAATTTGAGTAACATTTTCAATAGGTAAAAACTGTAGGGAATTTCATTGAAATCAGAGATATCAAATACAAAAATACCTGGTTTTTGTCCTTTTTGATATGGATAAAGGATTTATGATTATTAACCACTACCATGGGAAGATATTTGTATGGGGTCTAGGTGAAATAATGCAAATTCTTGTATTTTCTTAACAAGGTTTAGAAGGCTTAGAAAGTGATTCTGAATCGATTGGTATATTTAAAGGTAGGTCTAGGATAGGGTTGCTAGACGGATTTGAATGTATTTGATTGTCAAAATATTTTAGAAGTTGTCAAGCGTAGAAAACAACTAGAAGTTCAACTCTTTTAATTCGCTCAGAAACAACAAAAATACTCTCTTCACACGTATTAATTTGTTCTGTAGAAAATTTCACTAACACATACAAAGAGTTAGGTTTTTTTTTTGACAATTGAGTTAGGTTTTTTGTGAGCAAGTTGGAGTTCTAGTTGTTTTGTAGTTATATAAAAGGTTGAGTGAAGTCTGAAGTGTTGATACACCCTATAAGTGAAACCAAAGAATATACATTTTTATGAATATATATTTTTTTTGTTCTCTGGGACATATATTTTCCTATCAAAAGGACTTAAAGGTTTCAAAAAATAAGAAATTTTTAAAAATACTATAAAATATTTTCGAAGGTTATATCGACCTAATATGGATGTCAAATGGAAGCTACGAATCCCTGCAATATAATATTTCTTATTTCAATGTTGTTGTGCAAAAAGTTTAGGAAATATCTTTTTGAAAATTTAACCCTTTAATATAATAATTATTGGTTAACTTTATCCTTTATTTAAAGGATTTTTTTCTTAAAACTTTGTTCTGCTACTTTAAAATAAAAGTAAATATTTTAGGGATTCTTAGCTTTCATTTGACATCCATATTGCGTTAATAAATTTTTATAAATATTTTATAATATTTTTTTTTAAATGTATATTTTTCGAAACTTGAAGTTCTTTTGTGTTTAATTACACTGGTCGACAAAAAAATCCTCCCCCAATGACGAATAGTTCGACTTGATGCATTTTGATGTGCTAAAAACGAATCTGCTTTCAGTTTTTTTCCAACAGGTTTGGATTTTTTTTTTATGGGGGTGTCTTATATTTCACCATTACTCTAGTATGTTTCCTTATAACTCAAGAACGGTATGTAAAATTGGCATAAGTTATACACCAAAATATGAGGACTAAAAATATCATTAAGGCACTCAGGTGTACATACTTTATCAATAGTTTCGAAGTTATTTTGAAATAAGTTTTCAAAAAAAAAACTTTTTTATGCAAAATTTTATATTATTTTACTAAAATTTCTTTTGATAAATGAAAACATCAAAAATGTGTCAGTTTATACTCTTTATCTTAAAGCTGGTAATGCTGCTAATAAAATAAGGCATGTATCTTCAAAATTAATGCATAAATCTTGATTTTATTACCAGTTAAGTAATAATACCCATGTATACATACAATTGAGTAGAAATACAGTGGTGGGCAAAAAAAAAGAAAAGAATATATATATATATATATATTCTTTAAATAAAAATAGGTGGACTAGATGGATTTTGACGAGTTAAACAAGAATCTGCTTTCACTTGTATTCTATCACGTGCTGATTTTTTTTTATGGGCATGACAAATATCATCACCTTATTCAGCGGTCTTACACTGGGTCTCCACGTAATATTTTTATATCATAATATGTAACAGAGACTGTCAAATCCGCTCTCTGAGAGAATTATCTCATGTGTAGACTAAAATATTAGTATTATAAGAAATATTATGAGACTGTTGTGATAAGATTTTTCTACACAACTATCTTATAAGATTTACTCTCAAAAAAATACACATATACGAAAGTTTGTTTGTGTGTGTGAATCTGTATTTTTAAAAGTACTTAAACACAAAGTTTTTTTGTAAAATTATTTTATTTTAATGGTTATTCTACATTTAGAAACATATTTTCATTAAAATTGTGCTAAAAAATTTCGAATTTCTTAAATAAAAAGTACATGTTTACTCTGTGACTGAATGAAAATAATGAAATATTATGAGATTTATTAGGATACATTTACCCCTTCTTTAAGATTTAACATAATATAAACATAATGTTTACTCTCTTCTGCCGGCGTTATCTTACATATTATATCAACGTGGAGACAGTATGTTATAGTCTGACCGAGAATAGTTTGTACAATTTGGACTATAACTCAAGATACACCAAAAGATGCATACAAAAATTGTCTTCAAGGTATGTAAACAATATTTTTTATTCGCTCAAGAATTTTAGAGCTATGAATCAAAATTTTCACTATTTTTCCAAAAAAATAAAAAAAAAATATTATTTTCGCTACTAATTACCAAATAACTACGGAAATATTAGCTAAACAAAAAATTATTTAAATTCAGCTCAATGGTAATGAAATCAATATTTGTGCATCAATTTTAATGATACGTGGCATTATTTACTCGTAGTTTTACCAGCTTTGTTTTTTTTCGGACACTTATTTCGAAACATCTCCTAAACTACTGAGTGAATTTTGGTGTATCATTTATATAAATCGTGCATACAGTTCTCGAGCTATAGTGAAATATACTCGAGTAATCGGCCCATAAAAAAGACCTCGACCTGATGGAAAAAAACTGAAAGCAGATTCGAGTTTAGCATGCGAAATTACATCTAGTCCACATATTTCTTTTTGAAGGAGGGCGACATTTTTTTTTTTAGATTGATACATATGTATATCAATTTCATCATGTGTTATAAAGTTTTTCAGAAATTGTTTCACAGTGTAACCTACACATGTAGGGGAGACTGAGACAGTTTCAGCACTTTTTTTAAAGGCCTGAATCTAAGAATGTATTTGACAGATTTAAAAATGTTATAGCTTGTTGTTATCCTTGGATATTGAACAATAATATATTGGTACAAAATTGTGTGAATACTTAGTATTGGTTACTTATTTTTGGGAATTAGTAGAAAAAGTCATTTTTGCTGAATGTGCAACACGCCGGGGTAGCTACGGCATTTGATGGGGCACACTCGCCTATCATATTCTTAAAGACAATTGGATAGAAAAAATTAATTTAAAGATAGAATAATGTGTTGGTTATGACCCAACAAAGTACATATTCATTTATTAGCTGCATAAAAATAATGAAAAATAAACGTATTTCTTTAACCCTTAAAACAAAACACAAAATTATTGCTTATTAAATAACTATCTCGTTTTTTATGAGCAATTCAATTGTTTGGCGTTTAATATTGTAATTTCTACCGGCGGACGTTGGAATATTATTACCACGCAAAACATCATACATTCAACAGATGCCGAATGTTCCCCGATTTAAAACGCTGAAAGCACTACTTACACTCTTTTCTTTTTTTCTTTTAATCTCCAACAAAGATTTGGCTTTCACTTATTTTTTAGGAAAATAGCACAATTCTTAATGTTACTTTGTAAACTCTGTTTTAAATATTGAAAAATTTCAAATACAAAATACTTAAAAATTAGAGTCAAAATATTACAAAAGCACTTGCAAAAATACTAAAACACCTGTATCTAAGTCAGTTGGTAAGCTAGAGATGACAAACTTCGTGTGAGTTATTATTAAGCTTTTTGATACATTTACATAAATAGTTAGTGATGCACAATGATTGCTTCATATTGAAAACGTCATTGCCGAAGCTACCCCAAAGCCGAAGCTGCCCCAGTCTCCCCTAAGTATATTTTTTGAGGTTTACAAAAACTAACTAGATATATATATTTTTTTTATTCAAATCACAAATTTTTGGCGGTTTTTCAAAAAAATAACATACCCTAGGTGGCTAACTATGTAGGTCCAGAAAAGTAGTTTATATGGGAGCTACAGTCAATTAAGAACCTATCTTCATGACATTTAGTACATAAGTTTATACTTATATAATTCTGAATTAATATGGAGGTCTCACTATATTTTTATAATAAGAATTCAGTTTCATTAAAGATAAACATATTTGACATTAGTTCATATATAATGAAGTTATTCTTAAAAAAATATTTGATTAATGACTTTTAAAATCTTTCTGTTTTTTCATGTTGAATAACTTTATGAATAAAAGACAACGTAAAATAACTTAATAAGGATTTAAAGTGGTCGATAATTGAAATGAAATATATCTTACTGTAATATATTAATTATCATTAAAATAAAAGCAGAAAAAATAAAAAAACAAAAACAATTGAGATGTCTTATCATATGTAATATGCTTGTATAATTTTGTGTCATATTTAAAAATGAAAAATTAATATAAAATCACTTTATAATTAGTTTTCAATTCAGTGTTTAGTATTTAACACCTAATCTAAATGTATTATCAATATTTTTTAATAACTATGTATTTACTGGCCAGGGTTAATTAAAACGTTGTATTTATTTTTAATATAAAATAATCACTTGTTTTAATTTTATTATTATAATATAAAGTAGGTTGGTTAAATTCGAAAATTGTTTTGCATGAAAACTCACATACACAACTAAGTACATGAATTTATTTTTATAATTTTATGCAGTCTATATAAAATTATTTATGTAAATAAATATTTAATAATAAATACTTCAAAATCAGATAATCAAATATTACAGTTTTATGACAACAAATATTATAGATTGTTACAGAAAAAAATTTACATAATTATAATTTTAATTAAATTTAAATAAATATACAATTAATATTATTATGATTTATAATTATTTTTATTATTATTTTTATTTTTTTTTATCATTTCGCTTTGAAATATGTAAGCAGATTTTTAATTTCATTTCTATTTGCTTAAACGTTTTATTTACCTTTTGACCTCAATAACATGATTATTTGGTATTAAAAATATTCATATATATTTTGTTTATTTATGTATATTAAAATCTTTTTTTTGTCATATTAAAATTTAAAATTGAAATGACAAAAATTTATTTATTTTTGAAACAAACAACAACAAGAAAAAAGAAAAGACTACGATGAATATAAATGCAAATAAAATGAAATGGATTGCAAAAAAGAGTCAAAACAAAAAAATCATCTACATAAATATTTGTAATATACACTGTATGTAAATATTTGTGTAAACAAGTAGTAGAATTGATAAGTCAAGGGGATAATCACTTAAAAGTGAATAGCTATACAAAATAAATTTATATAAAAAAAGGAATTAAAAAAAAAAATAATTAATTTTAATAAAAACAAAATTTTGATAACGAACCTAAATGTTTTTTAACGTTTTCTTTATTTATATATTGAATCTACCTTTTTTTAAGGCCTCACAATATGTATTCAAATCTTAAAACTAAAAACTAAAGACTACTTTATCTCTAATGAGTGCATGCCCAAGTGAATCATTTGTCTTCGCTAATAACGGGGTGGAAAATCGGCTCTGCGAAGCCTTGAATTTGGTCGGAGGTAAATATCAAGTTGGTTAGATGCTAAGTGTGGGTTTTCGTGGGAACTGAGTATTGCCGTATCATCAGCAAACGTAGAAACAGTCAGTCCATCGCTCACTGGTAAATTAGAAGTGAAAATTAAGTACAAGGTAGGTTCAAGAACACTTCCCTGTGGTACACCTGCTTTTATTTCAAATTCTTCCGTTACAAATTCGTTATATTTTACTCTAAATAATCGGTCAGATAAATAAGACTCCAGCAATTTGTGGGTACATGGTGGTAGTAAACATTTAATTTTATATATTAGGCCCTTGTGCCAAACTTTGTCGAAAGCTTGCGAGATATTTAAAAATATAGCTGAACAATACTTCTTTAATTCAAAACATTTCCTTATCTCTCCAGTTAGACGATTCACTTGTTCTATAGTTCCATGTTTTTCACGAAAGCCAAATTGTTGAACTGGGACGATATTTCTATCGTTCAAGAATGGCATAATTTTCTTTTGAAATACTTTCTCGAACAGCTTTGACAAACGAACCTAAATGACGCAGTTTTGAAAGAGTTATTAGCATTGAATTTGAATTCTGTTTTACATAAACATATTTAACAACATATTTTATACTCTAAGTCTTTTATATCAAGACTTACTGTACGTTGTACAGTGGTCCCAAAACGTCTTTTTATAAATAATTCTGTAAATTGCGAATCTTAGGGATATCTAAATATAATCTCCCAGAGGCAGAGCTGAGGTATTTTCAAGCACTATTTATTTCAATTTATAAAGAATTTAGTAATATTTGTCAGCTCAAATCTTCTCCAAACTGAATTAAAATATTTTTTTTTATTCAATTTTAAATATTTTATTTTTTATTCTTTTACAAAATGAATTAAAAAAATATTTATAAAGCTAATTTATAAAAGATTTGAACTAAAAAAAATTTTAATGATTCAATATACTTTTTAAGTCTGAATTGTATAATTGATGAATGAATTCTTTAAGGAATTAATTCTTTACAGAATTAAGTTAATTCATATAAAATACCATAGCGTAATTAGAAAGTGCTCGCACATCTACAAAAGCAAAAATTGCTTGTATTTTGTTAGTGTAAAACTACTGTACATAATGTCAAAATGCTATGAAAAGCAAATGAGAGAATGAAAGAGAGGAAGAGTAAAAAAAACTTGAAAAAAATTTTGCATAGGAATACAAAAACAATTTGATAGTTCCGCGAGGTATGTCAATCAAAAAATTGTAAAACAGCTGTTCTTACGACTATACTTTATAATTATACTATGATAAAATACAAAAAATTTAATTCTACTTATGAATTAAAATAATAAGAATGTTTTAAAAGAATGAATAGGATAATAAATTTAATTCGATTTTAAAAAGTGAACCTTTCGAACCTTTGCTTACAAGGATTGTTTGGTGTAATTGAGGTGACAAATTTTCAAGGTCCACTCCCTGCCTTCCAGATCTGCTAGGAACCTGTGCTCCTCCAAATCAGCTCGAAAACCTCAGCTCTGCTTATGTTATTTTTTTTCTATTTCTTAGAAACATCAGCATTTAAAAAAATGTTTACAGTATATTATATTTGCCTTCGCTGGAAAAGCAGTAAAACAAGATATTTTACGAATGAAATATAATTTAGAAATGTAGTGCAATAATGATAAACATTTACCGGTAGTCTTTTTGAAATTTTCTTCATCACCCCATTTACCATAATACCCCACTTTCCCTTATATTTTTGAGAAATAGTGTCAATATTTGTACCTAAATAAAAACCTAAAATAAGAGAATTAAAAAAAATCACACTTTTTCGTAAAAAAATACACAGTCCAGGGAAAACTTGTTTCAAAAATGTACTTTTTTTTTTTCATTAAAATGATCACCCAGCTGCACCCAGGCGTACAGAAAAACAATTTTGTGAGTTTAATCAACATGTAGAGGTTTTACAAAAAAAAATTAAAATTTTTTTCAAGATTTACAAAACGCAGCCGATTTAAATCTTGATAATGATTTAAAAGACTATTGATGTACAACAAGAATATATCAGTACTTTTGCGTTTGCAATTAAAGGATTAAAAATTTATTGCTTCTAGTAATTTGGCCCACTTTGACACATTTTTATATGATTGGTAAAATGCCGCTCATTATAATGCCGTAACCGTATTAAAGCTCAACGTTTTAATTTTTTCAGCATAGTTCTATATGCATATCCTTCTGTTAGATCCGTTAGACAGATAAAAAATACATATTATATATCATTGTTTAGGAGGATGGATTTGTGATTTTTGCATATTTTTAATTTTTAATTATGCAATTAAATTCTTGTTATTTAATCAGTATTTGAGATTTTACATCTAAGTAGATTTTTTGATACTTAATTTAAATTATGGCGATTCTCATAAATTTTGGCAATCTTGTTTCTACTTATATAAAACTTATTTATGTCGAATATTAACTTGATACTATCATTCGTATGGGATTTATGTACGTTAAAGTGATTTTTGAGGATTTATATGGATGCTCAGATTAACACTCATACAAAACTCCTTTGTACCGAAATATTGCTATATTTAAGGCATTTATGATCGTTAAACCCCTATTCCGGGAGGACATTTGTATGGGGGCTAGGTGAAATATTGAACCGATCATAACCAATTTTAATAGGCTTAGTCCTTGTATCAAAATAAATATTTGTGATAAATTTCATCAAGATATCTTTTAAAATTGCGACCTGTACTTTGTTCACAAGGTTTACATGGACAGCCAGCCAGCCGACCAGACGGACGGACATCGTTAAATCGACTCAGAAAGTGATTTTGAGTCGAACGGTATACTTTAAGGTGGGGGTGAGATAATTTTTTCTGTGCGTTACAAACATCAGCACAAACGCATTATACCCCAACCACCTATGGTGGTGTAGGGTATAATAATAACATTTTAACCTTTTATGGATTAAAGGACAATGAAAATAAGATTTTCAATAATAAATAGTGCAAAAAAGAGTTAATTGTAGTGCAAAATACAGAATTTAAATGGCGGGTACCCGGGTATCATGGGTATTGACTCTCGTACCTATCAACTTTAAAAACATTTTACATATAGACGACATCGTGGGTCGATAGATTTATTCTCTATACCGATCTTTAGTTAGCATTATTTTTTAATGCAATCATTAGTATTATTTTACTATCTCATGATTTATTAATTTCATTCAAATGCCAATGTGGCTTAACTAACAATGACTTGATGATTATGTGCATTTCAAATGTGTAAATTTCATGTATCGTTGTAAATATTGAATAATTAAGGATCATTGAATCCTTTAAAAATATGTTTATATTTACATTTTATAAAAGTGGTATTTTTAAAATTTTCATTGCGACTCCATAAAGTAAATATTTATTTAGGAAGTGGTGAATGTTTTTATAATTCAGCTAAATAAATACAATTTGTTTATTAAACATTTTAATGTAATGTTTTTAAGAGTCATTTTTTAATTGTACAATATCAGTGTAAATATGAATGTAAGGTTATTAAAGTTCATCTTAAGTTAGTTACCTTAAAGAATTTGCTTATTGTTATTTGTGCTAAAATATGTTCTTTAAAGTCTAATGACATTATCAGTTGCATTAATTGTTTGTACCGTGGATAAAATGATATTTGTTTATTGTTACTATGAGTAGAGTAGATGGGAGAGCATGGCACTTTCTTTGTTTAAAGTGCTCTCTTTCTATAACTGTAAAAGATAATTGTAAACTTTTTTTACACTATTTAAAATAAAGTTATCATATGTCACGAGAAAACATTGGTCGATTATAACCTTTTGCAGTTTATTTGTTTGAAAAATATATATATATATTTTTTTTTTAAATTTAAAAAAGACGTCATTTGTAAAACAATTTGTATGTATATTTCATGTACATATGTATATAGTATATGATTATACCCTACACCACCATAGGTGGGGAGGTTATAATGCGTTTGTGCTGATGTTTGTAACACCGAAAAATATTGGTCTAAGACCCACCTTAATTTATACCAATCGGCTTAGAATCACTTTCTGAGTCGATTTAACGATGTCCGTCCGTCTGTCCGTCTGACCGTCTGTCCGTCCATGTAAACCTTGTAATCAAACTACAGGTCGCAATTTTGAACCGAAATTAATGAAATTTGGAACACAGGTTTCTTCTAGTCCAGGGACGAAGCCTATTGAAATTGGTTATGATCGGTTCATTATCTCACCTAGCCCTTATACAAATGTCCTCCCGGAAAAGGGTTTAACGATCATAAATTCCTATAAATGCCAATATTTTAATGAAATTTGGAACAAATAAGTCTAAATAAGTGTGTCGATTTTTAAAAAGATCGGTCCATAATTAACCATAGCTCCCATATAAACCCTTTTCAAAAAATCACTTTAACGGGCATAAATCCCATTAAAATGTTAGTATCAAGTTAATATTCGACACAAATAAGTTTTATATGAACATAAATGATAGTGCCAAATTTTAAAAAGATCGGTCCATAATTTATCATAGCTCTCATATAAGGCCCTTTTTCGGGAATCACCCAAATGTGAATAAATTCATATACATGTCAGCATCAACGTAATATTCTATATTCATATGTTTTATTTACAACTTCTAAAATATATTGACAATCAAGTTCATTTAAGGCCGTCTGTCAACCCTACTCTGAAAGCCCCAAAGGCTACTTTTCTATAGGAGCATACAATGAAAATATTAATTATCTCATACCTTAAGAGCTAATTAAACAATATTTTTAAAATTTTGTGGGAATAGTTCTCTTATGAAGTTTAACAATTGAAATGAAAATTGTGCGGGCAGCTCAAGGGTAACGGTTGCCCTCATATCATGAAAATAGTAATTTACGGAATAATACTCTTACAGAAAACCTCCAAACTTAGAATAAAAGTAGGACGTAAAGAACAAGGGGAAATATTAATTACATTATATCTTAAGAACTTATGCAGCAAAAGTCTTAACATTTTGTAGGAATAACTTTGTCTTTAATCTCCAAATTTAAGATGAAAATAGAAAGGATAGGGACAGGAGGAGTGGTAGCCCAGATACAAGGCTAATATTAATTTTCGCATATCTAAATTTGTAATTAACCCTTTCAATAAAAGTTTTTAATGCGTGGTTATAATAGTAATAATCCGTGATCAATTTCAATTTCTTACAACGCACGTTTGGTTAAAATGTGTTAAAAGTTGGGCAGCGAATAAAAATAGCCAAATTTATTTATCAATATCAATTAAAATCTTTAAGCCAGGTTGTGTTGTTGTGTCAAAGTTTAACATTTTTAAAAAAGAGTAAAACATTAAATTTTCAGTGGAACCATTAACTAGGTATTTAGGTGTCCTAATATTTTTATTTTTTTGCCCTAAAATTGTCTAAAATACACAAATTTTCATGCAATGCAACTTAAAATGTTACTGGATGTATGTTTTGAAATTTTTCGGAAAAATAGTACACTTTAATATTATGAAAAAAAAAAAAAAAAAAATCGTGCGCATATATAGCCCGATTTGAGAAATTATTATTTTTTTTTTCGAAAAAACTCCAGTAGATTTCATACAAAAAACAGTTTAAATGCAAACAGACAATTTCTTTGCTTCATCAAACATTATACAGTGGGGCAGAATCGAAATAAAAGTAACATTTTGAGTTTAGAAGCAGGAATCTATATACGCTTCAGGAGCGGAACTATGGGGGTTCAAAATAGGGTATTAATGTCATAGAAAATGTTTAACTACTAACGAATTTTTGTACCTTATCCTATTTCCAAGATTTTTATATCACCTTAAAATCGTCGATAAATCCTTTAAAAAACATGCTTGCATGTACTATGTCTCCTATATGTTCTTCGAGATATATTCATTTGAAATTTCAAAAATCTCAACTTTGCAAGATGTTGGTCAAGTCTTTTCCATATATATCCCAACATTTTCAATCGATTTTATCATTTCTTCTGTAATTTATTAAAGAACAAAATTGTCTATCGAATAAAGAAATTTTTAAGTTAATATCTTTATTGAGTAAAAAAATAAACCATTTTGAATTGGCAAATTTACAAAAACTAATAAACAGACGGACGGACGGATGGAGAGACAAAAATATATTATTTTTTTACTTCTTGACTAATATAAAAACTTAATCTAAATATTAAAGTATTGATATCACCTTTCCCTGAATTAAGTTCTATTTTCGATTCATTTAACCAAAAAACATCTCATAATTCTGAAAATGAATTTTTTTTACTTATCTATAAATAGGAAAATTAAATGTGATCATTAAAGTGTTGATATCACTTTTCCGTGAATTATGCATAATTTTTCATCAATTTAACTCTAATGTATAGACAGACGGACGGACATTACTATTCTGCCAAAAAAAAAAAAAATCCTAAAATTTTAAAAGTGAATTTTGTACCTAATATTCAGTAAAAAAAAAATAAAACGTGGTCATTAAAATTTTAATATCACCTTTCCCTGAATTAATCGCTATTTTCGACCTCTTTTATTAGGGTAAAAGAAAAATTGTTAAACTTATATTTTTTGAAGCTAAATATTATGTCAACTTTTTTTCTAAATATTTTACAGATTTAAAAAAAAAAATTAAAAAAAAACACTTTTATCAAAATTTTTTAAGTTTTTAGTAAAAATATATCAAGCATTTTTAACCCAAAAAAATTTATTTGTAGAGAAATTTTTTTTATAAAGAAAACATAGTCGGGGTTTACACACAGCAATTTTTCTTACTACAATTCTGACTTCGTAGGCGAGAGAGGTAAAAAGAATGTAAAAATGTAGTATTCCCTTCTCCTCTCTCTCCTAAAAATTCAGAATTACGGCAAGTAAAATTGCTGTGTGTGAACACCGACATAATAATTTTTTTTGTAATTTATTAAGAAGTTTTGAATAGTAATGTGTAAAAGTCTTCAAAAGTTGTGAAATAAATTATTATAATTGCAAAATCGAGGATATGTCGAGGGGGAGTAGTAGCCGCCATATAAAAAATATATTAATTATGGCATCTAAAGGGGAGCGAAGCCCACCGGGATAAGCTAGTAACTCGGTACGAGTATACGATATTTAAAAAAAAAGGTTACTCTTAAAAAGTGTTTAAGTGAAAACTAAAATATAGCACATTTACTTGCTAAACACTAGAATTATAATTTAAATAAATCTTACATTGACCCACGTTTAATTATTGTATTTTAGTTATACATATGTATATGTATGTGTTTATTTGTGTATATGCGAATCTATAACTTCAAGAGTGAATTTATGATAGTTATTGCATGTTAATATGTACAATCATATACTCATAGTTTTATTTTCTTTTTTCTTTATTTGCATCTACATTTTATTATTTGCGAACCATTGGATGAAATCTCTTCTCCCCTCCAAAGCTAAACTTAAGTGAAACAAAACATGCAAAAGCCATTGAATGCCACCTTAAAGTTGAAGCTGGTCAGTGTGAAGTAGAGAACTAAAGTCATTGCCATCGACAAGTATTACATGCATATTTAACATGTTTGAAAAAAAAAAAAAAAATGCAAATAAATACATAAATATGAATGTGTGTTGGTTGTAATTAAATAAAAATATAGATTTTCATAAATAAAAAAAAAAATAGGATAAAAAAAATAAATATTAAAGTTCAATCATCGTACAACTAAAATTAATGTCTGAAACAAAAAAAAAAAAAAAAAAAAAAAAAACATTTGTGATAGAATAAAATCTTTTAATTTTAAAATTTTTATAATTAAATTTTCTACTTGGCCGAGTAGCAAGCAGTGCTCGATGTTGTCAGTTAATTAGTCACACCATTGTATTCTAATTTAATTAATTCTTTTTAAAACCACTAATTACAGTGATTTAAATATGTGGCTTTGACTTTTATTTAGAGCTTTTAACTATTTATTTTATTTTTTATTTTTCATTTATTTATTTTTTTTGGCAAACTTTTAAACTTGTGCAAATTTAAAATGGTTTCTATTTAAAATTTTTTGCTTGAATTTGAAGGTCAAAAAATTTATAAAACGGCGCATTAAAACGTATATCTATGTATATATCTCACACTATAATGAATTTGAACGAATTATAAATAAAAAATTTTTGTTAGCATTACGCAAATATGAATTAATGATTTGATATTTATACAGAAAAGAAGCGTTAAATGTTAACGGTGCTAAATACATTATAAATATTGTTATGCAAAGATTTAATAGAATTTCTGGAAAAGTTGTACATTTTTATACATAAATGTATACTTTGGTAACTGAAAGTATCGAAAGTTTGTGACACTGTATCCTTTTTTGACGAGTTATTCGTGGTTAAAGATATCACCAAGTTGTTGGTGGGTTTGTATTAAAATCGGACTATTTTTAGTACTAGTACGCATATAAATGATCGACTAATATCAACATTATTCTGTGTTTCTGTGGTCCTTGAACTATTTGAACACAATTTCGTTGAAGTTTCACCTTATATAGGAGGTGGGCGGTTTAGTAGGCGGACCACGCCCATTTTTGGTTTCCAAGTTTATGTCGACCCTCAAACTATTTATACAAAATTTCGTTGTCGTACATGCTTTTGTTTAAGAGATATTAGCAGAAAAGTATGAAACGGACATAGTTTTTAGCCCATAACTTTATTAACCGATTTAGCCCATTTTCAATACCAAACAAACCTTATATAAGATAAATATTTGTGCCAAATTTCTTTCCTCTACGTTGCCCGTTCGAGCCTTATCCTGCTTTCAACAGATCCGCGGACATAGCTAGATCGACTCAGATTCAACCAGGAGCCAGAAAATATATACTTTGTGGCCTTTTAAATGATTCCTTCGACATGTTACACACGGAATAACAAAATCAATATACCCCCCATCTTTTTGATGGTGGGTATAAAAACTGGAAAAGAACGGCACTAAAGGCTCCGTTATTCTACCGTAAATGTAAATACGTAAATGTAAACGGAACGTAAGTGGATGGTTACTCAAAAAAAGTAAATATAACCAATACTTTGTTGTTGTTTTGTACACATCAACATTAGTAATGTCAATTATACATATTTTCAGGAGATCAAATTCAAATTGAAAATCACTAGATTTAAAAAAAAATTTTATTTCCTAACATAAAAAATGACGTCGGTAGAATAAAGGGAACAAGCTTTTATTTCCAACTTTATGTTAAGGGGTGGAGAAAACGCACATGAGAAATTTAAATTTGAATTTGTCTTCTTTAATGAAAATTTTAATTTTTTTTCTCCGTTTTTGTTTTTTCTTTGTCTTTTTAAAACAAAATTAATTAATTTTCCATCTTTGCTTTGTTAAAAAAATTAAAATTTTAGAAAATAAAAATAAATTTGACAGCTTATGTTAAACATTATTTCTTAGATTTGTGTTTAAACATTTATAGCGAAATAGATTGCACAATAGATTTCTTATTGGTCCACACGTAACATTTTGAAGAGAGAGATAGAATTTGACAATTGCGGACACAAAAATGTCTGCATGGAGACGTAATCGGCTGGTTATATTTACAGTAACATTTTGAGCTTAGAAGCAGGATCCCATATACCCTTCAGGAATGGAGCTATGGGGGTTCAAAATAAGGTACTAATGTCATAGGAAATGTTTAACCACTAGCGAATTTTTGTTCATTATCCGATTTCCAAGATTTTTATATCACCTTAAAGTCCCTAATAAATCCTTTTGGAAACATGCTGCATGTACTATTTCTCTTATATATTTTTCGAGATATATTCATTTGAAATTTTAACAATCTCAACTTTGCAAGATGTTGGTCAAGTGTTTTCCATATATAACCCAACATTTTCAACCGATTTTATTATATTTTTTGCAGTGGATTAGAGAACAAAATTGCCTATCGAATAAAGAAAATTTGATATTGATATCTTTATTAAGTCAAAAAATAAACGACTTTGAATTGGTAACTTTGCAAAAATTAATAAACAGATGGACGGGAGGACAGACATTAGGATGCTTTAAAGATTTAAGGTAATAAAAATATATTATTTTTTTACTTCTTGACCAATATAAAAACTAAATCTAAATAATAAAGTATTGATATCACCTTTCCCTGAATTAAGTGCCATTTTCGACCCATGTATAGACAGACGGACGGACATTACCATTCTGCCAAAAAAAAGGAACCTAAAATTCTAACTGATTTTTTTTACCTAATATTTAGTAAAAAAATAAAACGTGGTCATTAAAATATTGATATCACCTTTCTCTGAAATTATTCGCAATTTTTTACCCTTCTTTACCCCAATGTGATGCGGACGGTTGCAGAGCTAGAACCGTCTACTAAACCCAAAAAATATGATACGTGACTAGTTTCTGACTGGCTTTCTTCCATCTAAGGAAGTTTTATGCATGTAAAATTTAAATATTATAGAAGTAGGTTTCTCACTATTTTTCGGTATAAAAATAGTTACATTCTTTTTTCTTTTGGATGTTTTCTAGAGGTGCTTCTAAAACGTTTCACATACAATTTGACACAAATAAAAATAACGAATGAAATATATATTATGTTTTCTTAAGATTCCGTTCTCTAAAATAAAATAATTTTTTGATTACATTCTTAATTAAAATATTTTTCTTTATTTCCAATCATATTAAAAAAAATGCTTAGAAAAATTCGAATTTTAAAAAACAAAAATTCGAACTCATTCTGAAAACTTTTACAACCTTAACAATTGAAATCCATATGTTATCTAATAGAACTAAATACAGATTCTACTGAATTTGAACTATTTTGTATTTTGTATATGTTCAAAAATCCCAAAGCATGGATCTAAAAACAGAGTTCAGTTTTGAAAATTTTGATGTGTTGCAAAATGTTTACCAGTGGCTTTTTTCAGACCTGCCATAAATGTGAAGTTTATGGGCAAAATAAAAAAATACCATTTTTGCGATTTCTGATGATTTTTTTTTAGCAATTTCGAGATTTTTTTTTTTTAATCATAATTTTTTTAAGTTCTGTTGGTATTTTATTTTTTATATTTTTCTAAAACTCCCTCGACCATGACATTGTTTAATGATTTTTTTTTTGTGCTTATAATACTTGTAGCAATTGTTAACAAAATAATTACGATATATATCTTTTTTCAATCTATCAATTCATTATTACATGCCATTTACATTATTAAGTTGTTCTCATTTTTTTTATTATTTTTTTTTATCTAGTATCAAATTACGTCAAATTTTATTTATAATTAATTTTTAGCTCTTAAATTTCAAACTGTTATACAAATAATTATAAAATGTAGATAGGTACTTCAAATTAAATTAAACTTCAATGTTTTTCTCACTGAGTTTGATTTCAAAAGCATTTTATAATTTATTTGTTGACAATATATTATGATCACAGCAAAATTGTTTTATAATTTATTGTTTTTAATTAAATAAACTGAGCTTAATTAAGTTGTTCGTTTTGTTGTTAGAAAAAGTTTAAAAAACTTTTTTTTTTATTATAATTCAGGTACATACATATGTAAGTATGTACTTATGTATGTAAAAATGCATTAAAAAATAAATATGTATATTTCAAAATATGCATGTAAATTTATTTATATTATATTTTTATAAAATTGCTCAACACTGATTTATATACATATAGAGATCCATAAATATACTAATTATATGCTAATTATTACTATTAAATATGTAAATTTAAAATTAATTAATTTTCCTTATTTTTTTTTACATTTATATTTAATAGAGGCAGTTGCTATATTTTCTCTTTTTTAAGTATTTTGTATTAGACTTCCTAGATTTTATATATTTTAATAGATTTACAGATTTTTCTTAATTAATTTTATTAAATATTCTAAGCTGGTTTCAACATGCTTTGAAATAAAACTTACTATTAGAGAAAATATTTATTCATTTATCAAGGTCAATCAACTAATAAATCTTTTAATTTAAAATTCTTTGAAAGTTTTTCTATACAAGAAAAAAACTTCTCAACTATAATATTTTGAAATGCTTTTTTAACTAGTAGACATTTATTGAAATAATTAAATAATTTTAAAATTTAATTAACGATTTTTATACCCACCATCAAAAAGATAGTAGGTATATTGTTTTTGTCATTCCGTGTGTAACATTTCTACATGTTTTAATTTAAGACCCCATAAAGTATATATTTTCTGGGTCCTGGTTCGATTCTGAGTCGATTTAGCTATGTCCGTCCGTCTGTAGAAAGCAGGATAGGGATCGAACGAGACAACGTAGAGGGAAAACGTACACAGAAAAAAGTAAAAATGGACTTCAATTACGAAATTTGTAATATTAATTAATTTTTAATTGATTTTGCTCCAATCACCAAAATGATAATATTAATAACTAGAGTAATTGATATTATTATTACTTCTTTTCCTTAAATAGATGAAATAAGCTGAAAATTTTTGAAAATTTACTTAAATTTATTTTATTTCTGTACTTTTATAGACAAATATTTAATTTTTCATTATATTTTATTAACAGATATCAATATATTAAAAAACAAAACTGTAAACCAATTAGAAAATTAATTATATTAATAAATCATATAATTAAATTTCAATATAAAGTTAATTAATAATTTTATTAAAAAATTATTTGAAATATTTTTTTCTGTGTAGGCGAACGTAGGACGAAATTTGGCTCAAATATTTATCTTATATAAGGTTTGTTTGGTATTGAAAATGGGCAAAATCGGTTAATAAACAAAAAAGTTATGGGCTAAAAACTAGAAGCAGAGGATGTCCGTTGTAGCTTAATTTTATACTTTTCTGCTGATATCTCTTAAACAAATGTTGTACGATAACGAAATTTTGTACAGATAGTTCGGGGGTCAATATTAACTCGGAAACCAATAATGGGCGCGGTCCACCCACTTTACCGTCCATCTCCCATATAACGAAAAATATCAAGAAGTTGATGGTGGGTATAAAGATTCGGCCGAACCGAATATAACATTCACGCTTGTTTAAATTTAATTTACTTTTCTTTTGCCACTTTGAAAGTTATTGAAATTCTTAATAAGCCAGCGTATTATATTTTTTGCTGAATTAATAATTCATGTCACGCCTTTAAAGTCTGGTTTAGAAAATGTTGTTGTAGATTTTTATAAGCCTAAAGGTTTTTGTTTAAAATTGTTTAAGTTTTATTTAGTTTTTATTTGTTTAAAAAAATTTGGTTTGACATACATTCATACATAAGTATAAATATTATTATTAAAATGTAAATTATCAAATATAAAATTATGGATTGACTAAGGTTTTTTTGATGTCTTGAGATTTTAATTAAAGAAAAGGTATTCGCCACTTTTTTTTTAAGAACTCGCTCTTCTCAAAACTACTGCACCCAAGGAATAAATTATACTTATGTGTCTTTTATATTTTGCGAAAAACAATGTGTAATATGTTGGCTTACTGGAGAAGTAAAGTTTTTGCTGGGATTCCAGCAAAAGAAAGAAGTATTTCTTTCTAATGACAATGAAATGTTAAAATCATGTATTTTCAGCTCTTTTCAATTCCTTTTTTTTTTGGGATATAAAACAAATATATTTACTTATATTATAAAATGATATTATTATTTTCTAGAATTTTTAGTCTTCATATCTTTTTTCGGTTTCGTTTGAAACAATTCATAACGTTTGAAACAATTCATAATTGTTTACAATAACCTCTTTTGCAGGTATCAAAAAATGTTGACCATACAATTTAATTTATTATGGAAGATTACAAAAATCAATTCAAAAAAGAAAAACTGTTATGGATGCTAAAATCTTAATACAATATTGAACAAATACATAATATTGGATTTAATTTACAGGAATTCCTCAATTTGACGACAGGTCATATATCAGTTTTGCGTAATCATTTAGAAGTCAGTATCATGGTTTTATAAAAAAACAACCATGGTAAACTTCCATGTGGCGGATTTTCATACAAATGCATGTTTTGTCCGGAATATTTAACAACTACCGTATGAAGTAATCTATTCAAATTTTAATGAAAAATGGATTTGTTAGTGAACTGAACTTTACGCTGAACTACTTTATCTAAAACGAGAGAAAAAGATATAGTCGGTCAAGCCCGACCATATGATACCCTACACCATTGTGTACATTATAATTCGGGGAAGGGGTCTTGACTTGGAGTCAGATGTGGACCGATACTCATAAGTGTAAAATAAAACATACGAATACAAAATATTACGTTGATGCTGACATTTATATGAATTTATTCACTTTTGGGTGATTACCGAAAGAGGGCCTTATATGGGAGCTATGGTAAATTATGGACCGATCTTTGTAAAATTTGGCACTATCATTTATGTTCATATAAAACTTATTTGTGTCGAATATTAACTTGATACTAACATTTTAATGGGATTTATGCCCGTTAAAGTGATTTTCTGAAAAGGGGTTTATATGGGAGCTATGGTTAATTATGGACCGATCTTTTTAAAAATCAGCACACTTATTTAGACTTATATAAAACTTATATGTTCCATTAAAATGTTCATTAAAATATTGCTATATTTAAGGGATTTATGATCGTTAAACCCTTTTCCGGGAGGACATTTGTATGGGGGCTAGGTGAAATAATGGACCGATCATAACCAATTTCAATAGGCTTCGTCCCTAAACTAAAAGAAACCTGTGTACCAAATTTCATTTATTTTGATTCTAAATTGCGACCTGTAGTTTGATTACAAGGTTTACATGGACGGACAGACGGTCAGACGGACGGACGGACATCGTTAAATCGACTCAGAAAGTGATTATAAGCCGATTGATATAAATTAAGGTGGGTCTTAGACCAATATTTTTGAGTGTTACAAACATCAGCACAAACGCATAATACCCTCCCCACCTATGGTGGTGTAGGGTATAAAAAGGATAGTCCAAAGGGTTTTTTGTCATTTTCAAAATGCAATAACTCAGAAACTAATAAATATATTTTCACAATTCTTTCACAGCCTAACGGACAAAAAATCCATATAATATTTGTGTAAAATATTATACTGAGTCGGTTTTACTAAATTATAACAATAATAGGAAGAAATGAGAATTAAAATATTTTGCATTTTGATAGAAATTGTGGTTTAATTCAAAATAGAGCAATTCTTACGCGTAAATTTGGGAGAAAGATTTATTTATTTTAAATTTATAGTAAATGTGTTCATTAAATGGAGAAATGAAAGTAGTTCTAATTTAGTTTTGAACCGGTTCTCTTTACTCTAGGGATGTTATGAATATGTTGAGTTATGTACTTATTCCGTTTCCAATTAATATTAAAAAGATAATATTTATGTCTTAAAAAAATTGTTTTTACTTTTATACAACTTACTTGTGCTAAATATTAACATAATACTAACGTTTGTATGGGATTTATGTACGTTAAAGTGATTTTCGGGAAAGGGGTTTATATGGTCAGTTATGAACCGATCTTCATGAAATTCGGCAAACTGATTTGTGCTTATATAAAACTTAATTGTGCTAAATTTCATTACAATATTACTACTTCTAAGGCATCTAGAAGTATTAAAACTCTATTCCGGGAGGACATTTGTATGAGATCTAGGTGAAATAATGGGCCGATCATAACCAAATTCAATAGGCTTCGTCCTTGTGCCAAAAAAATTGTATGTACCAAACTTCATCAAATTATCTTCAAAATTGCGACCTGTACTTTGCGCCGACCAAACAGACGGACGGACGGACATCGTTAAATCGACTCAGAAAATGATTATGAGTCGAACGGTATACTTTAAGGTGGGAGTCCTAAGAGTTTTTCTCTGCATTACAATTTCTGCACAAACACATAATACCCCAACCACCTATGGTAGTGTAGGGTATAAAAATTGAGGTTACTTGAAACCTGCAAAATCTTAAGTAGAAAAAGACGATATTTACTCGTAACTTCCAAAAATGTAAGTAAAGATAAACTATGAATGCAAACACGGACAAATGTAAAAATAAGACGCATCTCATTACACAATATTCGGTACATTTCTTTGATTTTTATCCGGCTACGAGAGATGTTTTCTTTAAAAGCAAGTGTCCGCTAATTTATTACACAATTTTATAGAATTTCTTATATTTGTACACTGATATTGTTAGAAATTTAAAAGTTGCGAAACATTTTTCCATAAAATTGAACTAAAACATAACCCCAGATCACTATAATACAAATAAGAGTAAATTATCTTAAAAACTGTATACATTTGTATAATTTTAAATGAACAATGAATTATAAAACATTCTAAAAATAAATCTGGGTTTAGTAGATCTCCGATACTTAAAAATATTGTACAAACATTTTGAATATAACTGAAAACCTCTGTTGTGCAAAGGTTAGTATATGTCCAAATTAAAAAGTGAAGTTATGAGACAAAATCGCACTTCGGACTTCCCTTAATATAAAATTTGGTTCAAATAGATAGACCAAATTTGTTAGACCTATTTATTTAACTATCAATGAATATATTAATATATATTAGAAATATATTAGAGAAACAACGGCATTGCCAAAGCAAAAAAGACAAATATTCATAAATATTTACGCAAATTTTAATTATATATTATCTTGGAAAGACTATTTCTTATTTTAAGCTATATTTTTGTATCCTTCTTGGTATTGAAAGTATTCCCGAAATTGTTCTTTTTTACAGATAAAAATAATCCATTTGTTTGCCAACTTCCTCCATGCTATATGAGAAAATGGAAAACTCCTGGCATAAAACATTTCTTGTGTAATTCTAGGAACCCAATAAGCACACACATTTCAATAATTCAAGCCTTGGAAAAATTTTCTGGAGTGCGACATAAATTCAAATATTAAAATACTTTAAACATGAAATATTATTGAAAAAAATACAAATTTTCAAGTAAAATAAATTTGACTGGAATTTAAATTTCCTTTTCACTGGAGAATGCTATTGAATTAAAGTGTAGTACTATTTAAATTCAATGCTTGGTACTGGATTCAAGGCTTGAAATACATTTGGTTTCAACTTGAATTCCAGCAAAAATGCTTATTGGGAAGAGCTTCGATATTAAAAAAAGTCAGACATGAAAAAGTGAAGATGAGATAATATTGATGCCATGTTTATAAATGGTTACACTTGCCAGACCGCATTAGCTCCACTTGGTTCGCTTTTTTATAGTTAGATATTGTTTTTTGACTTCTATCTGCTACCAAAAATCTTTAAAGAACTCTTCGTAACACCTACAAAATCAACTTTTTAGGCAAATATACTCTACTTGGACCACTTCTATATAATTAGGCCTTTTATATGTATGTTTTCTTCTATCAGCTTCCAAAATTCTTCAAAGCATTCTTCATCGAAATATCTACGAGATTAATATTACATACATATACATATGTATACTACATATGACCTATATATGACTTTTTTCCTGTAAATATAGAGCTCTCGTTGCTTTTACGTCTTTTTTTCACGGAAGGTACTATCACCAAAAAATAAAATCTGATTTTGGTATTTTATAATTAATTTTTTTTATTTGATTTAAAAATATGTATTGAAAAATTAAAACGTCAAAATTAATGTGTTTTTCTTTTTTTGGAAGTGAAAATTGATTGAGTCAATTATTTCATAAATTGAATTTCAATATAAAATCAAACAACAGTGATAATTGAAAAATATCAGGCAATAATTTGTTCTGTGTATTAGTTTTAAAGTAAACTAACATTTTACCAACAATAATAACATGGTGATACAAAACAAAAAAATTTAATTCATTTTGTATGTAATAAAGTCTAGTTCGTAGGTATGGGTGAGTTCATTATTATACCATTTTTAGAA
This sequence comes from Protophormia terraenovae, assembly GCA_951394005.1. Lineage (NCBI taxonomy): Eukaryota > Metazoa > Arthropoda > Insecta > Diptera > Calliphoridae > Protophormia > Protophormia terraenovae. The sequence goes on from OX596077.1 coordinate 94,868,698, forward strand.
TTTTCAATATATCCACAAAATCGGGAGTTACATAAAAAAAAAAACGATTTTTTAGACTTTACGGCTTTAAAATTTTTTATCTCGAATACCTGTTAACAAATTATTATTTTTGTTAACTTATTAGAAAGAAGAGCCTTTACGCTTTTGAAAAAGTATATACATATTTGTGTTCATAACAAATTTGTGTAAGATATTAAAGACACAAACTCATTTTTTTTATTCCTATTATTTTGAACTTTGCAGACAATTTTGACCCACACTTTATTAGAAATCATATTTTTCTATATAATTTATTATGTTATTAAGGTTGTCAAACTCATAAAATTGTTATTGCAATATTTATGATGCAAAATAATGGCAACAACAAAACACACGTAAAATAGTAGTAATTATCAGATATAATTTTCGTAATAACTCCTACTGTCGCACATTGGCGTAAATGGGGTCGAAAATGGCGATTAATTCAGGGAAAGGTGATATCAGTATTTTAATGTTCACGTTTTTTATTGATTATTAGTTAAACAAATTCACTTTTAGATTTTTAATATTTTTTTAGCAGAACGGAAATGTCTGTCAGTCCGTCTACACATTTATTAAATGGGTCGAAAATTATGCATAATTCAGAAAAGTGTGGTCCGCCTATACATTTATGCTAAATGGGATGAAAATGACGTTTAATTCTGGAAAAGTTGATATCCAAATTTTAATGATCACGTTCTTTTTTTTCTATTTATTAGTTAGTAAAAAAAATGCATTTTTAGAATTCTAAAATATGTTTTGGTAGCATGGCAAAGTCCGTCCGTCTATATTTTTAGGTTAAATGGGTCTAAAATTCCACATAATTCAGGAAAAGGTGTTGTCAAAATTTTAATACCTTGATTTGGTTTTCATATTAATTGAGAATTGGAATAAACATATTTTTTGAATTTTAAGATTTTTTTTAAAGAATTCTAATGTCCGTCCATCTGTCCATCAGTTTGTTAATTTTTACAAACTTTCTAATTCAAAATCGTATAACTTTTGACTCAATAAAGATAAGGACTCAAATTTTTTTTGTTGGATTTATAATTTCGCTTTTTAACTTACATAAAATATAATAAAATCGGTTGAAAATATTTGGCTATATATGGAAAATTGTTAACCAAGATCTTGTCGTTTTTGAAATTTCTAATGTATATAAGTCGAAAAATATATAAGATAAGTAGTACATGAAAGCATGTTTTCTAAAGGATTTATCAAGGACTTTAAAGTGAATTTAAAATGTTGGAAATCGGGTAAGGAACAAAAATTCGCTTGTGGTTAAAAATTTTCCATGACACTAGTACCCTATTTTGAACCCCCATAGTTCCGCTCTTGATATATGGAATCCTGCTTTTAAACTCAAAATTCTGCTGTCCTCTATGTAAAATTTATGTAAATCCAACCAACCGATTAGAAGTTACAGATTTTTTCGATTCTTCTCCCACTGTTTAATCTACATATATAAAAATTAATGTATGTTTGTTTGTATGTATCTATGTATGTTTGAAGTCTATAGCCGCCTAAACGGCTAAAACCGATTTTCTTGAAATTTTCACAGTGTGTTCCTATATGCCTGGAAGGAAAAATAGGGTACTTTTTATTTTGAAATTCCATGTGGGTGCCACGCCCACTTACTAAATAACTATTAAAAGTAGTATATCTCGGAAATTGGTAATACTAGAGTCCTCAAATTTTGCACGAACAACTTTGAAACCTATATGAACATTCGAAAAAATATAGGCGAACTAGCAATAGGGGGTGTGGTAAATCCCACCCCTAATATTGCTTGCCAATACCAAATGCCGTAAATTTAGGAAACTACAACAGTTACATTTCCCAAATTTTGTACAATAAACTTAAGTGTCAATGTAAACATTTTGTGCAAAAATGGGCGGAAAAGAAATAGTGGGCGTGTCATCTCTCATATAAAGTTAATACCAAAATTTTTATATCTGGGAAACTATAAAAGTTAGAGAGCTCAAATTTTGTACGACTAGCATTAACTTCAATACGAATATTTTGGACAAAAATTGGTACACTAGCAATAGTGGGCGTGGCACCTCCCATATAAAAAAAATATTAAATTATCATATCTAAGAAAATATAACAGAGTTCTAAAATTTTGTCGGAACCACTTTGGTATCAATATTAATATTTAAGAAAAATATGGGCGGACTAGAAGTAGGGGTCATGGTACCTCCCATATGAATTAATTGCAAAAATTCGTATATCTGGGAAACTATTGGAGTTGGAATGCTCAAATTTTGCACAAAGAATTCTGACATCCATGAAAACATTTGTCTAATAAATTAGCGGGTTTGGTATGGTCCCTCCCATAAAAATTAAATACAAAAATTAGTATATCTGGGAAACTATTAGAGCTTGAATTTTCAAATTTTGCACGGGAAACATCTATCTATAGGGGGGTGGCGAAGCACACCGGGTATTAGCTAGTTATTTATATAAATCGTGCATACCGTTCTCGAGTTACAGTGAAATATACTCGAGTAATCGGCTTATAATTAGGCGCAATATTAGACACGCCCATAAAAAAATCTCGCCCTGATGGGAGAAAGCTGAAAGCAGATTCGAGTTTAGCATACGGAATTCCATTTAGTTCACATATTTTTTTTTGAAGGAGCACGAAAAATATTTTTTTGGTTGGCCAGTGTAATTGTATATTTAAAGAGTTAAAAAGAATACTTTACTTACAGTATTAAATTCCTTAGTTGTTGACGCGATATAGAAATCTGTAATAAATAAAAAAAATATATAAATTAGAAACATTTATACACAGAATAAAAGTTTAATCTATAATTGTAATAAATCGTAATTAAGTACATATATTATTGTATGTATTTATGAAATATTTTTAGGTTACATACGTACATATGTAAATTTAACGACTTAACTATAACCTAAAATCGAAACCATGGGTGGATGTCTTCCGTCGAACAAACAGAATTTGTTATAAATTAAAAAAGTCTAATAATATAATAATGGAAATTTCGCAACTCCACTTTAAAGAATACCTTTCAACTAAGAATCACTTTCAGAGTTGACTTAACCATAACCATTCGTCCATTATGGCTGGTTTTTAATTATTTAAAAAAATAGTCTGCCCCCTCTGTGCAAACTAATTTGCAATAAAATGGCAACTCTCAAGCCCGTGTTTCAAAAAGAAAATTCCCTCAAACTACTAGAGTAGTCAGTCATAAAAAAAATCACATAATAAGCCGCAATTTAAAAATGTTTGTTGTTTATTTGTTGGTAGTAAAAACGAATTGCATTACAACATATTTATTATTGTTATTGTTGTTTATTTTTTCGAAGACAAAAAACCTGTTTTTTAGGTTTTTATGCAGACATTCATATTCATTCACCCATTCCAGCATGTTCTGTAATGCAATCGGCTTTTAACTTTAACAACAATACTACTACTCTGAGTAAATGAAAAAGTGGGAGACAGACCGCAAGTAAAAAAAAAACGTCACAATATTTTAAATTATTTGTAGACTTTATTCCATTTTGAATACTTTCACTTTCTTTATTTTCTTTATGTAGTTTTTTTTTATTTTTTTATTTGTACTCAAAACCATTTGTTGAGGCGTGATACTACTAATTGATATAAAAATTTGTTTTTTTTTTTTTTTATATATATAAAAAAAAAAATCAAAAGTATTGTCGATGTATTATTGTAGTTATTATTTATAATAAAAACCAATTTATACTCGATTTGTGTACACAGAGCGTTTGAAGGTAAACAAATATGTACTCATAGTAGTATTTACTATATAGTCGATTTTTTCTAATTTCGCTGTTACGAGGGTAATTTTTGTAATTATTTTAAACTTAAACTTTTCATATTTTAAGTTTACATTAGGCTAATATTAGGCCATTTTTGCAAAAATTTTATTTGTTTTAAGTGAACACCAATTATATATAAATATATGGGCAATTCTCTTTTTACGTTTGCCTTTATGAAACCGACCTTCAACCTCAAATATTTTTTTAAATTCTGACTTTTTTTTTTAACAACTTTTGATGCAATTATGTTAACACCACTTTTTGCTGTAACAGAAAAAAAATTCAAGACCTCAAATGGTTCCATGTAGTGCCGGCAAGCACACAAAGTCAAAAATTCCAAAAAAAGTGTTTGAAACTAACAAGTTTCTTTTATTTTTTTTTAATGCTGTAGTCGCGGATTTTAGCATAAATGTCCAATTCTTCTAATGTAGACTAAAAACACTTGCAGAAAAGAACCAGCATGGATTTAATTAGCGTGCAATTAACCAGTGTCAAATTGTGTTGGGCAAAAGTCGTGAAACCAAATTTTTAAAAAAATTTAAATTTTGCAGTTTTTTCACTGGGGATTTTACGCCGTTTCGGATATTTCAAAATTCAAAACAGAGCCCAATAGCTCTTGAAATTATGCATCGTTAATGTGCCCTCAACAGAAATGCTGGAGAGAAAAAACGTGAATGGCTCCAAGACGTGCCTTTTCCGCGAGGCACACTCGCAATGTTATTTCAGTGAAGCTAGAGTAAGCGTTATCAAAGAAGGTTTCCAAATGACATTTAAAAATCATTGTGGCGTTTTAAAATATTTATTTGCTAAACGTGTATAGCTATTTTAAAGAATTCAGCAATTTTGCATATTTTGTTATAGCGGATGTTGGCGTTATAAATCAATTTTAAACTGAAATAAATTCCTGTGTAAAGTTTTACTTATGCAGAAAATATAATTTCACTAAAAATATTCATCAACGGTTTTCATGGGCTAAGAACGCGATGTTTTTAGTTTAACATTAATCGTCGAGGCACACCTAAGTCGCTAATCAAAATTGGTGATGATATATGTCAATCTGTAGCTGCTTTAATATCCTATATCAAAATCAATATGGCGTTCGAAAAAAAGTACGATTTTGTATTTAATGCAACTTTAGAGATTCGAGTAAGTGCAATTAAAAAATGCATATAAACGACATTGTCTTATGACTTATTTAAAAAAAATTATGAATTTTGCAATAAATGAATGAATATGAACAAGACTACATCACTTAAAACTGAATTTTGCAAATTTTATAAGAAGGTTTAATAATTATTAAATCGCTAATATATCCACGCATACTTAACTTATCGCGATATTTTTAATTTGTATTTTAGATACACCATTGTAGAGTACATAAATGCAATAATTTTTGATTTAGAACTAAAAAAAGAATTTTGGCAATTAAAAAAAAACATGTGGGAATTATATTCGGCCCGGCCGTATCTTTATACCCACCATCAACTTTTTAAAATTTTACGTTATATGGGAGGGGGCGGTAAAGTGGGCGGACCATGCCCATTTTTGGTTTCTAAGTTTATATCAATCCCCGAACTATACGTACAAAATTTCGTTGTCATATATGCTTTGGTTAAAGAAATATCAGCAGAAAAGTATAAAACGGACACCCTGTGTTTCTAGTTTTTAGCCCATAACTTTTTTGTTTATTTTGCCCATTTTCAATACCAAACATACCTTATATAAGAGCCCTATCCTGCTTTCAACAGACAGACAGGCGGACGGACATAGCTAGATCGACTCAGAATCTAACCAGGATCCAGAAAATATATACTTTGTGGGGTTTTAGATGATTCCTTCGACATGTTACACACGGAATGACAAAATCAATATACCCCCCATCTTTTTGATGGTGGGTATAAAAAATTATCTTAAACCGCCATAACATTGATGTCGTTCGGTAAAAGTCATTCACGAGAACAGATCTGTATTCCACTAGAGCCAAAGAATATTGGTATTACCCAGCAAAAACTTTGCTTTCCTGGTAAGCTAGCAGGTATAATTGGAAATAAAAATAAACTACTTATTTTTTGTCTCAATAACTAGTTATTTTTGTTCGAGTTGTCCATGAATTCTAGTAGTTATTTTTAGACTCTAGTGATACTAAAAAATATGTACCTATACAAAAATAAAAATAAAAAATTTGCCGTCAGTGAGTTTTGAACTTGGGACCCTATTAACTAGTCGTTTTTAATGACTAACGTCTTACTCAGTACACCATCTCGCACTTAATATTCAAAGTTAAAAAAAATTGTTTTAGCATAAAATTTATTTTTAAAACATTTTGTTAAAAAACGAATAGCATCAGAATGGGGTTGAACCGGCAACCTTCTGTTTGCTAATCCTGCGCTCTAGACAACTGATCCATGTGATTGTAACTTACTTTGCAATTATACTATTGAGTACTTATTTATGTAATGTAGAGATGGCAAATAATAATGACGCCTACTTTCCAGGAAAGTACTTTAATAAGTAGTCGTCATTATCGAAAACCAAAAAGTTTTTGCTGGATAAATATCGTTGATGTGCCATTTAAACATTTTCGACATTTTTTTAACATCAAAACGAGTTTAAAGAATTTCCCATATGTATTTTTAGAGTAAGTTTCATTGATTTTTTATTTATTGTCTCATTATTTTATCTTTATTGCAAACATCTGTCTGAAATAAATAGCATTTTCACTTTACATTAAATAAAAACGCTACAAAAATCACTTTAAGTTTTACATATTCCGAAATTCTTTTGAACATTATTCTAAATCGACAAAAACAAAATAAAAAAATAAGATTTTTCTGTAAATTCATTTTATAATTGATGTCAAATATAGTTTGAGATCAATTTCGCGTTTAATCAAATAATTTTTAGTAAACAATTTACATATAATCTGAACAGCCTTAAAATATGTTTTTAAACTGTTTTATCAAACAAAAAACGTGAAATAAAATCACGTAATATGAACAAAAAATCAAATCTGTATTTAGTTGCAAATATTGCGTGATCCCGCGACCAAATATTTCGCGTTAAATAATATTCTACTCTGAATTTGGCTTTAATTTTTTATCAAACTTCCCTTGAAATTTATTCACCTTTCACCTAGTGTATTCCTAAGGTTTGAAAGCAATTTAAACTTTAAATATTATTGATTTCTCGTTCTATTCATATGAAAAACACTTTCTTGTTGTACAGTATAGTTGATCGATTAATTTCAAATTTCAAGTGTCAGTCGGCTCTTAAATAAATTTTCAAAATACCTTTTACATAACTCCTCTTCTATATACAATAGTTATTATTAAATCAACACTTTATCTTTTTAAATGACACTGAAAATATTTCATTCAATCTCTACGTAAAATGATTTAAACTTATGCATTAAAAGTTCCATAACTTAAAGGTGTTAAATGATGTGACTAAAAAAAGTATAAGAATAGACACTATAAAAAAAAAGAAAATAAAATAAAAAAAAGTGAGAAACTATATACGTAACTTTTCCTCTCAATATTTTATAATTTTTTTTATTTAAGGTAGGACCGGTATTTTATTTATACAAAATACAGACTATGTGATAAAATATGTTAATATTGGAGATTAATTAACATAAAATCTTGAAAGTTTTAGAGTTAAAACCAATTATGAATGAAATGAAACAGAAAGTGTTGTGGACATATTAAGATTTTAACTGGTTTTCTTTGTTAATTTAAGGGTCAGATTCATGGGATGGTAATAAAAAGTCATAGACGCTGGGTTACACTTTTATATGGAAAATAAGCATCTGCTGAACAATAAAAATATTTTGTAGATAATTGTGTGTTTGGAAATAATAAAGTTTTTAAATTAAAAGACTTTGCTTAAAAACATATTTTTGTGAACATTGATGCCAATGGAAATCTTAATTTGGATTCAATTACAAATTAATATATATTTACAAAATTTGCTGTAAGTAAATGGACACAGATGTGATTATTATAAATGAGATCGTATTGGTATTTTAAAGTTCTTCCTTGATATAGCAATAGTTTCTTTAATACACACCTTTGAAGGTTCCAAGTTATTTAAATTGAAAAGGATCACAAAATGCTTTTTCTTGGAAATAATTATAAAACTTTTAAACTGCTGGATATCACGCTGGAAATCACGTAAAAAGTATCAACAATAATCAAAATGGCAACGTCAAGACAAAGTTGTTAGAGCTCGACAATTTTGTTTTAATGCTCAATAATACTGACAAATTCAGTCTACATTAAAAAGAATTTTATGCTGCTAATAATTTGATGTTTGTCTTGATAAAAAAATTTTCAAGTATAGACTCGAAGTTAGGGAATCGGATTTGAAAAACGTATGTGACATTAAAAAGAAAATTTTATATTGACACTTGACATATCATGACAAATTTTACATATTTATATGTATCCATTTAATTTTTTTATTTTATATTTATTTTTCTAATTTGTAAGCAAAAAATTCACACATTTTTAGTGGGTGGATACTTAGATTTCGATTCGATTTCCGAAACTTTGACTATAAAAAAATTCTCTTCTACTAGCGTATAAGCCTGGCATTGTCAGGCTCCGTTATGATTTGTAGAACCAAAAGCTTTATAAGTAAGCCGAATTTTAATTTTCTACAACGTCCGGGAGCTTTAGAAGCTCTGGAAAGAGAAAAAATGCTTTAAAAAATGACATATAAATCCGCTTATTTCCGCCCCCTTAGATATTAGAGTTGGTGAAGTATCGAGTATTTGAGTATTTAGTATCAAAAAGATGGGGGGTATAAATTTTGTCATTCCGTGTGTAACATGTCGAAGGCATCATTTAAGACCCCATAAAGTATATATTTTCTGGGTCCTGGTTAGATTCCGTCCGTCTGTCCGTCTGTTGAAAGCAGGATAGGGCTCGAACGGTGCAACGTAGGAGAACGAAAACAAATATTTGTCTTATATAAGGTTTGTTTGGTATTGAAAATGGGCAAAATCGCTTAATAAATAAAAAAGTTATGGGCTGGGTCCTGGTTAGATTCCGTCCGTCTGTTGAAAGCAGGATAGGGCTCGAACGGTGCAACGTAGGAGAACGAAAACAAATATTTGTCTTATATAAGGTTTGTTTGGTATTGAAAATGGGCGTGGTCCGCCCACTTTACCGCCCACCTCCCATATAAGGTGAAACTTCAACGAAATTATGTTCAAATAGTTGAAAGACCAATGTAAACTCGGAGACAAAAAATGGGCGTGGTCCGCCTACTTTACCGCCCAGCTCCCATATAACGTAATATTTTAAAAAGTTGATGGTGGGTATTTAGATTCGGCAGAGCCTAATATAACATTCGCGCTTGCTTTTTTTGAGTACTCTATACTAAATCATAACTACTCGATATTTTCAGAGTTGTATTTTGAAGTATAATTCAATTGTTTTTTGTGCTTTATTACATCAAAACAATGAAAATTTAACAAAAGTATCAACTGTACTGGTTGTAGGGTCATTTTATAAATAAGATATACAAATATTTACAATAATGAGTTAGAAACACGTCCAAAAAGGTGTCCGTAGACCAAAAGTTTTTAGGAAGATCGGTCAAACAATGCATTGACCAAAATGCATTATGTATCTCAGGTAGGGAACTGAAAACCAATTTCTAAAACTTTAAAAAAATTTTTCTGTATTTAACTCATAATTACGCATCATTTGAAAGGTTTTCTATCATCAGAATTTCAAAAATGAAGTTTCTGGGGACACCAATTTTCTTGAAATTTTCAATGCAGCCCCCGAAAGTAAAATAGATACCTTATTTTTTATAGGAGTAAGAGAAATGGTGGCCCCATATAAAGAATCAATAATTAACGGATAAGTTAAATACTGTTACAGCATAAGTCATAAAATTTTGCAGAATACATTTCTTATCAATCTCCAGATTCATAATGAAAATGAGACGGATAAAACCAAGGGGAATGGTTCTACCCATACAAAGCAAATATTATAAACGACATATTTAAAGAACTGTTATGGTGAGAGGCCTATAATTTTATGGGAATTACTCTCTTATTATTTTACATTCATGAAATAAAAATAGGACGAATAGAGCCAGAGAAAGGGGTAGCCCCTATACGAAATAAATATTAAATTTCAAATATCTAAAGCAGTCATTATTGAAAATTTTAAAAACAAGTGTAGAAAAAAGTTTTATATAAAATTTCAGGGGGGGGGGGGGGTAGATGAAGGGGGAGTAGTAGCTTAGTTATGACATCAAAACGGGTAGCGAAGCGCATCGGAATAAGCAAGTCATTTATAATTGATATATCAGGAAATCAACAACGAAATTGTGTATAAATAGTTTGTGGGTCGATACACTTTACCATCTCCCATATAAGGTGAAACTTTAACGAAATTGTGTTCAAATAGTTCAAGCACCAATGTAAACTCGGAAACAAAAAATGGGCGTGGTCCGCTCACTTTACCGCCCCTTTCCAAATAACGTAAAATTTTAAAAAGTTTATGGTGAGTATATAGATTCGGCCGAGCCTTGGCGGGCTTAGTATTGTCCCTATAATTTTTGTAAAGGACAAAGGTCTGCCCACAAGCCCTATCCAAATTTTGTCAATTTTAGAAAAATGTTTTTCTTTTTTTTTTTGTTATGTTCTCAAATTGCAAAGCTGGGATCGACTTAAAATTATTTTAATTATATTGCTCTATATGTAAGGTATACACGCAAAAAGTATTTTCTGACGGAGGCCCCTTATAATGACAGGGTAACCATTTCAATGAAAAATGTAAATTTTTTTAACACGCTTTACACGGATTGAGATTTTTGGAACCACTGTGAAACTTAAAAGTAATTAGTTCCTATAGTGAGATCTAAGTAATGACATGAGGTAACTAGTTGTCTCTAATGTCATCACCGTGTTGAAATAATGGGTTATTCAGCTAATGTGTAAGTAGTGTGAAGCCATTATATTAGCTTCTTAACTTATTACCAGGCAACCAAAGCTTTTGCTGGGATATCGCTGTTAATTATTTTAAAAGCATTTAATTAATAAACACTTTAGAAAATATAAATTACTTTACTTATCTATATGAATGTTTAATAAATAAATTTTAATAATTTTAAAATTTTGATACAGTCAAAGCAGTCAAATTTATATACAGCTGCTGTCAAAATAATAGCACCACTTGTTTAGCAAATCTTAAATTTGTGTTAAAGCAAAAATTTATTTCAAAAGAGTATTAAAGTTAAATATAAAATGAAAGCCACATTAGTTCTAAAAATATTAAAATAAAAAATAAAATATTTTAATTCATATTAATTAAGAAATTAAATAACTTTCCTGAATTAGTAAAAAAATAGCACCACTTATGTTAGACTGAAAGAAAAATTTTAAAAACAAAATAAAAACCCATAAATTTAACTTTTTAACGTTATATTATCCCTACTTACTAATATCAATATTTGGTTGCGTTCCATTTATTATTTATAACGGCTTTACAGCGTCTACCCATTGAATTCACCAAGCTCTGACATCTTTGAATGGAAATTGAGTACCAAGCTTGTTTTACAGTCTCCCAAAGAACATTATTATTGGTCGGTTTTACTTCGTGGACTTTCTTCTTTAGATCAGTTTCTCTATTGGATTGAGGTCAGGTGATTGTGCTGGCCACTCCATCACCTTTATATTATTATCCTCAAACCACTTCTTCGCTATTTTGCTAGTATGTTTTGGGTCATTATCTTGTTGCATGAACCAAATCAGTGGCATTTCATCTGAGGCAAACGGTAACATTATTTTGTCAAGAATCCTGACGTATTCTGCTGCATTCATTATGGTTTCTATACGGTGAATTGGACCAACACCGTAATATGAAAAACACCCCCACACCATGATGCTGGATCCACCATGTTTGACCGTCTTGACGGTAAATTGTGGGTTGAATTCGGTATTTGGAGGTCTCCTTACATACGATCTTGAACCTTTTCTGCCAAGTAGAACTATTTTGGACTCATCAGTCCATAGAATAATACGCCACTTTTCAATCGGCCAGTCAAGATGATTTCTAGCAAACTGGAGTCTTTTTTTCACATGTTTCTTTGATAAGAGGGTAACTTTTTCTGGGACTGTGAGCTTTTAAATTGTGTTCTCGTAGTCTTCGCGATATAGTTTCGGTACTTACTGGTAAATCTAATTCCTTTATAATTTCCATAGCCGACATAAAAGGAGCCTTCTTGATTTGGCGCACTATACGGTTCACCATTAAAGGTGATGTAATTGTCTTTCTGCCTCGAGTTTCTGCCTTGTAGTTGTAGGTGATGGCATTTCTTATCATTTTATTTGAACATCCAATAATTTTTCTTATTTGGGAGTACGTTTTACCCTCCGAAATTAATTTTTTTATTAGTTCTCTCTTTTCAGCTGTACAGTGTTTAGCTCTGCCCATTTTCAATATAAAAATTACACAATAATTTAAAATTTAGATTAAATTTAGCTCTATACTGTGTATACGAATGGCTTTAATTAATTTAATAAAAATATGACCGGTCCACGTGACTTTTTAAACTAAATGTATTGGTGCTATTATTTTGACAGAATGCTTTTGGACGTGTTATGAAGTTTTACATTCTTACTTACTATTATATAATTATAAAACAACAAAAAACTTACAAAAAGAAAAAACACACTAATTATAACGGTACTGCAAAATTATAGACCAAAATAAAAATGAACAATAATGGAATGACAAAATTAAAAAATAACGTACCACAGGTGCTATTATTTTGACAGTAACTGTATATTTTTTTGATTTCCGTTTTTCTATGAGCTCGATTCACTGTGAGACATTTTAAAATGGTAGGCATGGGAGTATATTTGAAAAAAAAATAAAAATAATAAAATACTGGATGTATGTAGATATATATTTGTTCAACAATATTTAATGCTCTATATTTACTTAAATAATAGTCCATGACCTTTTTACCCTCTTCCAAAAGTTCTCATATTTTTATGAACGTTGTCATTTGTTCAATATTTGTTTTTTTTTTTTTTTTTATTGCAAATATTTTTGTTGTATTTATTGACATGTGTCAATTTGTTAATTTTATCATTCCATAAAATAAAAAATATTATAAAGGGAAGATAGATGAAAGAAAAACAAAAATAATATTTCTAAAATAGTTTGCAAAATTTGCTGAGAAAAACAAATACACTGTAAACACAAGATATCGAAGTGATATCAACTTACAAAGTAAATTTTCCCAAAGATATTTGCTGAAAGATACAAAGTTTTCTTCAAAATTTCCAATTATTTTATAAACACAAATAACAAAAATACCCAGTAAAAAATTAACTGAAATAGAGCTATAAAAGTTATGATTTAAAATATTATGTCGTCACTGAAAGGGTAAAGTATATTTAGTGTTGAAAAAGAGTTTATAAACATACTAGTTTTAACAAAAGAACTTCAAAAGCAATGAACTAGAATCATGAAAACAAATATCCTACCAATGACAGCCAAGGGTTAAAACAAGAACTTCTGTAGCCCTTTTTTTATACCCTCCACCACCACTAGTGGTGAAAGAGGGTATACTAAGTTTGTCGTTCCGTGTGTAACACCTAGAAGGAATCGTTTAAGACCCCATAAAGTATATATATTCTTGGACCATATGAAATTCTGAGTCGATTAAGCAATGTCCGTCTGTCCGTCTGTCCGTCTGTTGAAAACATTCTCACGCCTAAACTGATTGAGCTATTCCAATGAAAATTACTCAGGTTATTTGTTGTTCCCAGACGCTGTTTGGGATTGCAAACCAGCCAAATCGGTTCAGTAAAAAAAAAGTTATATATCCAAATCTGAAAGAATCCCCAAACCACACTTGAACTGATAATATTTCAACAAGCAATTAACGGATTTAAATAAAACTTAGCCCAAATGTCTACCTATATTCACTTTAGATAACTGCCAAAAATTGGCTAAATCGGTTCAGTCGGAGAAAAGTTATAGGCAAAAATATGAACAGTTTCTATGATTCCAACGTCATAAGTGTTTCTTAAACATCATGTTATAATTTGTATATGGAGTGCATATGTGTATGTTCGCCTCAATATGAATGTTGATAAACACAAAGGCATACAACTATGTTGAGTTTGATGTTTGATCGTGGTCACCATCGAACACACCACGATATGGTATGTTCGCTACTTTTTAGCAACATATGTTGATAAGTTTATTAAACTAGTTAGTAGTTCGGTGTGTTTCAAGCTGTACACATCGGTAGAGAAGGATACGTAATGGTTTTATTAAAAGTTTGTCTGCTAACATAAAGATATAAATAATGTTGATGGAATAAATTACATAAATATGAAATTGTTTTGAAAATGTTTTGATTTTTATTTAGCACATTGAAGAAAAAGTACTGATACATAATTATGTTACTTTATAATTTCTTATTCATTATAGTTTTTTGTGCGTTTATAATTAATAACTTGTAAATGTGGTGATATTTTTTTAATTTTCATTGTAAAAATAAAACTGTAATATACTTAGTTATGTTAGAATTTTGTTTATCTCTTTTTAATTTATTTAAATAACTATCTTTTAAAAGCATTGCTAATTTTTATCATTTTCTTAAAGATTAGTATTTATAAAAGTTTTCAAATATAATTTTTCAAAAATTTTGAGAGCGCCGTTGAGCAGAAATAATATAATTCAACAGTAAATTCTTAATTCATGACCAGTTAGGGTGATTTATATAAATGCAAATTACGAAGAGGGAAACTCTTATAGTTAGTTTATATTTGCTTTAGTTTACTTATTTAGTTTTTCCAACATCATCAGAGAAACGGCTCTCTAATCGAATCGTTAAATATAAATTTGAGGTAAGCGAAGATTTACAGAAATAATTGATCAATTTTATTATATTGATTAAAAGAATAAGTTTTAAATTCGGTAATATTAAAATGTTTCTGAATAATTATGGCCTATTTGGTGTATAAATCTGTTTTTACCAATCGAGCTTAAATTTTAACGCAAAATAAAATTTCAGTTTTTCGTTCTTTAAATCGACTTTGCACAGAAATACAAAAAAATTGGTGGAAAGTTGCATAAAAATAAAGAAAGTCATGTTTTTATTATTCGAGTGTGCTTAACCCATTTACGACTGCTGCTGCGTTTTCGCATCAGTAGCTTTAACATCGCCTAATTATTTAATTATGCAGTCGATGATGAATTTTTTCACAGCTATTATAAGATAATATGTTGTCTTAAAGATAAGAGAAAAAATAAATTTTTGTATAAATACTCTGTCCAGAATTGAGTGTTAAAGCCAGGTGTATCAAATAAATGGTTGGTGTAGTGAAAAGGCGATATTTTCAGATCTGCTTTTCGAAAATATGTTTTTATATTATGGGTGTATTCCAAAGGTAAATAGCTTTAAATTTAAGCTAAAAATGGTACGATTTCTGAAATTCTCGAAGCATTATATTTCGGAATCAAAAATATGTAGGTGTCCAAATCTTTTTAATTTATTATAACAGTCGCAAAAAAAAAACTTCATGCTAAATTTCGTAGTTATCTTAACGGAATCGGGTAGTGGTCGGAAATAGGTTAAATACACATTTTCTACATTTAAATGGTAATAATTGTAATTGTAACAAAACTAAAAATACAGATTCTTTACAAACACATACAAGGTATTAAAAAAAACTAACAAAATAATTTATACAAATCAAACTACAAAAAAATCTGTAAAAATCGGGTTTTTTGATAAGAACTCCAATTTTTGCGAAATATGCAAGAAATCACATAATTTCATTTCTCCTAGCCCTTAGATTTCTTATAGAATAAATTAGTTTTCACTAAAAAAGGCATTTTTTTGTGAAGATAGTATATAGTAAAAACAAATTTTCGTTCGTTTCGCTCTGCCACTACTATTTAACTTTCTTACAAAATGCAATTTTTTTACTAAATGAAAAATATACTTTTATTTAAAATGAAATATTCTATTTTTTTTTACCAAAATAATCGACTTTTTGTAAGAAAAATAAGTTATCAAGATTTTCCTCCTTTTTTTACTTTTTACACATCATTTGCATAATAGTTTGTTAAAATATCTTATATACAATACAAAATCTTTATTAGAACAAGTTTATACTACTACACTATTATGGACGCCAAAAATTAATAAGTAAATTAGAAAAACATCACTTTCCGAAGAGCTTTTCCTACATAAAAACTGATGAAAACACTAGCTCAGTGGTGGAGGGTATATAAGATTCGGCATGGCCGAATATAGCATTCTAACTTGTTAACACTAAGAACTTCCTTCCAATGACAACACAATGTTTAAATCATAAAATTTTCCTGAACTTTATCTTTTTTTTTTTTGCTGGGTTTGTTCACATTTATAAAAGATTTGTTAGATGAACGAATATTTACTTTATTTATTAAATTTGGTTTGTTATTTGTTGTACTTAAATGTTTTGTTTACATATTGCCACAACCACTTTGCATTGAGTCATGTTTCTTTTTGTTGTTGTTGTTGTTTTTCTTAAGATTTTGTTGTTACTTTATTTCAGCCATATAAGATACATAAGTGTGGTTGTGTAGTTGTATATTTGTGGTTTTGGCTTGTAATTTGCAAAATTTTAACATAGAGATTTTGTTGTTGTTGTTTTATACTTTGTAAGACAAAAACCTATAAAAAGTAAACAAGTTTATGTCTTTTTAAAAGACTTAAGTAAGGAATTGAAACAAAATGTTTACAAAGAAAACACCTAAAATAAATAAATACTACTTCCTTCATTTAGTGTTATAATTAGGTCACCAAACTAAGTCAATGAAAGAGTTAATATTTTGGCCAAACGGTGTTTTAAGAAACCAAAGTTATAAAAATATAATTTCTTCAGAATCTTCAATATCTTAGAAATATTGGAAAACATTTTTCTTTAATCGACAACACACAGTGGGCCCGATCACAAAAATGTTGGAAATAAATCTGTGATCTCATAAACTACAGGACAAATTGTATTAAAATGTATGGGAGAATTGTAGGGGAGGACCTAAACTTTCAGAAAATTCATATTAAAGTCAACCTGTAATAATACGAGATAAGCGCACAGTGGGTCCTTTTACAAAATAAATGATAATAAGTCCTGGATCTTTTAACTGATTTTGAAGAAACTAAGAACTTCGAGAGAGGAGGAGTTATATTTTCAGAATATTGTTGGCTGGAGCGTGAATATGGTGACTCATTAATTCAGCAAATTGATAAACGTTATATTACGTTATTCTATAAAGACAAAAACTCATATTCAAGTAACTACAGATGTATTTTAAGTAATTTAATTGTTTTATTCGAATATTTTCAAAAATATATTTATTTTTTTGTCACATTTCGAATTCAAGTGCTCTGAGACACGTTCGGCCTGTAGGATAACATTTTTTTTCCTTCATACAACCTTGGAGCACTCTAATATATATAGATAGATAGATATATAGATAGACAGATAGATAGATAGATAGATAGATAGATAGATAGATAGATAGATAGATAGATAGATAGATAGATAGATAAATAGATAGATAGATAGATAGATAGATAGATAGATAGATAGATAGATAGATAGATAGATAGATAGATAGATAGATAGATAGATAGATAGATAGATAGATAGATATGACCCTAAACTAACTTCAGCTTGTTCAAAAATATATACATAGACTGGAGAGCATATTTTATAAAAATAGTAAAATTTTTAAAACTCAAATTTATTAAGGGCATAAAAAAATATATTAAAATTAATTATTTATAAATTTATTTTTAATGCAATGTATTAGAAAGATAATGATTTTTTTAAGTACCAAAAATAATTTTGATAGCTTTAGCGGATAATTTTATATAAACATAAGCTATAAGATTTCTTAAAAGTTATAAATACTAAAATTTAAAATCTGTTTAAGCAAAATTTCTTCCAGTCTTTAAGTATGTAAGAAATATAAAAAATAATATAAAAGTAGACATATTAATCTATCCACTGCTATACATATTTTCTTCACACCTTTTCAAATGAAGCAAATATAACGATCTCAATCAAAATGTCTCAGGTGAAATTGGAAAAAAATTTACTATTTTCATGGATCCGTTAACTGTTAAATGGTGTCCCTAACAAAACCATTCCAATCACATTCAATTCTCTTTCAGGGCATTAAAAAGTGGTATTTTGTAACACAGAGTAAATATAAATTATTTTCTTTATTGTGTTTGAAATTTTATTAATTTTATTAAATTTATTAATTTGCAATGTATTGCAATTTTTGTCTTTTATATGCCTGTTGTAAACTTCACGTACTTTTTATGTAACAAATTATGTTTATAGACATTGTTACGTGCTCAAAGAAATAATTTTCACTATCTTGACTATGTATAAAATGCGAATTGCAATTTCAAAATGTATGTATCTCTCATAAGATTTATATTTCTTTGATTATTGTCGCAATAATGTTTCCATTATTATAACTAAACAGAACCTAAAAACAGAGTAGTTAATGCGGTAAAATGAGATGCAGAATTGAAGAAATGTGTTGGTTATAATGTAACCAACAAAATCGATATTAATTTTGAAGAAATTTTTATTTTATTTAAATATATAACTTAATTGACAAAATTTTACATAAATCAACAGTCAGTGTTATTACCAGCTCAAAAATCAATCATTTGTTTACAAAAAATTTACAAAGGAACATTTAAAAAAATGATCATAAATTTAATGTGGCAATGCTGTGTGTTAAGATGTTATGACCATAGAGTAACATATAGAGACGAAATTCTCGATTGACAATTGAAAAAATTGTTGCTTTATGAACAAAAACGTGTTTTTATTTTCTTCTAGCAACAACAAAATGTATTTGATTACATGTATTTTGTTGTTGCATGAGTAAGGTTTTTGACAATTAGTTTCGTCTCTTGTTACTCTTTGTTTTCTGCATTTATTTAATCCAAAAAATAACAAAATTTTTAAAATAACTGTAAATTTAGCTATTTTTGGGAAACTTACAACTGAATTTGAAAATAAACAAAAAAAGCGATTAATCGCTAAATTTTTGAAAAATTTTAAAATTTAGCTATTTTCTAGCTATTTTTTAGTTCAATTTAGCAATACTTTTTGGAAAAAAGTTGGCAACACTGTATTTAATGCCGATATGCTTCTTACTTTGAGTCTACATTAGAGAAATTTGTATCAAGACAAACGTCAAATTTTTGTTTAAGTTTCAGATAATTTTTTATCTCTATCAATTATAGGGGAAAACGCATGTCATAATAAACCATGCAAAAAGTACCAACAACAATCAAGATGGCGTCTTTTACCAAGCATTATCAAGACAACGTTGTCAGAGCTCGAGAGCTGACAATTTTCTTTTAACACTGCAATAATACTGACAAATTCAGTCTACATTAGACAAATCTTTATCTTGATAAAATGTTGACGTTTGTCTTGATAAAAATTTGTCTAATGTAGACTCAAAGTTACGTACCGTCTATACTAGCCTTTTTCTTATTCTCACAAGAACAAAACGTCGGCAGAGCAACACACACAATTTTGTTCATTTTGTTTTCAGTGGGCAGAACATTTGTCGAACAAATCATAATTTTTTGTTTGCCGTCAGTGTCGCTTCGATACTTTTACTTGCAGTGCCTTCCTTCCACATACAAAATGACGTTTGATGGCAGACATGGTTGCTCGAACAATTGTGCGACCAACGGTGTGCGAACAAGAACAAAACAAGAACAACTTGGGTCCACATTATTCAAATGCATGTGCGCACAACATTTTGTTCAATGTGCGAGCATGAAAAAGGCTCGTGTAGACCGCAAATTACTATACGACAAATATTACTCAAATTTGTTTAATCAGAAAATGGAAATGTTGGAATCTTATATCTTCTTAAAAGGGATCGTTATCAGTTTTTCTAAAATTGATACTAAGGCCACTGAGTGTAATCCAATTACAGACTAAATATAAACATCGAAGACAAATTTCTGTAATCTACTAGTCCTAGGCTACTCCCACTCTTCCGCTTACCCGATTCATGTCTGCTCCTTGTGTCCATTGGAGCCACTTGAAAATTCCCATTTTTCCATATTCGCATAGTGAAAAAAATACATTTTTCAAAATTATATATTATATACATTTCTGGAATCTACTAGTATTAGGCTACTCCCGCTCTCCCGCTTAACCGATTCATGTCTCCTCCTTGCGTCCATTGGAGCCACTTGAAATATTCCATTTTTGTTTAAAGATATTTTATGTATAAAGTGACATATTCGGCAATTTTTTTTATAATTTTATATTTTAATATGTTTTATAAATAAATTTAGATTTTTTTTAATAAAAATTTCATTTTTATATAGTTTTTTTATTCAAAAATAAATTTGTTCATTTTGAAAAATCAAATAACAGCGTTTGGAACGTATTTAACATTTGTGTAGGACGTATTTAACTGACGTATTTATCTTCACACCCTTCCAATCTTTTAGAATCGGAGTACTAGAGAAATGTTAGGATAGATTATTTTCCTGATCTTTCCAGTTGGTTTATTAAAAAAGTATCTAATGACTGCGAAGAACAATTTAGTGCATACAATTCATAAATTTTAATTTTGTGAAAGGCAGTTATATTCAAGTTTTAAATTAAAATAAAAATTATTTTTTTATTTATTTTTAATAAAATAAAGTACAAGTTTTTTGTAGGAATGGATCTACTTCTTTTTAACCTCTATTTTATTTTTTAGTTAGTTGTAAATTTTTCTTTCAAGATCCAGCACTACCATCTACATCTGAAAATGACGAGTTCATCCCATACAAACATTTTTCGCCGAGACCATGGAATCAAGACCAGCTTAATGATGTAATTACTTGCGTCACGGATGAAAGAAACAGATCTCATAACTAAAGAAACTAAAGCTTCGTATTACCGTACTCGAGAAGAAGGCTTACTTCATTATTTTGTTGAAGAGGATAATTTTGTGTACTGCACAGATATTTCTGGTTTGATGACTGTCATAGGTTTACAGAGATACGATTCAAACGAATGGCGTTTATTTATCGACTCATCAAAACGAATGTGTGTCCTTTTGCATAATGGAAATATATTTCACTCCTTGCCGATCGCACATTCAACCAAAGTAAAAGAAGAATACTCTGTAATTGCATTGGTCGTGAAGAAGATAAAGTATGATGAACATAACTGGGTAATTTGTGTTGATCTTAAGATGGTAAATATCCTCTTAGGTCAACAAAGCAGCTTTACCAAATATCCTTGTTTTATATGACAGCAGAGCTAAAGCAGAACATTGGAAGAAAAAACAATGGCCTTCTAGAGAAACACTGGTTTCAGGTATGCCAAATGTTATAAATGTGACTCTAGTGCCCCAAGATCGCATCATATTACCCCCTCTTCACATTAAACTTGGTCCGATGAAACAATATATTAAAGCACTTAACAATAATAGTGAATGATTCCATTATATTTCAAGGAAGTTTCCCAAACTGAGTATGGAAAAGCTGAAAAGCCCATAAATTCGCAAATTGGTGAAAGATACTGATTTTGGCAGTTCAATGTTAGAAATTGAGAAGAATGCATGGGATTCCTTTGCATGGGTTATTAAAAATTTCTTAGGAAATAACAAGGGTGATGATTTTGTGGCCCACGTTGAAGAGATATTAACTTACTTCCAGAATCTTGGATACAACATGAGCATCAAAGTACACTACTTGCTCAGTAACTTAGATCGTTTTCCTGAACATCTAGAACTTGAGTAAGGAACAGGGCGAACGATTCCAACAAGATATCCGGACAATGGAGGAACGATACCAGGGTCGCTAGGATGCACACATGATGCCTGATTTTTGCTGGAGAGTAACAAATCGTTATTTAACAATAACAATAAAATAAATATTTATTTATTTATTTATTTGTTTATTTATTTATTTATTTATTTATTTATTTATTTATTTATTTATTTATTTATTTATTTATTTATTTATTTATTTATTTATTTATTTATTTATTTATTTATTTATTTATTTATTTATTTATTTATTTATTTATTTATTTATTTATTTATTTATTTATTTATTTATTTATTTATTTATTTATTTATTTATTTATTTATTTATTTATTTATTTATTTATTTATTTATTTATTTATTTATTTATTTATTTATTTATTTATTTATTTATTTATTTATTTATTTATTTATTTATAACTACTCAATTTCATGTATATTAAACATAAAACTAAAATTTTGTGGAAATTAGCGAATTCACTTAATTATAAATAAATTCGAAAAGAATCAATCGATTTTTATGATCGCTATCTCATTTTATTGACATTTTATGTGGCTTTGCGATAAAGCAATAAATCTGAACAATTTTTGCGGTTTTCGATTTTTTATGATTTTTTAAAACAAAAAAA
Source organism: Protophormia terraenovae (assembly GCA_951394005.1). Taxonomy (NCBI): domain Eukaryota; kingdom Metazoa; phylum Arthropoda; class Insecta; order Diptera; family Calliphoridae; genus Protophormia; species Protophormia terraenovae. The sequence continues at coordinate 94,891,014 of OX596077.1, forward strand.
TTTGCTATTTTCACGTAAAAAATATATTTTTTTGCTTCATTTTTTTATATTTTTTTAATATATAAACGGATTAAAGGTCATGTAAATTTCAATTTTTCTAATAATAACCTTTTTTGAGTTCATTATGTGGAGAAACGTTTTTTAAAAAAAACCTCTCCATAAATTTAAAATTTGGACCATATTTATACTACTGGAACCACAATAAATCAAATTTGTATAGTGATTTTTCAAGCCTTTAACATTTTTTAGATTTTGTTGCCTTGTGTATTCTTTTAGTATGATCCAAAAAATTTAAATTGACATAGTTTTGAACGGTTTAGTGGATTTTCCTCTTTTGTTATATAGTAGCACTATTTCGTTGATACCTGTAGTAACATGTTACTATTTTTTTGTAATAATGAGAAGGGAAATAGGTTTAGAAATATTAGAATTCGTTATGTTTTCTAATGATAGGAAGAAATTTTTTCTTTCTGCACTCATTTGCATACAATTCTCTGTTTAAAGTGTCATTTGAAAGTTATAAGCCTTAAAGCATGTACGTATTTTTTTGTGTGCAGAAAGATATTGACGACTTATATTTAGTTTTTTTAAAGCAATTTTAAGTAATAAATAAATACAATGTCTTTTTGTTATAAAATATTGAATAACAATGAAATTACCCTACAACTATTACTAAGGATATTTTCAGTAATTACATCATTTACAATTAGCTTTAATTTAGTTTTTCAATCTATTTTGTTCTCGTTGATAATGTGTTATTTATAAATTCGAATGTTTTAAAGTTTATTCCTAACTCTTGCAAATTTCATTTGTATTACTTTGTAATTGAACCAAATTCATTTTATTATCATAGTGTCAGTAACCGTTTCTTCTTTTTTTATTTGTTTTCTGTCTGTATGATTTGGCTAATTAAGCCAATATTTGCCAGCCATCGACATTAGAGTTGATACAAAAAAATTTAGTTATAAAGAAGAGATGAAATGAAAATTTGTATGTATGTATATAGTTTGAAATATAAGTATTTATGTGAACATAAATTTACAATAACATTTACCGTCATTTGCAGTTTGAATGAATGAATGAATGTCATGATTCATGACATTCATACAAAGAGCTATTTGTATGTATACTATTCGTACATACATATACATACACGTGTATGTAACATATGTTTGTATTTGGTTTGATGCTTCAATTAGCTTTGACATGATGCCAGTGTAAAGAGGAACTAAGGGGAAACTAAATATGATCAGTGTAGCAAATGTAAGTGAATGAGTGATATATGTATGTACTTATGTACAAATGTATGATTGTATGTAGTTTGATATCATAAATAATTTGAAATTTGTTTGAAATTTGAAACGTGACCGTTGACGTATTCAGCTAATTTGACAGTTATCTATGTGTTAATAGGGAAAATATTTTTAAAACAAAACGTATCAATAAAACATAACAAATCAAAAATAAATTTTGATATTATTCGTTTGTATATTAATTACAATTTAACATTTGCATATATATAATGGTACATATCTATTTATGAAGAAATTAAATAAGATTATCAGTGCATTATTTACCTAAATGTTTTTATTGTATATGATAATGGTTTTATTTATGTATTTCTTTATATTTAATTATTTTATAGCTATTTCTTTTTTTGTTTTAATTTTTATAATTCTAAAGATTATTGAGGTTATTGTACGAAAAATTACAATAAACTGAATTATTTATGAAATAAAATACATACATATGTTATTTTTAATAATAACAAATTAATACTTATCGAGGGCTTATATTCAAAACGGGCCTCATGTAAAGCACCATTGTTCAGGAGAACATAAAAACTGTTTATTTCACTCATTTTTCAACATTTTGCAATGCGTCCTTCTACGAGTTATTAATATTACGTCTACTAAACCTCACACTGAAAAATAAATCTTTAAACTCCATTATTCGCTAAGTTATGGTAAATAACCCGTTTTGTCTTAATTATTTTTAATGTATGTTATAAAATGTTCATATAGCCCGTTTTGTTTATTGGAAATTAAAGAAGTAAAACATAATATTTTTGAAAAAAAAAAAAAAAAATATATATATATATATATATACATATTTAAAAAAAAAAAAAATAAAATAAAATAATATTTGAATTTATAAAAAATCTATATTAATAAAGCTATCATTCTGAAATTTTGTAAAAATGTTACCACCTTTTTGAAAAAAATCACAAAAAATCACAATTTTTTTCAAATTTTCTAATTCAAAATAATATAACTTTTTATCTAAACCACATAGGTATATGATCCTTGCACAAAAATTTTTTAGAATTTTGTACAGAATCCAGAGAATATTTTAGAAAAATTTTAGACACAAATTGCGCCCACCAAGTTAAAAAAAATCGGTCAAAATTTTACTTTGGTCCAAATATCTCTAAAAGTATAAGATATACACATGTAAACGTATTTTTTGGAGAGAATTATAAGGACTATCTGTGTGCAAAATTTTTTTCAATCAAATCATAAATGAAATTTTGGCGATTTTTTAAAAAATTTTCATACCCGAGGTGACCAACTTTGGAGGTCCACCCGTCGTCCCCCAGATCCGCTACGAACCTGTCCTCCTCCAAATCAATTGCCATACACCTCAGGATTGCTCATGTGAAATTTCATTCAAATACATCCAGAAGTTCTAAAGTTACAGAATTATTTTCAAAAAATTTATTGTATAAAATGGGAAAGTGAAAAAAACTTTAAGATTTTTGTAAAAGGAATCCCACAATTCCCCAAAAAACGCCGAAAATGCCAAAAATATGTTTTTTCACATTTTCTTCATAGCCACATTTTTCCGAAGTCCTTTTATTCAATAGATAATTTTGTTCTTTAATTTGCTAAAGAAAAAACAAATGAAATTGGTGGGAAACACTAGGATATATATGAAAAAAACTGGACCAAGAACATGGAAAATTGAGGTACTTAAAAATTCAAATGCAAATAACTCAAAAACTATAAGAGATAAATAGGACATGTGAGCATATTTTTTGTTGCTCTTATCAGTGTCTATAACGATGTATGAGAATATTTGGCAAGCGATTAAAAAATTTATGTGTCAGAGATACCCAACTTTGAGCCCCTTTAGCTCCGCCCCTGAGGGGTCTGTTCCTCTGCTACACATATACCAAATTTCATGTGCAAATCCAACCAGCCGATCAGAAGTTACAGATTTATTTCCAAAAAATTTCGATTCTGCCCCACTGTGGATTATAAAGGTCAACAGTTTGTTCAATTAGTTTTGCCACGCAAATATTTTACTTTTGATATTCTTATTAATTTTATGTTATAAATATGAAATATATTTCTGTAATTATGTTAATTGCTGTTCAATCTGTTTATATTAAAAATATTTTTCTTTTAAAACCAAGAAAATGTTGCGATTTAGAAGTAACTTTTGTTCAGTTAGTTTTGACCGACACTGTATGTAGAAATATGTGTATAGAATAAATAAAATATAAAAAATAATATAAGGTATTTTTTAATAATAAAATTAAAATAAAATTTGTCAAATAAAATTCACAGTGGTATTGATGTCACCACACTGCACAGTGTGTGATTTTGGCAATTTAGCTGATCAAAACCCCTAAAATTTTTTTTCGTGTTTAAAAAAAAATTTATTATTCTCGTTAAAAATCTTCCAACTAACTGAAAAATTAAGAAAATATTAAAAAAATTTTAACCGTTATTAAGTAAAGGAACCTTGAACAGGACTGTTGTTGAAGATAAATTTAATACAAATCTTCCAAAATCAGTAATAACATTTTGCTCCAATTTGCTTCTTTTCAAATCGCGAAGTTGATCATCTGTCAACGTATTTCTCGCCAAAAAATTTTTAGAAATATTAAAGACTTTACTTCTGAAATATTAGTACAATTTAATTAAAAATGTTGATATTGAATCAATAAAAACATTTTTAAACAAAATAGTTAATAAAATTCAAGACGGATGTTAACGAAAAGAATATCATTTACGATAAATTGCTTAAGCTATAAATCTTAATAATTGATGAAATATTGACGATTTTGAGTTTTAAATTTTTGATAGTATACTACATGAAATTTAATTCCACGGACAAATATTATCGAATAATGTATTATTCCAATTGGTAAATTATCCGAAGAAGAGCAGGAGGCAAGAAATTAGGATTGTAGAAGAAAAACATGTAGAGGGAATTTCAATAAATATTTGATTCATAGTTTTTTAATATCATCAGATTCATTAATTTGTAGCATACGATAACCAGCAAAAACTAATGTGTCAAATGTTACAACCGCAATTTTGTTTCTGTTAAAAGTCATATTTCTGTGTTGAAGTCATATTTCTTTTCGTTTATCATTTAAAAACACATACCATGTGTGCACATTCTTTACAAAATTGCATTGAGTTATATGAAAAGTAGGCGTGGCAGTTGTCCAATCACGCCCATTTTTTCAGAAAACCAGCCTAGTGTTTAAAAAATGGTTTGTGCCGAATTTCATCAATATAGCATTCTTAACTACAAAAATATAGACTTTTGATCACTGAGAATACGAAAATCGAACACTGTGCAGCGGTTTAAAAGATCCAGACTTATTACCAATTACATATTTGCCAAATAGCCCCACTGTGCACTGGGCGATCCAACTATTTTTGGCAAATTTAAGCTAATTAACACTTTATTTGTTGCACAATTTCCAATATTTGTTCTCAATAAAATTTCTTATTATTATTTTTTTTAGCTTTTTGGAAGATTTAATAAAAAAAATTTTCCCTTTTACTTTCTATAAAATAATAATCGAATAAAATTCACTTTAAAAAAAATATTGTTTAATTAAATAATATAAAAATGACAACAAAAAAATAAAATAAAAAAAAGAAAGTATTTAATTGTGCTCAATACAAATATACAAAATTTTCATAAATAAAATATATTTTTTTATAAAATTCTATTGTAACCGCTACATTATAATGGACGGGGCCTGTTTGTAGCGGCCATTTACAACAAACCCTAACAACAACAACCTACTACAATGACAAAACAACAAAATTGGGGACATTAACAAAAACTATACAGTGACGAACCAACCAACAAGTAATAATTTTGGTAGTTTTTATTAAAAAAAAAATAAATAAATAAATAAAATATTTCAAACACGTACAAAAAAGGTTGACAATAAAATAAAATAAAATAAAATAAAATAAAATAAAATAAAATAAAATGAAATAAATAAATTTTTGTTTAATATGAATTGAAGAAATTGTTATTAACTGAATAACTAAAGACATTGAGACAAATTCAAAGAGACCAGAGTCTCGATATGGATAAAATAAAATATTTATAAGTACACAAATTTGGTTGGTAGGAAAAAGTATAATTAAATCGGTTACTCTTAATTTTATTTAATCTCTTTAAATATTCTATGACAGTTGTGTGGGTTATGGAGTGCTTACATAATATATACCCACATACGTTAGAAAATAAGACAAAAGTAGGGAAACGTATACAATTTTATTTAAAACGTAAGAGTTTCTTGGTTAAATTTATTCTTAAATATTGAATCATTTCAATTGAATTTCTATTTTAGGTTTCATTGTTTTATTTGTCATAGGTTTCTTAAGATTTTTTGTAATTGATAATTGTTGATGGTAAAATATGCTATTAAATGTTGTACAGTGGGGCAGAATCAAAATTTTTTGGAAATAAATCTGTAACTAATTGGATTTGCATGAAATTTAGTATAGGCATAGCAGAGGAGTGTACAATGTTAAGTTTGGAAGGGGGACCCAACAGACCCCTCAGGGGCGAAGCTAAAGGGGGTCAAAATTGGGTATCTCTGGCATAAACATTTTTTAATCGCTTGCCAAAAGTGGCATATCAGCTCAGTAATGTAATGTCCGTAAGGACATTCGTGGGGGGTGGCGAAGAGTTCCTGAAAAATATTCTTAAACAGACAATTTTTTAATATAAATATTATTTAGAAGTTCAAATGAAAATTCCAATAAAAGCATGAAACTATAAAAATTGAAATACATCTTTTTACAAAATATATCCAAATTAAAGACAAGCGCAATTTTTTTTTTTTCTAAAATGAGTTCTTATTAGAAACTACTAATGAAGGAACCTTTGATTGAAAATATTATGTTTGATAAAGACAACAATGATCAAACGAAGAAAGTAATGCTGTCCAATAGAGTGTAGGAAGGAATATAGGAAGACCCTTAAACGATGCGTAAAAATTTGTTTGGGTCATAGGTCCCATACATTTTGGTCAAAAAAGTTTAGTTTAGATTTAATCGAAATGGATGTCAAAAAATTCGTAATTTTATGCTGGTTATGGAAAAAATAGTTTAAAATTTTTTTCCATGGGATTTTGTTTCGCTAGAAGACTTTTTAATAACTTGAATGCATTTTTTAATACCAAAATAAAATTTTTTAAGAAAAACATTTTTTGTTTTTTGTTTTGCATGTTGTACTAAAATTACGGTATATGCACCAAAATTTTTACGAAAGTTTTTTAAAATATTTGTTATAATTGGCTAAAAATTACAAATTGTTTGATACCCATTTCAAGACACAACTCAATACTATTTTTTGGACGAAATGTTCTAGACTCGTGACTTTCAATCGCTGGTAGAGAACTGAAGATCAATTTTAAAAATGTTTTTAATATTTTTCCCATATTAAGCTAATTTTTACGCATTGTTTGAGGGGTCTTCCTACAAATTTTTTGTCTACGGGACACTACTGTCCAATGACACAGTATAAAGAAAACTTTACGATATGGTAGGGTAAACAATTAATTAAAATGTTAAATATGTACTTCACTTAAATTTGATGAAACTATAGTTTTTTCACATGAAATTCTAATTTTATTTTATAAAAATATAAATAAAAATATATTATGCCAAGAACTTTTTATAAAATCGTTTTCAGTACACAAAAAATAAACTTTATAACTTTGTAATTTAAAAACAGAAAGTCCTTTCAATGTATGTATTAAGAAAATTCCAGGTTAATTTCTAAAAGAGTTAAATTTAATTTTGAATCAACAGATTTAAAAGCACCTGTTTTATCGTATAAAATGTGAAAGTGAAAAAAATATAAGATTTTTGTAAAAGGAATCCCACAGTTCCCAAAAAAATAAAATCCAAATTTTTCCGAATTCCAGCAGATTTTGATTGAAAACTTTTAACAACATACTACAGATTATTAAACTGCAATCCGTTTGCCGATTCCTGCTTTGGGATTTGAGAAAACATAGACTAAGGTCAAAACTTTCATATAAAATGGGTCAAATTCGGGAGGTGTGTACCTTGACCACTTGAACTATTGGGCTTACTTTTTATTTTAAAGTCTTCTCTGTGAAGATACCTGTCAGAAAAGTATATTTAAAGAAAATTTTATTTTACAGACAAAGGAGTGTAGATACTTTTTCGGCCAAAAAAATACAAAAAGTCGTAATTTTTGCAATTTTCAAATTCAAAATCGTTTATTTTTGGACTCGGTAAAGATATCGATTTCAGTTTTTTTATTCAATAGATAATTTTGTTCTTTAATTAGCTAAGGAAAAAACAAATAAAATCGGTCGGAAATACTAGGATATATATGAAAAAACTGGAAAAAGAACATGCAAAATTGAGGTACTTAAAAATTCAAACGCAAATAACTCAAAAACTATAAGAGGACATTTTTTTTGTAGGTCTTATCAGTGCTTACAATAGTGTATAAAAATATTTGGAATTAGACGAAAAACAAAAATTTGGCAAGCGATTAAAAAAATGTTATGTCAGAGGTACCCAACTTCTATCTATCTTCTAACATATAAAAAAAGAGTAACGTCACTAAGTGATGTACTTAGTGATTCATCATAGCACAGCCCAATCGGTTTAAGCTAGAAAGATGAAATATGGAGATTTGTCTCCTACCGAATAGATCCACTAAGGTGGCATTTTTCGAAATTCGAATGTTAAGGGGTTAAAAAAGGGGTAAAAACGGATAAAATCGGTAACCTTATATCTCCTAAACATATAAATATATAAACACATAAATAAAATGTGTATCAAATTAGTATCTTATCGAAAATTGGCGAATACAAGTTTGGTAACTTTTGGAAATTCGAACGTTAAGGGGTAAAAATCGTACCTGATTTTGGTACTTTTTTTACAAAATATTTTTTTCTTTTTACTGACACATACATACGAATATATTGACTTCCAATTAGTACAATTAAGAAATTCATTTAAATAGAATTTCTTCACATCCAAGGAGAATAAAAAGTACCAAAAAGGGGATTAACCGGGAAATTAAATTTTATTCAAATTAAATAATGCATTTTTTTTTATTATATTAAACCTAGAAAAATGAAGTTAAGTACATGAAGTCACAAGACTTCATTAAACGCGAATCTGTGTTTATTAGTCTGTCTCTTTTTGAATTTTATTCGTTGCTTTTATTTTATATCAACATACTGTGGTATCGATGGTATGAAATTATAACTCAATAAAACTCAATTTGAATTACGAGTTCGGATCAATATTTCCGTGACTTTTCGAACTTCCCTCGTAGTTATATGAAATGCAACACTGTTCCCATCAAGTACCACCTGTTAATAGACTACTGTCAAATTTTGAGCAAGTGTCGTCATTTACTTTGCGTTTAACAGGTGTTCAAAACATACAACCTCGTGTATTTTTCTAAAAATGGAAAAAAGTAAATTTCGAGTGCTCATTAAACATTATTTTTTGCGAAAAAAAACCGTCAATCAAACCAAGGAAAAGCTCGATAAATACTATGGGGACTCTGCACCATCGATTTCAATGGTAAAAAAGTGGTTTACTGACTTTCGTTGTGGTCGCACAAGTACAAATGCCGCTGAACGTTCTGGACTGCCAATTGAGGTCAATACTCCCGAAAATGTCGAAAAAATCCACGATATGGTGTTGGCCGACCGAAGAGTAAAAGTGCGTGAGATTGTTGATGCCATAGGCATTTCATATGGCAGTATGGTTTCGATTTTAAATGATCAGCTGGGTTTAAGAAAGTTGTCTGCAAGATGGGTGCCGCGTTTGCTCTCAATTAACCATAAACGTAAACGTGTGACAACTTCATAGGATTGTTTGGAGTTGTTTAACCGCAATCCGAATGAGTTTTTGCGGCATTTTCTAACTGTGGATGAAACATGGATCCATTACTGTACTCCAGAGACCAAGCAAGGTGAACCTGTTCCGAAGAAGGCCAAGGTAAGTTTGTCGGCCAATAAGGTGATGGCAACAGTTTTTTGGGATACACGCGGGATAATCCACATCGATTACCTTCAAAAGGGAAAAACAATAAATGGCGAATATTATGCCAACTTATTAGACCGATTTAATGAGGATTTAAGAAGAAAACGATCCCATATGGCCAAGAAAAAAGTTCTGTTTCATCAAGATAATGCACGGGTGCACACGTGTGCAGTCTCAATGGCAAAACTCTATGAATTGGGCTACGAATTGGTACCTCATCCGTGACTACTTCCTATTTCCAAACCTAAAGAAATTTCTCGGTGGAAAGAGATTCAGCTCCAACGATGAAATTATTGACCTAACAAATGCCTATTTTAAGGACCTCGAAAAATCCTATTTTTTGGAAGGAATACAAAAACTGGAGAAACGTTGGACTAAGTGTATTGAGTTAAAAGGAGATTATGTTGAAAAATAAATTTTTGTTTTGCAAAAAACATTGTGTTTCATTCAAAAAGTCACGGACTTATTGATCCGCCCTTGTAAAAATATAGTATGGTTTTTATAAAAAAAAAAAATAAACGCTAACGAAGTAGGGGGTATACAGCTCGTTTAATAATAAAATAGTATTAATAAATTTCATATTCACCAAAGAACAAAATTAAGAAAATAAAAAAAATCTATATGTATATTTTCATTATTTTTTCATTAATATTGTTCTGTGGGTTATAATATTAAAACATATTTAAAATCTATAGAAAATTGTCTTTTCCACGATACCAATCACTTATGTTAAAATACCGCGGTTTATTTAATGACACGTTTAGTATACCTTTGCCCCTATGTGCAATGCAGTAACTATGGGTATTACCATGTTTTTTTCAACGAAACCCAAGTATAAAGTACTTGTTTACATATTACTTCCGATTCCCATTATCCATAATAATCAATTCTCCAATGAAATTGCAAGTTTAACTAAACTTCAATAAAACCAAGTTTAATAAACGCATTAACTAACAAACTAACATTTCTTTTTAAATTACCTTATCTAACTGAAACATAAAAGTTTTTTTCTGAATTAACCAAAAAACATAAAAGTTTGAAAATTCAATTTTCCGCTTAAATGCGGAAAGTGTAAAAATACAAACTAGAAATTTAATCCTGTACCCAAAAATATTCTCATGAAACACATAATCAAAAGATTTTCGACCAACGACATGTCATGTCATTTCAGAACTTTGTACAATGTACATACATACATACATACATACATACTACAAACATATTTATAAAAATTCACACAAGGAATTTTAGACCAAAACAACGTCAATGACAGTATATTGACGTTGTTATCATTGACGTATTACTACTCTATGTAGAATGTATTTATGTATGAACGACAATGTCGTTATCATGGTTCATGTATTTTGTATGGTACATACTATAGCAAATTTGTACAACCTCACCTTCATACGTTTTAAAGTAATTTTGAATTCATAGCAATATTGTTTATACTTCGTTATTTAGTATACGTATACGAATTTTTACATATGTATGTATACAAGTGCGTTTGTATTTGTATGTATGATGAAGGCTGGAACCTATTAATCAGTTATGGAAGAGGACTTATTTTCATCGGTATGAGAGTTGCCGTGAAAATTGTATAATTTCGCTTGAGTTACATTATGTGAAACATAAGGTTTTTTGTAGGGCATATTTGGTTACAGGGATCAGGAAATTATTGATCTAGACTCAGAATTAAAAACGGGTTTTTTCCGTTTATCGAAAAAACAAATTGGCAAAACAAAAGAATTCCCCAAAGTAAATCGCCAAAAGAATTTTCTTGTTGGATATTTTTTTTTAATTTTCGTTTTTTTTATTTTCAGTTTATCAGTATTTTCATTTTAGCTTTTTTGTCTTGGTGATTTATTTCATTTCGGCGATTTTTTTAATTTAGTGTTCACAATAAAATTAATGGCCAAAAGGATTTGCCAAAACGAAAAAATCTTTGAAATAAAATAAATTAATTTTGGTGATTTTTCCGTTTTATCGATAAAAAAAAATGCCCAAATGTATTTTTTTCATTTTCGCTGATTTTTTTAATGGCAATTTCTTTTTCAATTTCGCATTTTGTAAATTCACCAATTTTTATAAACTACACCACCATAGGTGGTTGGGGTATTATGCGTTTGTGCTGTTGTTTGTAACTCATAGAAAAAACCATAAGACCACCACCTTAAAGTATACCATTCGATGTGTCGATTGAACGATGTCCGTCCGTCTGTCTGTCCATGTAAACTTTGTAATCAAACTACAGGTCACTATTTTTAAGATAAGTCAATGGAACTTGGCACATGATCTTCTATTAAGCGAAGGACGAACGCTATTGGAACTGGTTATGATCGGTCCATTATTTCACATAGCCCCCATACAAATGTCCTCCCGGAAAAGGGTTTAACGATCATAAATCTATTAAATATAGAAATATTTTAAGGAAATTATACAAACAGGTTCCATTTAAGTCTAAATCTGTGTGCCGAATTTCAGGAAGATCGGTCCGTAATTGACCTTAGCTTCCAATATAAACCCCTCTTCCGAAAATCACTTTAAAGGGCATAAATCCCATTAAAATGTTAGTATCAAGTTAAAATTCGACACAAATAAGTTATATATAAGTATAAATGATAGTGCCAAATTTTACGAAGGTCGGTCAATAATTTACCATAGCTTCCATATATGGCCCTCTTTCGAGAATCACCCAAAAGTGAATAAATTCATATAAATATAAGTATCGACGTATTATTCTGCATTTGTATGCTTTATTTTACACTTAATATTAGTATTGGTCTACAATTGGGCCCCAAGTCTAATAAAAAACTCCTTCCCGATGTATACAATGGTGTAGGGTATCATATGGTCGGGCTTGACCGACTATATCTTTCTTTCTCATTTTTAAAATGCTGAACGTTGGATATCTTTGAGAAAATGCCTTTCGAATGGTATATCTTCTATTAAAATTGGAATTTAATGAGAGTATAAAAGGGGTATAAGGAAATGTGTTTGCCTATAAATCCTTATGAAGTGTAAGTTTTTTTGTTTTCACAAAATTTTCATAAAAATTTGTAGAAATATCAAATTTATAACAGGGGGTAACGAAGCGCACCGGGAAAAGCTAGTATACTATAATATCAAATTGGGAACTTCCAATAGGAAATTATGCACCATAGCGTGTAAGAAATGAGAATATCCTCAGAGACATAACTTACCACTTGAAAAGGAAAAATTCAAATAGAGATTTAAATAACAATTTTGCTGCAGTGTTGCCAACTTAAAGTTCCACACCTATAAAGAAAATGATTTTATTGTATACATTATTTTGGTTAGCACAGTCGCAGCAGACTAATGAGTAAAAGTGCTTTTGAGTCTGTCCAAAAAATAAACATTTTCCTAATATTACATATTAAAATTTAGATAGATATATAAAATTGAAAGTTTTACACCTACACAACAAGTGTTGGCAATACTTAATAATTCAAGTACCTAAAGCTAGTAGGTATTTGTTTTTAAAAACTTTTCTATCAATATGAAATTTAAGCCAGTATTGTATAATTCTAAAATGAAAAAAAAAAAAAAATATGTTATTGACATGTTCGCATTATAGTTGCATGAAGTATGTATGTACATTTGTGTAAGTTTACATATCATTTATGTTGAACATTGACAATATAAACAACAATAACAGCAGCAAAACTAGTACTTTTGCAACACCATTGGCATATTTCGCAATATTAGTAATAAAACAGCAAAGATTCACGAATATGTATTTATGCTCGAATTCCATTACAAAATGCTGCCTGCCACATACAACATTTTCAATTATGAACATGGTGACAAAAACATTGTCATAGTCATCATCGTATGTAGACGTTATAGCAGTTATAGTCATCATCTTTGTCAACATCAACAACAACATCATCATTATCATCATCCTACTCTTCATCGTTATCAATGACATGTCCGTCAATTTTAAGTTGTACTTATAGTTTTCATCCGTTGTAAATTGCTGTTGCCAAAATCAATATTGTATACAAGACTATGGACGACATATCATCCATCCATTTATACCTATTCCTATATATATCTTTATATACATATGTATGTACTACCTATGTATTTGTATGTGAGGGAGTTTGTACACTAAGGGAAAAAATTCGATTCAAAATCAACAACGGTTGTGCTCATATTGGTAATTTACTGTAACAGCTTTTTGATACCTTTCGTTAACAAATTTAATAGAAAACATATGTAATTTAACAATTTGATACCGAAATGGTTTCAACTTGGTATCAATTAGGTATTGATTTTCAATAAGAATTGAACACGCAGTGTTTAATTTAAACACATACGGTGTAGATTCACTATTGACATAGAATGGTATCGTTTTCAACACGTATGAGATTGATATTTCTCTGGGTGTATGTTTTTTTGGTATATTGGAAATTGTAGTGCAATCTGTTTAATGTTTGTTACAGTAAACATTGGAACTTTTACATCTTCATCAGAGAATATCATTCTCGTCATCCACGTCCACATCATCATCGTCATCACAAATATTGTTAGCCTACAACAATAGCAAACACTAAGTATCAAGTTGTGAGGAGACTAACTGTAATTGTTAAAAATCAATGTTGCCAGGTTATGGGGAAATCTGATTTTGTATATATAAAGTTTCACAGATTGGGACAAAAAATTATCTTGATCTGATAGTTGAGAAAATATTTAATTTGGAATAATGATAATTTAAAAGCAATTGATGTCTGGATAATATAGCGGATCAAATAAACCGAGTTAGGATTTTAAGGATCAAGAGATTAGTAGCATTATTGAGGTTCTAAACAACTAGTCGATAACAGGCGAGGCACGGTTTGGTTGCACAAAAAAAAATAATGACCAATCGGCAGTTGAATTATAATGACATAGGGAAATAAGTTGGTGATTTTGGGGCTCCAACAGATGTGCTAGGATACGTCAAATACATTTTCAACATGTTACTAGGGAAACAAGAGAAGAATATTAGGTTATGTCTTATGAATGACACCGTTCCAAATAAGAACCGGTGTCCATAGATCCATTTGATCCTTTATGATTCCTTTTGCTTACTCCTCTTATTTGTGAGATTTTTTTTTCATTCAATACGATGTTTTATATATTCTATTAGTGTCCAAGGATATATACTTCAAATATCTTCGAAGTTTTGAAAGAAATTAGATCCAAGTATATATATTAAATAGTGCAAGGTATTCACCTATGAAATGGTAGCTATATTATAAATTCTTAATTCCCATTTCTAAAAAATTCCTATTATATTTTCATCTTAGTGATGCAATTAGGTGAGATGGATGATCTAGGGTTATTAACGCGCTTCTCTTCGAGCCGGACTTCTAGTTCCGCACAGAGGTTGGAGGTTATGGACTTTGAAGAGGGGCTGAATATTGATTTCAGCTCTTAGACAGGGTTCAAGTTTATATATTACGGATTCTAGGGCATTTATGGAACAAATGATTTGCGCAACAAAAATTAAAAATTTAGCATCCAAGTTTGTTTGGCAAGACATAATGACAGAGACAAAGAACCAGTGTCCCTCCCATGGAATAGGAGCAGCAGGTAGAGATTGATGCCACCCCGGTTATTACTTTTTCCAAAATCTGATAACACTAAAATGATACAAATAAACCTAAAATAAGCAAAATTTACACTACACTAATATCTGAAAATTTTTGTAAAAAAAAACTTATTTGTCTAATGTGAACATCCTAATTTTGTAAATTCCTTCACTTTGAAAGAAATTCCATACACATTTTTAAAAACTAAAACAATGTACACAAAAAGTTGTTCAAAGTAAGAGGAAGTGTTTTACAAAATTATGCCCTAAATATTTTTACAGAGCAAACAAGAAAATAGCTGATTTTGGTCAAACAAAAATAAGTCAAAAAATGTGCCAAGTGTGAACATGTTCAAATTTATTTGAACATATTGATTATTTTTAGTTAAATAGATAAGTAAAATTTTAATATTTTTTATATCTATTTTTTTAAGTGCTATATTAAAATTTTAATTACCATTTATATTATTTTTTATAGATTTTATGATTGTTTACATTTGTTGTGGACATACGCATGTGCGTTGGTCTTTTACACATGTGTACAATCAACCCTTATCTTTCACACTTGTGTGTGATAAGAATTATTGAAGGGTTTATGTGTATAATAAGAAAAGTACTTAAAATTATTTAGTCTAGATAGTTTTAAGAAATTCAATATTAGTTCTTAAGGTTTTTAAAATTATTAATAAAATTAGTGCCGAATTAGCATTCAACAGTGCTGATTTAGCATTCAAGAATGTCTTACAAACATTCAGAAACAAAAGAAGTGTTTTATTTAAATTCTTTTGTTCAGAACACAAGAAGTAAAATATTTGCTAGTATTTTGGGCGAATTTTTCTTTGATCTTACAAAGTAAATGCAATATCAAACAAATAAATTTATGGTAAGTGTGTGTTTGCTTAAATAATATTGAGTAAACAATTTGCATTTAATCTGAACAGGCTTGAAATATGTTTTCCCCTTCACACATTTTACTGTATTTGATACCTGTTTCATCAAAGACAAAACTTCAAATAAATGCTCGTAATGTGAACTAAAAATCAACTGTATTGTATTACAAGAATTGCAGGAAAACAAACCTAACATTTCTGGTCAAATATTTGCTCCATCTGAACTTAGCTTTACAGCCCACTTCAATAGTTTCGAGAAGAACGTGGCTCTGATTCACGAATCTTGAATTAATAATAGAGTATTCACTCGAATAATGTTTTTTCGATTAATTGACAAATTAAAGTCAACCGAATATGTATCCAAAATACAAATACCTCTAGAGTAAATAGAACCGGTTCAAAACTAATCACGTGAAAGGTTCTCAGGGCTAGTGACCGGTCCCAGTTCCGGAACTTAACATGAGAAGAACCTGTCACTTTTACATGGTGTTGTCGTTGGAGGTGGCTAATTAGCCCTTTGGGACAGGTCACAGGATAGGTCCTAGGGCAGGTCCAAGAGGACAGGTTCAGTAGTGATTATTGTAATAAAAATTTTATAAAAATTCGGTAATTGTTTACTTTTAGAACATTATTTTTATTATTATCTTTATTAAATTATGTTTATTTTAATTTTATAATTTTTCGTTAATGTCGATGGCGGCACCCCGGCTCGAACCCAAGTTCATCTGACGTATGTTATGTTTTATAGTCTTCAACGCTTACCACTCAGCCACTGATTGTTATTGCGCGCGAGTTGCTATTTGCGCACTTAACGAGCATGTTAATAGTGAGTGTGTTTGTGTCAACTGGTTCTCAATTGGAACTTTGGTGACGAGTTAGGTGTGAATTGGTACACAACGAGTGCAGAGAAACCGGTCCATTACTGCAATTGCCACAAGTTTCCCGTAGGGATGCTATAAATTGACTCTCTGTTGTTAAATAGTGAGTATGTTTGTGTCAACTGGTTCTCAATTGGAACTTTGGTGACGAGTTAGGTGTCAATTGGTACTCAACTGGTACTGAGGGACCGGTCCATTACTTCAATTGCCACAAATTTCCCGCTGGGTAATTTCACAAACAATTTAAATTTACCGCCGTATTAAAAAACAAATTCTAAATTTAAAATACAAAAGAAAATAGAGACAAAATTTTTATGAAGAATTTGTTTTAACAACTTTTAATTTTAAATTTAAAAGTTGTTTGCAGTTGTTGTGAATAAAGGGATTAGATTTTAAATTTAAATTTTAGAATTTACTAAATTATTCTGAAAAATTTACAAAATTTTCCCTTAAATTTCTCTTCATGTGGCAACTTAGTATTTTCATACTATATTTTATCAACTAACTATTCGTTCGTTACTCGTGTAGAGTTGATGGTTTACATTCTTGTAATATTTGTGTTACAATATTTCAACATGTTGCATTATGGTGTATTGAATACGTGTCATTGCCGCAAATTGCATTTTAGCCTATGTAAACTGTTGTAGTTTACATTTTTTTCTCTACAGTTTATATTTTGTAATATTTTTTTTTTTTTCGTTGTCGGAAACAGTTCTTTTTTAGTTTTTGTTGTTCCCTGGTTAGTTATTATAATTTTATTGTCGTCGCCGTCGTTGTTGTTGCTGGTGTTATTGCTGGTTTCGGGGGGGGGGGGGGGGGGGTATCCTACTGTCCGTTGTAGTAAAGCTGGTAGTAGTTGTAAATTAAATCAATTTTGATAGATTGTCAATGTTTGTTGAATGAAATTAAAATGTTATTAAATTTCTGTTCAACTTTAGCGTAAGGGAAAAATGTAATTTAAATTTTTAAGTATTGAAATAGGAAAAATAAAAAAATAAAACATAAATGAGTGTGTTTCAAAATGTTTTTATATTGAGTTTAAATCCCTTAAGTAATTTACTACTTAATAACAATTTTGGGAAAATGTTAAACAATGAAATAATGTTTAATTTTGTTTGTAGTTGTAAAAGTTTAATATTTTCGGTAATTACTAAAACTTAAAAAAAAAACTAAAAAAAAACATCAATAATGAAATTATGTTTTCTTTTTTTTTCGTAAATTTGACTGACATCAATATAAAAAACAATTTTACGTTTCATTTAAAAAATTTAGAAAAATAAAAATTATATATTTTTATATAATATGTAAATATATTTGAAAAATTATTTTGTATTAATATGACGCGTATTCGAATAAACGTTTTATATACAGAAAAAAATTATCAGCAGTGCCATTATCATGTGTAACCTATTTGGTTAGAATAATTAAACAGTTTTAATTTTACTGATATGATCAGCAATAAGAAAATCTGCTTTATCGCATTGCACACTGGGGTGGTCTTTAATAAAGCTTGGAAAAAGTTCAATATTAACCCTAGGATTACCGGTAACGTAATGAACACTAAGTTATCCTCTTGGTCTGGCTAGACCACAGGATGATTATAGGTAAAATGTTAGCCCTTATTTCATTATATTTGTGAATTTTGAGTTATTTTCTTAAACTTTTTCGGGAAAGAATTATATATCATTGGAAAGGCCAAATTAAGGGCTTTCAATCAAGCTACAAATGGTTGATATAGCTGGAGAAATGTAAAAGATAAGTTCAATTGAACATGAAACATGAAGAAACTATACCAAAGCATCCGTGCAGGCTCCCAGTGTCAAATTTTTTATATTTGTTAATTTTGAGCTCTTTTCCTAGGCTTTTTCAAGTAAGCAAGTTAAATAATCTTTTTTTGCTAATTGGAAAGTAAAACTTTTTTCATATAATTCCATAATTTGCTTCTTAATTTGTAGTTTAATGATCCATGTGCAAGGCATCAAAATTAAGGTATTTTTTTAAATATATTTTTTTCCTTTAACATATAATAATAATTAGATGTGAGGTCACTAGAGTGTGGCAAAATGAAATAGATGAGAGCAGTTCTACAAAAACAACATTACGGCGAATTCATTAATTTTTATATATGTACATGGAGTTTGACCTTCAGTGGGTAACCAAAAATAATGCTTATCTCCATATAAGCAAAAAAATATGTAAATAAAATATGCAAAATTATGCTTTTTAGTTTAATATATATATATAAAATTATGCTTTTATGTATAAAATATGCAAAAATATGTCATTTAAGTTAATAAAATATGCTCTCAAATAATGCTTTTCTATGAAAATATGCATAAATATGCTATTATAACCAAACAAATCAATGACAAAATTCTTAAAATTTTCTGCAACGGATAAAAAATTAAAAGTTTGGTTCATATTACTTTGCATGTTTTTAATTGCCCTGTTGAAAGAAGTTTACTTTTTTAGTTAAATTAAAAATTTTGAAAACAAAATATGGAAAGTTATTAAACGAAAAATTTGGACTTAATGCTTTAAATGATTCATATATGAAATAAATAATAGAGGGATTCACAAAGTGTGCTATCATGTCGTATTGTCATAATGTCATAAAATTTTACAAAGGAAAAGCAATAACAATATTTTTTATACATTGAAATATTTTAGGACATATGACAATACGACATGAATCCCCCAAATATATTTTAGAACTTATTTTCAAAATATAAGTGTTCCAAGAAAAAAAACTCTATAATCAAGATAATTCGATAATACAGATTGGGGTCTGCAATCAATTATCTTAATAACTTAAGTTGACAAGAAAATAATAAGTTTGAAGATTTTATTTATTTACATTATGTTGCTGCTACTTTTCAAGAGTTTTTCTTCAACTAAAATACATAGTTTTATTTTATTTATTATAAAACTTTTTCTCCTAATTATTTTATCTTTTTATTGAATATATTTTACATTAGATTATTATTTGCTTATAAGGTTGTCAAAAATCATTAAAAAATTTCAAATCTATTTTTTATGTACAACATTTTTCGATGGCACCCTAATGTAATACACAAAATGAAAATATGATTTAATAATTTAAAAATTTTGAAGAAATCTGCAGCTTATGAGCTACGAAATTAAAAAGGAGTTGGTGCAAAATATATAACCACAGAGAAAAAATTCGTTTACATAGCTTTTAGGCAGATTTGAAAAATTTTAAAAAAATTTGTTATATTTTGAATTTTTATTCATTTTTGTTTATTTTCAATAAATATTTTTGAAAACTTCATAAAATGCACATAGTTAGGAAAAACTTAGGGGATAGGAAAGGATCACTTAAGTTTTTATATATAAAAAATATTTTTACAACTTAAGTAGGATTTCGCCACTAAGAGAGCACTATAAGACCGGGCCTAAGTCTTAAAAACATGTACTTTTAAGAAATGAAATTTATTAATTAAAAAAAAGTTGCAAAATAATCACAATATATATACTTTTAACTTTCATTTAACAAAACGATTGAGTAACGTTTACAACAAAATTGAAAACCATATTTAAAAAAAGTACTTTCATTATTGTAATTATTCTTTAAAACAAAAAATTTGAATACAATAGCCAAAGTATACATACAACAATAGCTTACAAATATATATATAAATATTAATAAAATAAAAATATGTACATAAGACTGCTCCAAAAAAGCTGACTTTCGACCGTAACCCCTCTAGAATTATTTTTATGTAAAAACATATCCATCAAAAACTTAGTAACGACTTTAGTTACCGAATGACATGATTTTCAATGCAACGCATACATCGACATCCCGTCTACAACACCTAGAAGTTGTTTTGTGTCAACAGTTAACTTATCTCTGCTTTACATGTAATTAGTTTTGTAAATATTGACCAGATAAATATGCATTTATATTAGAGTGATAAATAAATTAAGACCCTATTTGGAAGCAGATATGATAAATAGTTTCCTCTAATGACATCATCGTGTTAAAATAATGAGTTAAGTTGCTAAAGTGAAGATAGTGTAGTGTTATTATCCCAGCAAAAATTTGGTAATGACATGTAGTTACGGATGTACAGTGAAAGCTTCCATAGGCGGACAGCGATCGTCACGCTGATTTTTTCCGTTAACGGGAGATGTCCGTTTATGGGATATGGTACATAATATTTTTTTTTACGAGGGGTAATTCAGTACTATATCTTTTTAGTTCAACATTTAAGAATGTTGCAAATAATTAACTAGTCATATAAATGCAAAAGGCCTTAACTACTGAAAAATAAAATTTTGGTTTTATTTACGGGATTACAATTTCATATCTTCGAAAATGACATCAATATTGACAAAAGCCGAAAGATCGTAATATTGACTTCATAAACGAATCAGCCCATTAAAGAAAAATTTTATTTAAAAAGTGTTTTATGATTTATCTATTTTTGCATTAAGGGGATGTTTGAAAAATTTTACTTAATGGCTCAATTTTAAAGTAAAAACTAAAATTTGTAGTTTCTTTTTTCTTTTGCTTCTGCAGCAAACGACGTTTTGCATTTTCATTTAGACATTAGCTGTGTTCGCGTACCTGATATTTTGTGATAATTATCACAAAATGTTGCTGGAAGTTGCTAAATCGCGTTCGTTACTTTAAAAATCTTGCAATTGAGAGCAAGAGAGAGAACAAAATTGACAGTTCATTGAAGGGGAAATTGATGTAAGCTGTTGGTTGTTTTTCTTCCATCAACTTCCATTAGCAAAACATATGTTGAAAAAAACATATGATCTCTTAACTGGCATAGTGTCACTTCTTTCAACAACATTTGCGATTCCTCCAGAAAATTTTAAAAATAAAAAGCATTTTGAGGATAAGTTTGACAACAAAGTCATCTACATATATTGGCATGATACTCCATTTAAAAATGACAAGATTATTTTGGGAAAATGATGTTGGTGGCCTGGCCTCGACCTATAGTAGCATCCAATTATTTTTTTTGTATGAATTTCTATACTCTTTGTTCAAAAAAAAAAAAAAAAAAAAATTCAAGTTTTGTAGTCATAGACCCATCATCGAGACTGTCTTCAGGACATAGACAACTGGAACAACATCTGCTTTGAGGGATCAAACTTTCATTCTCTGTTTTCTAGTATGAAGAATTTTTAATCAATTGTAAAATTTTAAGTTAAATAAAAAACTAGATTTTGCTTAAAACCAGCAAAAAGTTAAGTAAAAAACGAAGAGTAAATTATTTAACTTAAAAAAATTTAAGTGAAAATGAAATATGAATGCAAACACAGACAAAAATGAAAATAAGATGCATCTTATTACAAAATATTCGGTATATTTCTTTTACCGTTTATGATTTTTGTAGGTCTATGAGAGATGTTTTCTTTAAAAACAGGTGTCCACGTCCGCTAAAGAGAGCGTCCGCCTAGCGGAGATTTATTTATTCTAAAAATGTCACCTAAACCATTGGACCTAAAAAATTGTCCGCCTGCCGGAGCTGTCCGTCTATGGGAGCTGTCCGTTAAGGGAGCTTTTACTGTAATTACATTTTAAATGACAACTTAATGTCTGCATTACATATACTTAAGTAGTTTAGGAACAACTTATTTATAACCCGGTATACGATTACTTATTATACCCACCATCAAAAAGATGGGGGGTATATTGATTTTGTCATTCTGTGTATAACATGTCGAAGGAATCATCTAAGACCCCAAAGATATATTTTCTGGGTCCTGGTTCGATTCTGAGTCGATTTAGCTATGTCCGTCCGTCTGTCCGTCTGTTGAAAGCAGGATAGGGCTTGAACGGGATAACGTAGGGAGACGAAATTTGGCACAAATATTTGTCTTATGTAAGGTTTGTTTGGGATTGAAAATGGGCAGAATCGGTTGACAAACAAAAAAGTTATTGGCTAAAAACTAGAAGCACAGGGTGTCCGTTTTATAGTTTTCTGCTGATATTTCTTCAACAAAAGCATGTACGACAACGAAACTTTGTACGTATAGTTCGGGGATCAATATAAAACAAATATGAGCGTGGTCCGCCCACTTTACCGCCCACCTCCCATATAAGGTGAAATTTGAAAAAGTTGATGGTGGGTATATAGATTCGGCCGGGCCGAATATAATTCGCGCTTGTTTTTGATTAAATTTTTTAAAATTAACTTTTTTGAATTTTTTAATAGAGTTTGCCAATTCACATATACAGTTAGGGACAAAACTATTTGTACACCCATGCATTTCGTATATCTTCAATAATTTATAAAGAATAAAAAATTATTATATGTAGTTTTAATTCAGGTCCATTTTTATTGAATTATTTGATAAAAAATAAATTAATATATAACACATTGTTAAAAAAAAGTACAATTTAAGTAAAAATCTTTGGGACAAAAGTATTTGTACATCAGTACTTTGTACAATTATTTGTACGTTGGACTCTTGTATGATGGTTTTTTTAAATACCGTTATATTTTCTTCGTTAATCGAGTTTTATTTTACAAAATAAGAAGTTGGTTTTAACGTTTTGAATAATAAGCACATCAAAAATGGGAAAGCGAAAAGAGTTGAGTTTGGATATTAAAAATTTAATTATTGATGAACATAAAAAAGGAAAATCTCTCCGGAATATAAGTAATTTAGTAAATTTGCAACATTCCACAGTACAATACATTGTAAGCAAGTATAAAAACAGCGGATCTGTTGAAAATGTGCGTGAAGGTATACGAAATATATGAGGTGTACAAATAGTTTTGTCCCTAACTGTATATTTAGCCAAATAATCTGTTTAAGTTTTTATAGACTGTAATTACAATTTATAAAATCTTTTTTGTATTGGAAAAGAAAATTAAAAGTAAAAAGCTTCTTTTTATAATTAGAGATTTAATTTTTTTTTATAAACTAAAGTTAAGTTCACATTTGGCAAATATATAATCAAAATTGAGTGATCACTTGTTTGATCTTGCAAATGTTTTTTAAGAGAAAACAGCGTCAAATTAAGTTACTTTATTTATTTAATGTTTATATTATTTTCGTCCAATATTTGACTAATCTGAACATATCTGAATTTTACATTATAAAAGGATTGTATTTTTATCAAAAATATTCTTGACAACATTTAAGTCAAATCAATCAATTAATCAATTTGACTTTTGACTGCAAATTAAGACAAACCTGTTCACACACATTGTTAACGTTTGACATGTTTTGCCATAAACTTCCGACAGCTATCATTAGGCTTTTACAATATCTTTCAAGCAAAAGTAAAGGTTTCCTTAATTTGTAAACTTTTGGCACAAACTTATTGAATAACAATTAGTAAGCGCTAAAGTCACTAATTATGTGATAAAAAAAAAAAACAATTTAAAATATGGCAAAATAAGGTAAAAATATTTATATATTATTCAATTGGCCATTTTGAATTATGTACGTTTGACCTAAATTAATTAAAAAACATCTACATATTTGTATACAAATAAATAATAATTCAAAGTATTTTATCAAGTCTTCTCATAAATAAAACTAATGGCAACCCTATGTCATAAAAGTAAATACCCTCAACAGCTGTTACGCATGCTTTTTCTGGTATTTTGCAGAAAAAAATTAAAGAAAATATTTCAAAAACAATCAGCACAAAAGAAATCATTTACTCGCATGAGTAGTAAGAAGAAATAAAAAGAAAAAGTTGTAAAATAAATAAAACAAAAATAACAATAAAATGTTCGAAAAAAACCTAGTCCATTGGACAGATAGACAAACAAAAAATAAACAGTTGAAAAGTGAAAAAAATGTTAATAAAACGAATACAAGTTCCCTGCTTTTGATCGTATAGCAACCATCTAACAAAAACGATATTTACTAAAAATATAAAAAAGGCGTGTTATAAATTATTTATTTGTTAAACAAAGTAAAATTATAATTAATTAAAAACAAAAGTTTTTTTTCGTCAAAAAGAAAAAATAAGCATGCAACTATAAAAACAGAAAAAATATTAGAACATGGAACAACAGTTTTGTTAGTTTTTAACCAACCACTCTTATAGGTAATAACCATGAATATGGTTGAATGAGTCTACAAGCGGGCATGAATTACGGAATTGGCAATGCAACAACAAGCCACAAGAGAGTGAAAACTTTATACAAATGTTGCCATTTTTATTAAGACAACAGGTTATTTAAATGTTGTTGCAAACATAAACAACAAAATAAAAAAATATAAACTTTATAAAGCATGAGTAATAATGTAAAAAGAGTGGAAAAATAATAAATAAATAAATGGACAACCAAAGAAATAATAAAGAAAACAAAGAAATACTTTGTTTAAAAAATACAAAACTAATAATAAGTTTCACTACAATTCCATTTCATTATTATTAAGTGGACAAAACCACATTATTGTTGTGGCTGTTGGTTGTAAGGTGATATTAAAAGTTTTCAATTAGACTCGATTAGTTAAACGGTTAACTATTTGTTTTTTATTTTAAAATTATTTGATTTTTGTTTTAATGATTACTTAGTCAAACATTAGATAAAATTTTGAAATATAGCCATAATTATTTTTTAAATGCTTTAAGTATTATATAATCTTTATATAAATATTAGTTTTATCCCAGTAAACAAAAACTATTGTTAAATCTTTACAAAATTACTTTAAATATCTTTAATAAGAAAAAAAACTTGACGTCATTCACTCTTAAACTTAGTTCACATTAGGCTAATATTTGACGATTTTTGGAAAAATTAGAATTGCCTAATGTGAACACCAAATATTTTTACTAACCAAAAAGGGAAAAAGTTGATTTTGGTCAAACAAACACTTGCCAGTCAAAAATGTGGCAAGTGTGAACACAAGATGTAAAATATTTGCCAATATTTTATTCGAGTTTTTGTTTCATTTTATAAAAGAAATGTGGTATCAAACAGGGGCAAACAACATCTAATGCGACGAACTGTTTGAGTTAAAAAGTTTGTTCTGTTCATGCACTTAAACTTTATATTGTTAAAAAAAGGAATTAAAATTTTTTATTTTATCTATTAAAATACATTCTTTAAATAAAATCATTTATGTATATTGGTATTAATATTTTTATTAAAACAATAATAGTGCGTGTTAAGCCCAAATTACAATAGCGCGTAGTCAGCAACAGTATCAGCAAAAATTATCAGCTGATCACTGTCATTACAACATGTTGCTGCCGTTATAATTACAATACATCGTAGGCAGCCACAATTTACAACCACCATCTAGCTTTAAGGCCGGGTTAGTTGGTTGTTTATGTGATGTTGATGTACCGTTTATGTACGGGAAGAATTTTGTGCAATTATCCAAAATTAATAACGTGACATATGTTTTTGGCAATTGTTAGAAAAAACACAGAGTTACCAAACTTATTTGCTAGAAAAAACCTAAAAATGCAACTCTGATTGAAATTAAACATGCCAAATATTTATCTATTTAATTGTTTGTGTATTTAATTATTTATGTTTATTTATTTCTTTATTTATTTAGTGGTTTTTCCTTTTTATTTCGTTAAGCATTTGTTTATTTGTAAGAAAAAGTTATTGTTTGGCAACAATGCTAACAACTGTCACGGAACAACGCAAGAAAATTCTGTTTTCAACAGAATCAGACATCACATCACATCAACGTCAAGTTTTTATAGTTGTTAGCATTACAATACATGCAATATAAACGATCAGCTGTTTCCTTCGCGGGAGGAAATGTCACATAAACAACCAACTAATTCACGCTTTATTCTACTTGTGTATTTTAGCCTCTCATTTATTTGCTCACTCTCTTTGTCTCGCTCTCAATCTGAATGCAGCGCAGTGAATTTAGAAACAGGGCTAAATGAAACAGCACTGCAAACTGCTGCTGACCAAATGTAATCAACACCATAACAAGCAGTGCATTCTAAATGATCAGCTGATTATGGCAGCACACACTGCTGCTGACTACGCGCTATTGTAATTTGGGCTTTATGTTTTTTTTATACAGCAGAAAGTGGCGTGCAGAGAAAACAGAATTGAATTAGTTGGTTGTTTATGTGACGTTTCCTCCCGCGAAGGAAACAGTTGATCGTTTATATTGCTTGTATTGTAATGCGAACAATTATTGAAACTTGACGTTGATGTGATATGATGTCTGATTCTGTTGAAAACTGAATTTTCTTGCATTGTACCGTGACAGTTGTTAGCAGTGTTGTCAAATAATCACTTTTATTTAACAAAATAAAAAGGAAAAGCCACTAAATAAACAAGGAAATAAATGAACAAAAATAATTAAATACACAAACAATTAAATAAATAAATATTTGGCATGTTTCATTTCAATCAGAGTTGCATTTTTAGGCTTTTTCTAGTAAATAATTTACGGTAACTCTAGTGTTTTTTTCTAACAAATGTCAAAACATATGTCACGTTATTAATTTTGTATAATTGTACAAAATTATTCCCGTAAATAAACGGGACATAAACATCACGTAAACAACCAACTAACCCGGCCTTTATGCTCACACATTGAACAAAATGTTGTGCGCACATGCATTTGGATAGTGTGGACCAAAGTTGTTCATGTTTTGTTCGCACAATTGTTCGAGCAACCATGTCTGCCATCAAACGTCATTTTGTATGCGGAAGAAGGGGCGCTGCATATAAAAGTATCGAAGCGACACTGACGGCAAACAAAAAATTATGATTTGTTTGAAAAATGTTCTGCCCACTGAAAACAAAAGGAAAAAAATTGTGTGTGTTGCTCTGCCGACGTTTTGTTCTTGTGCGAACAAGAAAAAGGCTAGTATAGACAGGGTTGTTATTTTGTATAATAGTAAATTGATTATAAATAAATATACAAATATTTTTTTATTTCTAAAGCAAGTTTTTCTAATGTACATTATGAATTTTGCTTATAATAGTTAGTATTATCCATTTATTATCAAAATAAATAATAAAATAAAATTTTTCAACAAAAATAAGATTTTGTAATAAATTCATTTAATATTTTGCATCAAATTTATGATAATTGTATGTTTAATCAAATAATTTTGGGTCAATAATTTGCATCTAATCTGAACAGGCTTAAAATATTTTTCCGTTCTCTTATTTTACAATACTTAATAGCTGTTTCATCAAACAAAAAACGTCAAATAAGTACGGGTAATGTAAACCAAAAATCAACCCTGTATTTATCTGTGAAAATTGTGGGAAAATACGATCAAATAATTCATGTCAAATATTTGCCTTAACTGAACTTATTTAGCTTTAAAAAAAATGGATGGATCTAATTCTAATCTTATTATTTTTATTCGAAAAAAAAAAAAAAAAATAAAGTAATAATACAAATATATAAAGAGTTAGTTTTTTTTTTTGATAGTTGATTTAGGTTTTTTTGAGAGTTGGTCTTTTAGTTGTTTTTCTATATAAGAATACTAAATTTAAAATCTTTTCACATCTGAGTCATTTTTTTGTTTGCTTTTGACAAGCAATAAAATTTAACAAGTTTTGCTAATACATATGTATGTGTAATACAAAAAAAGTTTATTAAATAATGAACTGAAAGGCGGATATTCAAACTTTAAAATTTAATTTATTTAACGGTTCAATACCTAAATAAATGTACAATAGGAAAAAAATCCAGCGTTGTCAACTATTTGTAACCAAAACGCGAAAAAAAGCGCTAAATTAAACCAAATTGAAGCAACTTTTTTAAATTAAAATCAGATTTTCGTTAAGAGTAACAAATTGAACATAACAAGATCCATATTTGTTATTTTTTAGGATATTTTAACTTCAGCAATATTATATTTTAAATAAAATAAAAAATTGTGTTCTTATTACACGGCCGAATTTTAAATACATTAAAAAAAAAACCAGATTCATGACAAATTATTGAAAGTAAAACGCGCCAAAGAAAAAACAGAAGAAAATGCTACTTTTGGGTTACTGAAATGCGCTAAGTGTAGCGCGAAAAGAGCAAAATTGGAAACGCTGAAAAAAATCACAGAACTGCATTAGCAATTTAAACATTCTATTTTGTTGAATTTTCAGAATTTCCTATCTAAATCATACGATCTTTAAGACTAGTTCTTATGTAGGTCAAAAACTGGAAGTAATGAGCTTACTCAACTATTCCCTCAATAAATCGAGAGTGGAACGGGTGGTGACATATTGTTCTATATTATTAAATATTAAATGTAATGTTAGAATAATAAATGCTTTTGAAGGAGTAAAAACCTTCCATTATATGTACATACGTTACATTAATAAACGAGAAAAAAAGTTATAGTCGGTTAAGACCGACCATATGATACCCTACACCATAAAATTTCGGGAAAGGGACTTATATTAGACCAACATTTTTACTAAATGTAAAATAAAATATACAAATACAGAATAATGCGTTGATACTAACATCTACTTGATTTTATGCACTTTAGGGCAATTCTCGGAAGTGGTTTTATATGGGAGCTATGGTTAATTATGGACCAATTCGAATAAAATTTGCAAATCTTGTTTCCGCTTATATAAAACTTATTTTTGTCGAATATTAACTTTATACTAACATTAGTATTGGATTTATGCACGTTAAAGTGATTTTCGGAACAGGGGTTTATATGGGAGCTATGGTTAATCGTGAACCGATCTTCATAAAATTTGGTGCAAAGATTGATACTTGATACAAAACTTCTTTGTACCAAATTTTATTAAAATATTCTTATTTTTAAGGCATTTTTGAGTGTTAAAACTCAATTCTGGGGGGACATTTGTATGGGGGCTAGGCGAAATAATAGACCGATCACAACCAATCCCCCCGTGCCAAATTTCATTGAATTATCTTTAAAATTGCGACCTGTACTTTGTGCACAAGGTTTACATGGACAGCCAGCCAACCAGTCAGCCGTCCAGCCAGCCGGAAGGACATCGTTAGATCTATTTAAAGACAGATGGGAAAAAATACAACTATTATCAAAAATTCTATGAACGTAAAAAGAAGTGGCAACGCTGTACGATTTATTTGCAATTTGTTTTAATATTCACGATTAGTTTTTGTGAGTTATTATCTAGAGGAGGTGCATATAAACGCTGTAATAAATATTATTTTGAGACCAATTTTTAAGCACTGTTAAAACAAATATCGAGTGTCAAGCAATGAAATCAACTTGAAATTTCAATTTTAATTTTGATTTTATTACAGATTAAGCAATATTTTTAATTATATATTTAAAAATGACGTAAGTGTAGATTATTTTATTACACCATTTTTTTTAATTTTCAATACGAGTTATCCAATATAAGATTTTTGAACGACGCACGTTGGGGAAAAATGTGTCGAAACTGGCGATTAATTGAATTTTGAAATTTAAATTTTTCTAACCGAATAAAAATAGACAAAATTATGTATCAATATCAATTAAAATCTTGAAGCTAGGTTGTATTATTTTCTTATAAAGTTAAACATTTTGTTACATTCAAAAAGAGTAAACAATTCAATTTTCATCAACTTTCAGTGTATTTATTTTAAATAAGAAGTATTTTAAAGTAAAAACGAAACCATTAACTTCAGGTATTTAGGTTTACTTTTTATATCACCTTAATTCCTTGATAAATCCTTTAGAAAACGTGCCTACATGTACTATTTCTTTTATATATTCTTCGAGATATATCTATTCATTTGAAATTTCATCAATCTCAACTTTGCAAGATGTTGGTCAAGTCTTTTTCATATTTAATCCAACATTCTCAACCGATATTACCACATTTTGGCAGTTTGTTAAAAAAAAATTTGTTATCGAATAAAGAAAATTTAAAAAGTGAGTCAAAAAACAAGCGCCAATGTTATATTCGGCTCGGTCGAATTTATATACCCACCATCAACTTTTTCACATTTTACATTATATAGGAGGTGGGCGGCAAAGTGGGCGGACCACGCCTATTTTTTGTTTCCGAGTTTACATTGGTCCTAGAGCTATTTGAACACAATTTCACCTTATATGGGAGGTGGGAAGTAAAGTGGGCCACGCCCATTTTTGTTTTTCGAGTTTATATTAACTTCCAAACTGTGTATACAAAATTTCGTTGTCGTACATGCTTTTGTTCAAGAGATATCAGCAGAAAAGTTTGAAACGGACACCCTGTGTTTCTAGCTTTTTAGCCTATAACTTTTTTGTTTATAAACTGATTTTGCCCATTTTCAATACCAAACAAACTTTATATAAGGTAAATATTTGTGCCAAATTTCGTCCCCCTACGTTGCCCCGTTCGAGCCCTATCCTGCTTTCAACAGACAAACGGACAGACGGACGGACATAGCTAGATCGACTCAGAATCTAGCCAGGACCCAGAAAATATATACTTTGTGGGGTCTTAGATGATTCCTTCGACATGTTACACACGGAATGACAAAATCAATATACCCCCCATCTTTTTGATGGTGGGTATAATAAACGACTTTGAATTGGTAAATTTGCAAAAATTAATAAACAGTCGGATAGAAGGACAGACATTAGGATTCCTTTAAAAAATATTTAAAACGCTAAAAATATATTGTTTTTTTCTTCTTTTTTTTACTTCTTGGTCAATATAAAATCTGAATCTAAATATTAAAGCATTGATGTTACCTTTCCCTAAATTAAGTGCCAATTTCGATCCATTTAACCCAAATGTATAGACGGATGGATGGACATTGCCATTGTGACAAGAAATAATGCATTTTTTACTTATAAAAATGCATTTTTTACTTATTAATAAATAGAACAAATAAACCGTGATCATCAAACTTCTGATATCACCTTTTTCTGAATAAAGTACCCGTTTAACCCGAATGTAAAGACGGACGGTCATTACTTACTTATAAATAGGAAAATTAAATGTAATTATTAAAGTTTTAATATCCCTGAATTAATCGCCATTTTCGACCCGTTTTACCCCAATGTGCGATATTAGAAAAGATTGTATCCTTCTTAAAAAGTATACAGTATGTCAAGAAAATGTTTTTACATTAAAAGAAAACATGAATTTGTCGAAGTTTGGCTTTAAAAAACTATATAATTTTTTGGTAATGTAAAAATTTTTAATACGAATTTGTTAATTAATATATTTATTACTATATAACTCAAAGAAATTTAATATTTAATGATTTAAACTATTAGTAATGGAGCAAAAACTAAACAAACACAAAAATCTTAGTGTCAAGAAATTCTTTTTACATTTATAAAACTGCTTAAGAAAATCACAAGATTTCGGAATTTTTAATTTAAAATGGCAACAGCTGGTATATATAATTGCTTGTGGAACCTTTTTCATCAAAAAAAATTATTAATGAATGCCACGGTCAATTGGAATTTTGTATATTCCAACATGTTCTTGTAATACCTTTTAGTCACTTTCTTTTTCAGATAAGGAGAAAAAATGATGTGGGATGAAAGCTTGGACCTTATGCTGGTATATTTAAAGCTTTTTGCTAAAAAATATTTTGCTGCATTATCACTTTTTGCTCATATATGCTTGGAGTCATTATTTTTCTCATGACTTGAATTTTAGTTTTCATCCTTCATAAACTCAAATTTATAAAATCTTTTTATTAAATGGGCTTTAAAAGTCTAGAAATGTTACTGCACACCTGTTATATTTCATAATAAAACCGATTTTCCAACTATTTTGAATAAAATTGATCTGTATTTAACAATATCTTGTAAATACGAAAGTATGAATATTTATTATTTAATTTTCTAAATGCTTTCTAAAGGCTTTTGAAGATTTCGGCGTACTCTGACCGGATTAAATTTTACTTTTATGTAGTATAAACATTCCTGTACAACATATAATTCGCCCCATAACTTTTTAAGCTTATCAACTTAAATCATTTGGAATGATAATAATTGTTGAATATTTTGTCCCCATAAGAGTGTTTCAATCCATGTAGCTTTCCATCTGTAATTGTATTCCACATGTGTTTTTTTCATTGTTTCTTGGAAGATCAAATTGACGTACTCTTTCCACAGACCTTTATCATAAGACGTAGTGGATATATTCAAATTGTTCTTAATTTTTCTAGGTTTAACTCTGCCAAATAGTAGGTGGATATTAAGAGATATCAACTACAATATTACAGGAATTTTGGAGCGATTTAATATTCTATTGAGTATATATATTAATAAGGAATACATTTGTACAATATATTTAACACTCTTCCCGAATTGGAGGTTATATAAAACCCCAAATGGGTTTATGTTCTGGAGTTTTTTTCTCTTGACTTACTTAGTATATAATTTATAAATTACTCGTAATATATCAAGGATTTGAACACATATTCTTGTACTATGTGATTATAATTATCACACTGACGATTTATTGACAATAATACATCCCAAAGATCAAACATTTTTTCACATAGCGACAAAAACGCAAATGTAAAAACATTTTCTTGACAGGTAGATTAAAGAGTATGTGTAGTTTTTGTTGTGGTATTTTCATAATTCCATTCATAATGAATTTTTTTCTGGTAAAACCCGTTAAAGAAATATACCTAAAACAAAATGTAACAATAAAAATTTGCAATGTTATAAACATTTGCAAATATTGTAAAATAAAGTTGAAATAATAATTTTTTCTTCAATGTAAAAACATTTTTTTGACATACTGTACATATTTATATATATTTATAAAAAAACTGTTATTTTTGGAAATAAATACTAATTTTGGGGCTACACTCCAAGTACATTATTATTATTATTTTTATTTTGTAGCACCGTGTTATCAAACTGTAAAGAAAAATTTAATATCAAACCCCAAGTCCGATTATGACACAATTATTTAAATAATTTCAATTTAAATTTTATGTTATAATATTTCTTAATATTGTTTACTAATTTAAACATCTTAAACGTTTTAAATAAATAAATTTACCTTCAACTAGATTTTATAGCAGCAAAGTATAATGACGTAGTAGTTGCTCCAAATATGTGTATTTTATATTGTTGTTGCACTTTTAATTATCTCACGCTGCTCTATTATTTTGTTATTTTTATTTTTTAATATAAAACAAAATAAATATTATTTATTATTTTGTACTAGGTAAACAGCTTCTTTTGAATTTTTTGTTTCTGGCAAACAACTTTTATTTGATTCAACTTAATTTTTTCTTTATTTGTTTTCCAGTTGTGATTAAATCCCAGCTTTATTCAAACATAAAAAACATTCGCTCTCTTACCCACAATTTAAAATATTTTTTTTAATTATTTATTTGCTTGTATTTATGTTTTTTATTGCTGTTGTTGTTTATTCCCAAAAGATTCACTTTTTCTTTCTTTTTTTGTTTAATTTTTTTTTATTTAAATATTTTTTTTTATTATTAATAAGGTCGTGGTCGTTTTTGGCTGTAGTTGTTGTTGCACTCGTATTTTATGATCTTTTTTTTTTTCTAAGCGTTTTAAATGAATTTATTTGTTAAATACAAATAATTTCTAATTTTTTTAATTTGTCGTATTTAATTAAATAAAAGAAAACAAAAGAAATTCTTTATTTCTTCTGGTATTTCTTTGTTATCTAAGAATGTTGTACTATGAATGTACGTCTTGTGTTTTAAAAATTCATATTGGGTTCGAGGAGTACGTTTGCGTTTAAGATATATTTAAGCAAAGACCTAAATATGTTTTCACTTTACCGCTATACAATTTTCCCCGTTTTCCGCTTTTACTTCTTTTGTTTATTGTTTTTCTTTCAACGAAGAAACACGTCTTTCGTTGGAGAGTCGCCGCGCACAACTGATCTTATTTGGTGTGAGATGCGTAACATGTAACTTTGTTTTGCTGGGGATTTTTTTTTTGGATTCGAAGTGAAAGCTTAAAGTTTTTACGGTTTGGAGCATAGTTATGAAAAGCAAAGCTTATGATGATTTGTTCATGAGTATTTATTGAATATTATCTCTGTTTACAACAAATCAATAAGAGACCATGAGAGAGTATAATTGAATAGTTTATATTTATTCTCTTTTGAGTGTGGACTGATCGACGAGGGGAAAGTAAAATCACAGTGAGGGCCCAAAGAAACAAAAATATAACTACACAATTTCCAGTTGTAATTTTGCTTCACATGTTTATTCACAACTCTTAATGTGACCGTACCACATTAGGGAAACATTTGACTGAAACTCACAAATATTTCTTTGCCGTAATGTGACCATAAAATATTTTTGTGTGGCAAACAATAAATCAGCTGATTTTGGGCGAACAAAATTATTTGATAGCAAACAAAAATGTTCATAATGTGAACACAATGTGACCACATAATGGAAAATATTTTCCCATTTTTTGGGCAAATAATTATTTGAACTTACAAAATTTTTGTAAGAGAAAACAACATCAAATAATAGTTTTATCGAGCCATATTTACTATTGAATCTAAGGGTGCCAAACATAATTTAATGAATTTTATGATATATCTAATATTTTTGAGTATCAGCTATATTTCAGGACGATATAGCGAGATATATGTATGCAAAAAACTGATTTTTGGTACCTTTAACCGTGAATAACTTGTGTAGCAGGGCGATAAAGTATTACAATCTTACTTCTAACCATCTTCTAAGGATACTTTCTTATCTTCTATGGCATATATTGTCAAAAAAACTTTTCGTGGTTCAAGTTAGAGTGTCCGAAAATGTAAAATTTTCAAAGAGTCAAGGGAGTAAAATTACAATAATAAAATGAAAAGACTTCGTGCACATACTTGGACAAATCAAAGGACTATCACTACAAGATGGTACATAAATATTTAGTTTAGCACAATTGTTGCAAATTTTATATTCTATAGATGATGTAGTAGGAATCGTTTATGTTGATGGAGAGTGGTGGTGAGGTCGCTGCTAAGGCTATTAGTGATGCATGTGGGACGAAGGGTGCTGCTGCTTCCTGTGGCAAAGCTGCCGAAAAGACGCGTAGAACGGAGCACCCTAGGCAGAAGGCCACCACGTCGGTTGAGGGTGACGGATTGGTCGGCCATGTGAAGAAGATCACGTAGGATTTTAGGGAGGTGGTGTTTAAGAAGTTGCTGGTTGACCTTCCCAAGAAGGTGATGAAGAATGGAAAAATACGGAAAATATGAGGCCCTCTTGATGAGGCTCAGTACTGAAAATGAGCGGTAGCAGGGGGATCTTTACGTTCTTGGCGCTGGTGGTATTGGGGGCAACACATATGCTCGAGAACAGTCTCTGCCGATGGCTATGCCATTGTCTTACCTTTTCTTCTTCCTTTTCCAAAAAGCAATCGAAGCTGCTCTACATTACAAATCAAAAAAAGTTCATGTTCTATGTTATATTTTCAATAAAAATAATTTTATTGTTTTAGACAGTTTGATGAAATAATTTTTCAAATGTGACCGATGAGAAAACATGTTTTCCTATTTGCCTATTTGACTATATTTATTGTATGTTTGAACAAACAAAAATGGGAAAATAAATGTGAGTAATGTGACCATAAAATAAATTTCATATTGCTTTGGAAAAATTTTGTTTATGTTCGGGCAAACTAATTTGAAACAAATATTTGCCTAATATGACCGTACCTTTACTCGCAATTAAAAATATTGTGATATGAAAAATATGCCGTATAAATGGTGAATTAATATATTTATTGCAAGTTAGTAACTCACGAAAACTAATCGTGATAAGTGAAACTAATTGCAAATAAAACGTATGACGCACGTTGGGGTAATATGTGTCAAAAGTGGCAATTAATTGAATTTTAAAATTTCAATTTTTGTAATAAAGTTGGGTATCGAATAAAAATAGACAAAATTATATATCAACATCAATTAAAATCTTTAAACTAAGTTGTGTTGTTTTCTTATAAGGAGCTGTCAAAGTTAACATTTTTTTTAAATTTTTGAAAAAGAGTAAAAATTTAAATTATTATCAAATTTAAATATATTGAAATTTTAAATAAAATGTCTTTTAAAGTAAAAATTTAAATGGAACCCTCAACTTCAGGTATATAAGTTTGCTTTTCTTTAAGTATTTGTATTATATTTTGTCCTAATATTTTTGTTATTTTTTTTAAAAATTATCCTAAAATAAACAAATTTTCAATTTTCATAGAAGGCAACTTAAAATGTTACAGGATGTTTGTTCTGAAAATTTTCAGAAAAATAGTACATATTGTCCACTTTAATACTATGAAAAAAAATTGTGCGCATATATAGCCCTATTTGAGAAAATCATTTTTTTTTGCAAAAAGATTTTTTTTTTTTTTTTTTTTAATTTTTCCATATATAGCCAAATATTTTCAACCGATTTTATTATATTTTATGTAGTTAGTTAAAAAGCAAAATTATCTATCGAGTCGTTATCTTTATTGAGTCAAAAGTTAAACGATTTTGAATTGGAAAGTTTTCAAAAAATAACGAACAGACGGACAGATGGACGGACATAAGAATTCTTTCAAAAAAAATCTTAAAATTCGAAAAATATTTTTTTCTACTTTTCGATTAATATGAAAACCAAATGAAAGTATTAAAATTTTGATATCACCTTTCCCCGAATTAAATGGCATTTTCGACCCATTTAACCCAAATGTATAGACGGACGGACAGACATAGCCGTGCTGCCAAAAAACATCTTATAATTCTAAAAATGTATTTTTTTACTTACTAATAAATAGGAAAATTAAACGTGATGCATAATTTTCCACCCATTTAACCCAAATATAAAGACAGACGGACGGACTTTGCCATGCTGCCAAAAAATATTTTAGAATTCTAAAAAAGCATTTTTTTTTACTAAATTATTATCAGACAAAAGAATGTGATCATCAAAATTTGGATATTTCCTCTTCCTTAATTAAGCGTAATTTTCGCCAAATTTAACCCAAATGTATAGACGGACGGACATTGCCATTCAACCGAAAAACGTCTTGTAATTCTAGAAATGCATTTTCTTACTTACTAATAAATAGGAAAATTGAACGTGATCATTAAAGTGTTGATACCACCATTCTCTGAATTATTACAGTTCTGCTAAAAAAAATCTTGAAATTCAAAAACTCAATTTTTTTTAACTAATAATCAATAAAAAAAAACGTGATCATTAAAATGTTGATATCACCTTTCCTTGAATTAAACGCCATTTTCGACCCCTTTTACCCCAATGTGCACTGGTAGAAAAAAAAAATAATTTCGACCTCCTTCAAAAAAAAAAAAAAAAATAATAAAATAAATAAAAAAACAAGCGCAAATATTCGGCCCGGCCGAATCTACTATATACCCACCATCAACTTTTTCACATTTTAAGTTATATGAGAGAAGGGGGTAAAGTGGGCGGGCCACGCCTATATGTAAAAAATTTCGCAATCATACATGCTTTTGTTACAGAAATATCAGCAGAAAAGTATAAAACGGACACCCTGTGTTTCTAGTTTTTAGGAGGTAAAGTGGGCGGGCCACGCCCATTTTTGTTTCCGAGTTTGCATTAGTCCTTGAACTATTTGAATACAATTTCATTGAGTTTCACCTTATATGGGAGGTGGGCGGTAAAGTGGGTGGGCCACGCCCATTTTTGTTTCCGAGTTTGCATTAGTCCTTGAGCTATTTGAACACAATTTCATTGAGTTTCACCTTATATGGGAGGTGGGCGGTAAAGTGGGCGGACCACGCCCATTTTTGGCTTCCGAGTTGATATCGATCCCCAAACTATATGTACAAAATTTCGCAATCGTACATGCTTTTGTTGCAGAAATATCAGCAGAAAAGTATAAAACGGACACCCTGTGTTTCTAGTTTTTAGGAGGTAAAGTGGGCAGTAAAGTGGGCGGGCCACGCCTATTTTTTGTTTCCGAGTTTGCATTAGTCCTTGAACTATTTGAACACAATTTCATTGATTTTCACCTTATATGGGAGGTGGGAGGAAAAGTGGGCGGACCACGCCCAATTTTGGCTTCCGAGTTGATATCGATCCCCAAACTATATGTACAAAATTTCGCTATCGTGCATGCTTTTGTTGCAGAAATATCAGCAGAAAAGTATAAAACGGACACCCTGTGTTTCTAGTCTTTAGCCCATAACCGATTTTGCCCATTTTCAATCCCAAACAAACCTTATATAAGACAAATATTTGTGCCAAATTTCGTCTCCCTACGTTGCTCCGTTCGAGCGCTATCCTGCTTTCAACAGACGGACGGACATAACTAGATCGACTCAGAATCTAACCAGGACCCAGAATATATATACTTTGTGGGGTCTTAGATGATTCCTTCAACATGTTACACACGGAATGACAAAATCAATATACCCCCATCTTTTTGATGGTGGGTATAATAATAATAATAAAAAAAAATATGTGGAATAGATGGAATTCGACATGTGTATGTATCATTTATCAAAATCGTACAAACGGTTCTTGAATTATTGTCTAAATTTGATAAACTATTTTCGAGTATTATAATATAATGACGGCTGATATTAGTCATGCCCAAGTGAAAGCAGATTCTTGTTTAGTTCGTCAAATTCCATCTAGTCCACCTATTTTTGTTTAAAGAAGAAAGAAAACCACTGTATTTTTACTTAATTGTAGATATACGTGGGTATTTTCACTTAACTTTTTTCATAAAATATAGATTTGTGCGTCAATTTTAATGCTACATGCCTTATTTTATACGCAGCATTACCAGCTTTAAAGATGATAAACTGAAACATTTTGGATGTTGTCATTAATCAAAAAGGAATTTTAGTGAAAAAATCTTAAATTCTGCATGAACAATTTTTTTTTTTTCGGACACTAATGAAGTTAGGTTGGCTTGAAGATATTATTAGTCCGCATCTTTTGTCAGATTCGCACATAAAATTCCATCCAACTATTCGTGTTTGGGGGAGGATTTTTTTTGTCGACCAGTGTAATAGGTGTGTGTTTTCACTTAATTGTGAATAAAATCAAGATTTGCTCGTAAATTTTAATGATAAATATATGGTAACTTGTCCAGCTTTATAATTAAAGATGAAAAACTATTTTCACACTAATTTCTTAATAAATCCGAATTGAATGGATTAAACATTGAGGTGAAAGTAACTTGAAGGAAATTATAATATATTTATGTAAATCATATATACTAATGTGACTGCCTTGTTAAGGGATCATATTTGTCATATATTCATAAAAAAATCTGTATGTGAGAGAAAAAACTCCTTATACATATCATATTTTTTTCAAAGGCGGAATTGTTATTAGTTTCTCTTTATATATTTTTTTCTATTTGTTGTCAACTAAATTTATGTTTTTAACAAACAAATAAATGTAACTTTGAACTTTTGAATGACTTTTGATGTTTTCCAAAAAAAAAAAAAAAAAAAGGAAACTTTCTTAATATTCTTTTCTTACTGAATTGCATTTTTAGATTTTTGTTTTTAAACAAATTTTGAATCAACAAAATTTTATTCGTTTTTACATACAGTTAGTGACAGTGACAATAAGATTACAATTGTTGTTTTATAAATTTTATTGTAGTATTTGTGTTCTTATTTTTGTATATTTCTTTTTCTATTTTGCGATTTCTACTTTGTATCATGGTCTTCAATCTGCGAAAATTCATATTTTCTTGAAAAGCTTTGTTGTAGAATTTCATGATTTTTTAGGAAAATAATACAAAATAAGAATAAATGTTCACTTACGCTAACTTTTAGAATTATACAAGTTACAAACAATAAACAGAATACGGGTAAGAAATAATAGTTGTAACTTTCAAAAAGCTTGATAAAATAGTAATTTTGTTGTAAACTGTAACATAGAAATGAAGTTGTCAGTAAACAAAATTTTAACAATTACATAGATCTCTTCAGTTATTACTTGGATAATATTTTGTGAATTGTAAACGATTCATTTTGTTTATTGCAACAATTTGTGCAACTTATACAATGAAATACGATGCACTGAGAGAAATCGTTTGGAAAAAAGTTATCGGAAGTAAAATTTATAACAACATTTATATCCATTTAAATCCAAAAAAATTACATTAAATTTTAAAATGTTATAGTTTATGTTACGATATTGATCAATCTGATATTGAAATTTTAGATGCCACGCACAGTGTTTTGTTCTATAGACAAAAACCAAAATAAAACGAGAGAGGAAGATATAGTCGGTCAAGCCCGACTATATGATACCCTACACCATTGTGTACATTAAAATTCGGCAGGGATCTTTTATTAGACTTGGGGCCAATTTTGAATTTTGGATTAGAATACAGAATATAACGTAGATACTACCATTTATATGAATTTATTAACTTTTGGGTGACTCCCGAAAAAAGGCCTTATATGAGAGCTATGGTAAATTATAGACCGATCTTCGTAAAATTTGGCATTATCATTTACATTTATATAAAACTTATTTGTCTCAAATATTAACTTGGTACTAACATTTTAATGGGATTTATGCCCTTTAAAGTGATTTTCGAAAGAGGGGTTTATATGGGAGCTATGGTAAATTCTGAACCGATCTTCTTGAAATTTGGCACACATAATTAAACTTATAAGGAACTTATATGTACCAAATAGTGCTACGTTTAATGGATTTATGATCGTTAAACGCTTTTCCGGGAGGACATTTGTATGGGGGCTAGGTGAAAGAATGGACCGATCATAACCAGTTTCAATAGGGTTCGTCCTTGGCCTAATAGAAGATCGTGTGCTTGGCCTAATAGAAGATCGTGTGCTCAGGAAGTGATTCTGAGTCGAACGGTATACTTTAAGGTGGTGGTCTGATGGTTTTTTCTATGCGTTACAAACAAACATCAGCACAAACGCATAATACCCCAACCACCTATGGTGAAGGGTATAAACATTGACAATATAAATCATACAATTTAATTTTTTTTTTGGAAAAAGATATTTTTGTAGTTACTAGAAGGCGCCAAAGACAGAGAATTTAAAGAAAATATTAATGAAACAAAAAGCTGGTTTTAAACTGTTTTAGGAAAAAAATATCAAAAATTAATTTTTTGATGAAATGCGTCAAAGTTTTGTTTTTTTAATACTTCAGAATATTTGTAAATTAAAACTATTATTTTTAAAATAAAGTGTTTCGAATATATATATGGATCATACATGGGAATATTTCATTGAGCATTGAATTTTCATTACCATTACTTAAAAAAATTATAGTTTAAAAGATTTAACTACCATTTAATGATACTGATGAAATTACAAAAAAAAGCTCAAATACTAATTATAATTACTGAAGAAAGCATTGTTTGTATAAAAAAAAAAACAATTTTTTCAAATGTGTTTCTAGTATTTGTGGAGTAATTTAATATAGTTTTAATAAAAAATTTTAAATCATTTAAATATAAATCTCAATTACAGCATGATTTAACAATTATAAAATGCAGTATTTTTAAAAATTATGCAAAAATATATGTACCAAATAGAAGAGTAAACGAATACAAATTAAATATAATTAATAAAAAAGTAGCTAGAATTGTACGACAAATTCTGCTAAATAATGACAATGAATTTATAAAATTAAATCATTATTTAATGATAATTATTTTTTTTTAATAATTATTAATGAAAAGATATCATTAAAAAACACTACCATTATTTAAAATAATGGTAATGAAAAAAATTATAAGTACCATTGTTTAATTTAATGGTAATGAAATCGGCAATTCATTAGTCGATTTAATGAATTACTCCCATGTATGATATGGATATATACTTAATATTATTTTATGAATGCTTAATATAAATAACTTATGTAGTAGCTTTGGATTTTTTATTTGAATTTCGTTTTAAAACTTAATAATTTTTCATTCTTTGTAAAAACTTTAACAAATAAATATCTTTTGAGTAGAAAATCTCTTGTTATCTATGGTGGACAAGATGTCAGTATGTCAACTAAGGTTTAAATTGGAAAAAAGTAATGAAAAAGTAGTTGGATCAAAAGCTGTTCTTAAGTTTCGTTTAATGAATATTGTAGCAAAAGAAACCGAGAATGCAGAAGACGAATATGTTACACCAGATGAACTCGAAAGAGAGGAAATAGACAGACCCAGAAAGTTCATCAAATTGTGGAAGAGAACCTAACTTTTTTCTAAATTTTAAAGATGTCGAAGGAGCTGTAGATACATTCAGTGGCGAAGATCTTGATGTTTCTATAGAATATTGGTTGTCAACCATTGATGATTTGATGAAGATGTTTAAATGGACCAGTCAAGAAACAATTATCTATGCACGAAAACAACTAAGAGGAGCTGCAAAGGCCTATATATTTAGACAAAAAAACATTCATTCATGGGACATGTTTAAAGAAAAATTAGTTAATGAATCTTGAAGAAGTTATTTCTACAAAATTACTGTACTAGCATCTTCTATAAAATTGAATACATTATCTACAATTTCTTATATCGGTTCAAGACCAGTCAGTAGACAAAATAATTCTATATGGAGCGACAAATTTTGAAGAATTTAAAATGAAGTTTATTGAATATGATCGTTTTAAAACATCTAACACTAATAATCAAATTCGATTGAAATGTTTTAATTGCGGATTAAATGGACATACTGCAAACAAATGTCCAAATGCAAATCAAGGTATTAACCCTGGAAGGGCTTCTATATTTTTACCCTTCTGAGGGATTCGTTAGTCGAAACAACTAACACTAAATTTTACTAAAAATATTTCAAGACGTATCATTAAAATGAAAAATAAAACAATTGATTTTTGGTTAATGAATTAATTTAAATAAAATAACAACAAAAATTCCTA
Organism: Protophormia terraenovae; assembly: GCA_951394005.1. NCBI lineage: Eukaryota > Metazoa > Arthropoda > Insecta > Diptera > Calliphoridae > Protophormia > Protophormia terraenovae. Next base: position 94,934,455 of record OX596077.1, read on the forward strand.
AATACTTTCCGTTGATTTCAAAATATTAAGCAAAAACTGAAAAGACCTCTATATTTGTACTTTTTCAGAGATGGTGTTACATAAGTACTCTTTTTGTTAGTTATGTAAAAAAATTGAAATAGGCAACATATGTTTTTTTTTTAATTATTCTAACCAAAAAAGAGTTTAAAAATAAATGTTTTTGCATACTCAGTGCATATTTCAAATTTGTGATTCTTTTTTGCATTTTTTTTTTTACAGTATACCTTAGTAGTTTTGTGTTTTTTAGCCGCAGAAGCTGTACAAATCTTATTTTTTCTTTTCTAAAATTTACACTATTGTTATAAATTTACCTGGATATAGAAGATTTTCGAAATTTTTACGATGCTTGGTTGTTATATTGGGTGTAGAACACAGTCGATAAGACATTTGTCGCTAAATTAGATCCTTACGCAGTTTTTAAGGAAATTTTATAAAAAATGGTACTTTAATTGTTTTTAACATATTTTTTGAATAAACTATTAATATAATTAATATTTAGTTTGATGCAGAAAATGTAGAGCAGCACCGATAAGTCTTGATTTAGTGAGATATTTCACTGCATATTTGGTCGAAATTATCAATCGCTTCCTTATGTTTTATTATAGAACTCATAAGATGAAGTCGATCTGTAATCGTTAGTACTTTATAATATGGCTTTATTCAGTCTTCAGCATGACTTTTCTATTTGATATAGGTAATAGATCTTCCTCATCATCGCACAATGTCACGTTTATCCAAATTAGAACGACAAAAATACGAAAATAAAAGCTTATTAATTGAAGTAATTCTTTCGCATTTATTAGTAAACATATTATATATTATGGAAAAAATACTAAAAGTATTGGAAAGTGTCTATAGCGCGAATTATGGGTTTTCAAAGTAGCAACTTTTAAAAATATTTTAATTTTACTTCAGATATCTCAGTAAATACTGCAGATATTGATATGGTTCTTTTTGGTATGTAATAATAAATGTTTCCAAATTATTCTATTATAATTTGCTAGGTTAAAAAATCAATACTGAAAATATTGTTTTTTATTTAAAAGAAATCTTAATATTAAAAAATATATATTTTTGGAAATTATATTTTTAATGGAATAGAACTAAAAAGTTCCAATGAGTTCCAATTTAGAAATACGATTGTTATATAAAATAATATCTATAAAATTATATTTGAGAATATTGGCTGCGACTTTTTGCGAACTTTTAAAATATTAGAATAAAATGGGCGGTACCTCATATTAGCAATTTTTTAAGAATTATTTAAAAATTTTAAGGTAATGGCTGAAAATTTGTTATGCAAATGTTGCACTAAGATTGGTGTGATTAGATCTTGCCACACCTACTTTTAAGATATTCTTTATTTTAATAAATTTTACAAAAATAAATCCAAAATTCTTACAAATAAAGTATTTTTTTTAGTATGGGAGTGGCAGCGATTTTACCCTCCCATTTTTAGTGGGAATGTTTACAGCCTTATCTACTAACAGAATATACAATTTCAGACCAATATCTCCAAAACTGGATTTTTGTCGTTCTAAAACTGTCAAATGTGACACTGTGCACCGTTGTGTAATGTGAAAAAATATACTTATGTGTTGTTAAAATTATTTCTTGAAATCATATTGTATTTATTTTCTCCCAAAAAATATATTTCACACTATAGGAACAAATATTAAATATACTGCATTACTTTATTTATTAAATTACTTTATCGCTAAAAGTTCAAAAAGTCACACTAAGTGTTTCGACTAACAAGGTTGTTTAAAATACTAACTTCCATACCTCTCACATTTCAAGGCAGGTGTTATACCAAAATTCTCAAAAAAAATATGCAACGAATAAAGAAATATCACTCAAAGTAGCATTGTTGTTAGTCGAAATGACTAACGAAGCCTTTTCAGGGTTAAATGTTTTATGTGTAATCAGTTCGGATATATTTCTAAAATTTGTCATAACTCTATTGCTTTTAATCAAGATGTTGGTAAGAATGTTTCGATGTCAATATTATATATAATACAAAAATTTATCCTATTGTTACAGTTAAAATTAACTCATATCAATTTAAAGCATTAGTAGATACTGGTAGTATATATATATAGTATATGTGTTAATGGAGAGAATTTGATGCGAATTTTTATGTTATGCCAAAATAGCATCGTAGTTCATACGATGCTATTTTGCGTAGAGAATTCTTAGAGTTATTTGAATTAGACGTGGTTGGAGATTGCTTATCTTTGAAGAAAAATTCTAATTTAAAATCTATTCCATTTTCTTCTGAAACATATCATTGAAAATCAGAGTTGGGGGTAGTGCACTAAATTTGCAGTTTCCACTAACACTTAGTGACAGTGCAAAATTTTTAACTACAATCTTTATTTTTTAGTGGTGAGTTGAAAAATATCGGCCTCACTCAGCTTGTGATAGTGAAAAAATCTTTTTTTCCACTAAAATTAATTAGTGATAGTTAAAATTTTTTCAGCTTAAGCCTAGTGCAACATTTTTTCTTCACTAAATACTTTAGTGCAAAAAACAACCCCCCACTAATGTTAGTGGAACTTAGAAATTGTTCACTAAATTGAAAGATGACCTAATGTTTTTTTAAACTTTCTTCACTAAATACAAAATAAAGACTAATCCCCATTTTCACAAACTAATTTTAAACTTAAAATGTATTATAAAACATATATTGTATGCAAATATATTCTCTTAAATATTCCAATTTCCAAAAATCAATTCGTAATGAATATATCATTCGGGATACCAACATTTTATCTCTCTAACTTTAGGCGTTCGGTCTGTGGAATGATGAATTAGTCAGTAACCTTACTCTTTTATATATGGATGTCTCAATATACACAAATACGCTTATAAGATTTCCAAAACACACTAAAAGAAATTTAAAATTATGTAGTGTTGTTCTAAAACGATTATAAATTTGATAGTTACAAAATTAGTTCTGTGAGTTGTGATTAATTGGAAAAATGTCATGTTTATGTTTAGTGAAAAAAGAAAATTCATATTTATGTTTAGTGAAAAAAATTTATTTGCAGCTTATGTGTAGTGACTGTTCAGATTTTGCACTATTTAGTGTTGTGCAAATTTTTTCACTACCACTAAATTTAGTTATAGTGAAAAAAATTGCAATATCACTAAAATTTTTTAGTGGTAGTGAAGAAATGTTTCACTATAACTATAGTGGTGGCAAATAGTTAAAATTCAAATTTTTTTTCACTATAGTGCGATTTAGTGAAAAGCTGAATGCACTCACAATTTAGTGCACTACCCCCAACTCTGTTGAAAATATCATTGAATTATATGTAGATAATCCATTTAAAGATATAATTTATGAAATGTACAATACATATCGTCCTAAAAAATGTATAATTGTCCAGTTCAGGCAAAACTTATTTTAAAAGATGAAACTCCTATTTATATACGACCAAGGATATTAGCATCGTTGGAAACTAAAATTGTATCAGATCAAATTGAAAAATGACTTAAAGATGACATAATAATTCCTTGTGAATCAGAGTTTTCAAGTCCAGTTGTAGTTGTAAGAAAAAAAGATGGCGGCTATTGACTTTACGTGGACTACCATAAACTTAATAAAGAAATACATAAAGATAGATTTGCTATGCAGCGCATCGAAGATTGAATTAAAAAACTGGTTAATGCAAAGGTATTTTCTACAATTGATCCCAAACATGTCTTTTTCCATGTTCCAATGCACGAAGACAGTATAAAGTACACTGGAAAATATATGTCTTAAAGAACTCCATTTGGCTTATGCAATTCTCCATTAAGTTTAAATAGATTTGTTTCCTGTGTACTTTCAGATCTTTCAGAAAAAGCTGTTATTTAATATGTGGATGACATTATAATACCTGCGAAAGACTACAGTGATGGAACTTTACGGCTTCAAAAAAGTTCTTGATGTATCGGCTAATAATGGTTTGAAGATAAATTGGAAAAATTGTAAATTTTTAAAAACAAAAGTGGAGTATCTTGGATGTACTATATTTAATTCTCGATTATATCCATCTGAGGTAAAAATTGATATGACCTCAACTTCATGTGATCTTAAGAAATTATGGAATATTTAATCGGGGATCGATATATGTTAGTATTGGCCGTGTGGATATATACTTAATATTATTTTATGAATACTAAATTTAAATAACTTATGTAATAGCTTTGGATTTTTATACCCACCATCAAAAAGATGGGGGCATATTGATTTTGTCATTCTGTGTATAACATGTCGAAGGAATCGTCTAAGACCTCACAAAGTATATATTTTCTGGGTCCTGGTTAGATTATAAGTCGATCTAGCTATGTCCGTCCGTCTGTCTGTTTGTCTGTCTGTTGAAAACAGGATAGGGCTCGAACGGGACAACGTAGGGGGACGAAATTTGGCACAAATATTTTATATAAGGTTTGTTTGGTATTGAAAATGGGCAAAATCGGTTAATAAACAAAAAAGTTATGGGCTAAAAACTAGAAACACAGGGTGTCCGTTTCATTCTTTTCTGCTGATATTTCTTCATAAAAGCACGTACGACAACGAAATTTTGTACGTATAGTTCGGGGGTCGATATAAACTCGGACCCACCTACCATATAAGGTGAAAATCAACGAAATTGTGTTCAAATAGTTCAAGGACTAATGTAAACTTGGAAACAAAAAATGGGCGTTGTCCGCCCACTTTACCGCCTCCTTCCATATAACGTAAAATTTGAAAAAGTTGATGGTGGGTATATAGATTCGGCCGGGCCGAATATATTCGCGCTTGTTTATTTTGAAAATTTCTTTGGTTTTTATTTGTTTATGTTGCCGTTACTGGCAGTTAAGTTCAAATAGTGCGTATTGCCACTACGTTAAGTGGCCAAAAGTGATCGGTTTTTGCATTGACATTGCCTTATTATTAAAATTATAAAATTTACTTTAAAACCAAGTTGTAATAACCAAAAATAGATAAAGCTCACTTTATCGTTCACTTTAGTACCTAATGGGTAGGTTATAATAACGGCCCTTATATAGATTACATAGTCTCTAAGATTTAATATATACTCCGCTCAAAGTCAATTGAAAATATTTAAAGCAGTTACAGGCTAAGCAAAATAGCACTACTCACTGAAAAGTTACTCAGTAAAAGAAAAAATTTACAATTTCATATAAATAGGTTGATTTCTTCTTGAAATCAACAAAATTAATCATATTAAAAATGAAAAGCACTTTATTTTAATATAAAACAATATTTATATGTATCCACCATGACCGGATACACAACGTCACGCAATTCGGTATCATGTCAAGGTAAACAACATAAACCGCACAGATCAAAAAAATAATTTTGGGGACAGAAAAGATGTAATTATGACTGTACTTAAATTCTCGCGAAAAAACGATGTCCTTTTCATAGAAAATTAAAAAGCACAGAAATTTTGTCATACATAGAGAAATATATTGTTTAATTTTAAGTTTTTGCATGAAAAAAAAAAAATGCAAAATATATTTTACAACTTTTGAAGGATTGGATTAAACGTCACACAGTGGTCCCAAAACGAAATTTTTTGGAAATAATTCTGTAACTTTAGAACTGCTGGATGTATTTAAATGAAATTTTACATGGACAATCCTGAGCTGTATACCAATTGATTTGGAGGAGGACAGGTTCTCAGCAGGTCTGGGGGACGGGGGGTGGACCTCCAAATTTGGTCACCTCGGGTATGAAAATTTTTTTAAAAAATCGCCAAAATTTGATTTATGATTTGACTCAAAAAAAATTTTGCACATAAATAGTCCTTATAATTCTCTACAAAAAATATGCTTACATGTGTGGGTTATCTTTTTTACTTTAAGAGATATTTGGACCAAAGTAAAATTTTGACCCATTTTTGGACATGTTTTTTTAAAGTTTTTTGAACTTGGCGGGCACAATTTGAGTTCTACAAAGTTATTTAAAAATGAAATTGAAAAAAGATTCGGCTGTGCCGAATCTTTGATACCCTTCACCATATTACCATATTACCATCTTACTATCTTATCGACATCATATTACCATATTACCGACAAATAATAAAATTTTCGCCTTAACGTATGCTTTCATATTTTCACATATTTAAATCTAAATTTTTTTCAAACTACGAAAATTTGAATATATAAAAAAAAACAATCATAGCAGGCTTTGCTTTTAAAAAATAAACAACAATTCCATATTTATATATTTTTTATGTGTGTATATACAAACTGGCTGCATATACAAATAACAACAACAACACTGTTATTCATTATATTACTTCTGTTGCTAACTAAACTACTTGTCTATACAAAAAACAAAAAACGTCACTAATAGTCATTACAATGCTTAATATACATGTTTGTGTGTGTATTTATATTCTTAACAGATTTGTTTTTGGGCCATAACTCTGTTGATTATAAACGAATTTGGTTTATTAAAAAAAACGAAATTTTATAAAAACATTTATGACTGATCTATATAAAAATAAAAATCTGTAGCTTGAACAAGGGCTTCAAAAATAAAAAATTCGTTTTCCCCGATATCTCAGTTGTTACTGATCCGATTTATTAAATTTTTTCAGAACAAAAATTCAGAAAATAATTTCCGAGCCTCCTTTGAAAATTCGAAGTCCCTGGTATATGCAGGGGCTTCAGAAACTGAAAAACCGGTTTCAAAAACCGGTTTTTAAAGCATATCTCCGCCATTTATAAACCGATCCTGCTGATTCAAAAAACCGAAATTTTATAAAAATATTTGTGACCGATCTGTATAAAAATAAAAATCTATAGCTTAAACTAGGGCTTTAAAAAATAAAAAATACGTTTTGTCCGATATCTCAGTTATTATTGAACCGATTTATTTAATATTTTCAGAACAAAAATTCAGAAAAAAATATCCGAGACTTCTTTGTAAAAACGAAGTCCCTAGTATATACAGAGGTTTCAGAAACTGGAAAACCGGTTCTAAAAACCGGTTTTCTTAACATATCTCCGCATTGTATGAACCGATCTTGCTGAATTCCAATAGCAAAATTCTCGAAAGCATTTCCGATCGTATGATATATATATTATATATGTCAGTTATCGGTGGGCTTCATAAACGCCATTTCAACCGACACACGGACGGACGGACGGACGGACGGACATGGTCCTATCGTCATCATTTCTTACAAGGATCCCGAAAATGTAAACTTTTTTGCTCTCCGACGAAAATTGTGGGAATTACAAACGGAATGACAAACTTATATATACCCTTTACACCTGTGGTGAAGGGTATAAAAAATGTTGAAACTGCTGCACACATTTACCATAGAAATTGAAGGAAAATGTGCAAATTTTTCGAGAGGAGGTAAAGTTTCCGTTAGTTTTTAAACGATTGTGTAAAGTTTTTGTGCAAGTGTTTGGTATCTTTGAAAAGGTTATTACTTGAAAAATAATAATATATAATTAATAAAGTATTCCAACTAAATTTGTTTATTGAATTGATCAAAAAACGAAAATTTTTTGTATTTAGTGTCATTTTTCAAAAAAAAAAAAAAAAAAAAAAAAAAAATCATATTTGAACTTAAATAAAATCTACATTAATTCAGCTATCATTGTGAAATTTTAGTATAATGTAAAAAAATTTGTCGTTAAAAGAAAAAAGTAAACAGATTCCCAATTTCTTACTTCGAAATACCCAAAATTCCAGTTCGGGGGAAACTTACTTCAAAAATTGACTTTTTTCAGTAAAATGGTTACCCTGTCGTTATAGGAGGCGTGGCTTATTAAATATTTTTTTTGTGTTTAGCTAATATATGGAGGTAACTTTCCAAGGTATTTTTGTTTTAATATCAGCTTTGACATTTTTGTGCTATACAAAAAACTAAAAACACAAAAATTAAAATTAACTAAATTCTGATAGGGCTAGCGGGGAGACTGTTATCCCAACTGGCCTCGCATTTGGATTTTTAAGGGAAAAAATGTTACCACCTTTTTGAAAAAAATCACAAAAAATCACAATTTATTTAAAAATTTCAACTTACAGGATCCAGAGAATATTTTAGAAAAATTGTAGAACTCAAATTGTGCCCGCCAAGTTCAAAAAACTTTAAAAAAACATGTCCAAAAATGGGTCAAAAAAATATCTCTTAAAGTAAAAAAGATAACCCACACATGTAAGCATATTTTTTGTAGAGAATTATAAGGACTATCTATGTGCAAAATTTTTTTTGAGTCAAATCATAAATCAAATTTTGGCGATTTTTTAAAAAATTTTCATACCCGAGGTGACCAAATTTGGAGGTCCATCCCCCTACACTCAGATCCGCTGAGAACCTGTCCTCCTCCAAATCAATGGGTATACACCTCAGGATTGTCCATGTAAAATTTCATTTAAATACATCCAGCAGTTCTAAAGTTACAGAATTATTTCCAAAAAATTTCGTTTTGGGACCACTGTGCGTCATTGCCTAAAATTTTGGCTTAACATTTTTTAACTATGTGGTCATGAAATTTCATATTGTGGTTTCCCTGGTTATTACAGTGGACGCTCACAAATTAGAGCTTTCAGTAATTCGAACGTCCAGAAATTAGAATCAGTGTATGCAATATATTAAACGCTCTGAAATTCGAATTTAAAATTCTTATTTCCGAGCGTTTTTTTTTTTTTTTTTTTTTGTTATTTGAACAAGAAATCTCCAATTTATTTAAATTCTGTTTGAACATAGTACAACTAAAAAGGGGAATCACCAAATAATATATGTTTACTCCCTATTTGTCGTTTTTTTTTTTTTGTCGCATTTATGTATATTTGTGGCTTGTTTATTTGCGAAATTTGATATTTTGGCAGTCTCTATTAAAAAGTGAAAGTGTATCATTAGAAATGTCAAATAAACATAAAAAACACTTTATCATTGGAAACTAAAGTCAAAATATTAGAAAAGCTTGACAAAGGAGTTCAAGGGAAGTGGTTAGCCCCAGATTTTAATGTGACAACATCTTCAATCAGCTACATCAAATCACATAGAACAGCAATATTAAATGCTGTTTCCAACACATATCAGGAGGAAGGCCAATGTCAATATTTTATTGTTAGAAGCCGTTATAATTTGGAGAATAAGAGATGTTATAATAATTATCTTCATAAAATGAAATTAGACATTAAACGAAACCCGAAACTGTTTTATAATTTTATTAATTCCAAGCGAAAAACTTCCTCATACCCGACTACAATGAAAATTAATAATGAAATGTTTTCCAATGATAAAGACATAGCTAATGCATTTTCTGATTTTTTTGCATCAACATTTTTCTCGAGGAGATATAATAATCAATATCCATATGCTATCCCACATTCAACATCGATTAATATATTGTCCCTGGATGTTGAAACAGTTTTAAAATATTTAAAAAGTGTAAAAAATTCATTCAGTCCTGGTCCTGATGGTATTCCCACATGTATACTGAAAAACTGTGCGGATGTATTAGCAATGCCTCTTACTCACATATATAATAACTCTCTTAAGTTCGGTATTTTTCCAAAAAGATGGAAGAAATCCTATATAATTCCTCTTTATTAATCGGGTAGTAAAAGTACAGTTACAAATTATAGAGCAATTGCATAGCTTAGTGCTATTCCTAAACTATTTGAGAAAATTATAACATCGATATTATCACCACAAATTTCATCCATAATATCAAAAACACAGCATGGATTTTATCACGGACGATCAACATCTACCAACCTAATGGAGTTAATTCCGGTTTTCGAAGAAGATTGCAAACTGATGTAGTATATACAGATTTTAGCAAAGCCTTTGACAAGGTCAACCACGATCTATTAATTGCTAAACTGAATGCAATTGGATTCTGTGGTAACTTCCTTAAATGGATTTGTTCCTATCTGAAGAATCGTAAACAATGTGTAATGTTCAATAGCACATTGTCTAATTATGTGAATGTTACTTCCGGAGTCCCACAAGGCAGTCATCTTGGTCCACTATTATTTCTTCTTTTTATAAATGATCTTCCTAATTCCATTCATCATTGCAAGATTCTAATGTATGCAGATGATGTAAAGCTATTTCTAACTTTATCAAATAATGAAGATGTACTAAATCTACAATCCGATATATCCAGCTTTAATAATTGGTGCAACATTAACCTAATGGAACTGAATATTAAGAAATGTCATTGCTTTAGTAGTAAATTTTGATAAAAAACTCAACTTCAATAATCATATAATAATGACTGTGAACAAGGCATATGGTGTCTTAAGTTTTATTAAACGGTGGTCGAAAGAATTCACTGATCCTTACGTGACGAAGAGGCTATTTACTACATTAGTTAGACCTATTCTGGAATATGGTTCAGTAATCTGGGACCCACAATATAATGTTTACATTCGTAAACTTGAATCAGTCCATAAACAGTTTCTCCTTTTTTGCCTCCGGAACCTAAGATGGAACCGTGATTCAAACCTTCCTCCATATCGTAGCCGCTTGGCCCTTATAAAACTTCCAACTTTAAAAAGTAGAAGGATCGTTGCAAACATTTCGTTTTTCTTGAATATTGTTAATGGAAATATTGATGCCGAATATCTCATTAGTAAAGTATTCATTAATGTTCCAAATAGACAACTTAGATCATATGTTCCACTTTATATCGATTTCCATAGATCCAATTTCGCAGATTTTGATCCATTTCGTAGAATATGCATCGAGGTGAATAAATATTATGACCTAATAGATTTTGCTGATGCTGGTACTGAAATTAAAAATTTACTAATAAGCTATTTTAATTCCAATAATTTTGTTTACGATAGTATTTAATAATTATAGTATATTGTTTTAAATATATATTAACTTCTTTAATTGTAATTTGTTCTCAGCTGTTGTAGAATATATAGCTGAATTAATAAATAAAAATAAAATAAAGGCAATAAATCTTTGCACAGCGCTGAATATCTTAAAATGGAAAGTCGTCTGTATGAGTAGTTTTTAAATCAACGAGAAAAAAGTGTACACTGACTGGGCACATACTTAAACAGAAAGCTAAACAAATATTTAAAGAGGAATATCCCGATAAAGATGAAAATGCATTCCGTTTTTTAAAAATTTGTCGCGAGATTCTTTTTAGTGATGTTGCTTCAGTCATTCTTTTTATTCATCGATATCGTGCAAAGGTCGCTGAGATGGGGTTAATGGAATCACAAATATATAATGTCGATGAAACCGGATTATTTTTTCGTTGCCTACCAGACAGAACATATGTCTCTGCTTTTGAAAAAAACGCCCCTGGACATAAAATTCAAAAACAGAGAATTTCAGTTCTACTTGGTGCAAACTCTGATGGATCACATAAATTAGTTCCATTGGTAATTGGAAAAGCAAAAAACCCCAGGTGTTTTAAAAGTTTCAATAATCCTCTGCATTACAACTTTTCAAAAAATGCTTGGATGACTTCTCGGATTTTTCACGAATGTGCCCTAAATATGCCGATTACTCGAGTATATTTCACTATTACTTGAGAACGGTATGCACGATTTATATAAATGATATAACACGATATGCGGAATAAAATAATATCAAATAAATAAGAATCTGCGTTTACTTTTTTTCTATCACGCACTGATTTTTTTTTTATGGGCACGACTACTATGACCCTTTATGCAGTCATACTTGTATAACTCGAGAACAGTTTGTCCAATTAAGAAAAATTTAACTTTAATATATAGCGACCTAAATTGTCTATGAGATGAATTTACATAATTTTGTCCAGTTAATATTTCCGTAGTTATTCGATAATTAGTAAAGAAAATTTTAAAACTTATTTTTTTGAAAAGTGGTTGAAAATTTTGATCCACAACTCTGAAATTCTTGAGCGAATGAAAAATATTGTTAACGTACCTTGAAGATAATTTTCGTATGCATCTTTTGATGTATCACTTATCAAAATCGTGTAAAGGGTTCTTGAGTTATAGCCTAAATTTGACAAACCATTCTCAAATTTTATAATGTGACCGCTGAATAAGGTGATGATATTAGTCATGCACATAAAAAAAAAAATCAGTACCCGATAGAAAAAAAGTGAAAGCAGATTCTTGTTTAACTGGTCAAAATTCACCTAGTTCACCTATTTTTGTTTCAAGAAAAAATAAAAAAAAAATTTTTTTTGGCCACCACTGTATTTCTATTGAATTGTATGTAACATGGGTATTTTTTCTTGACTGTGAATAAAATCACGATTTGTGCATCAATTTTAAAGATACACGCAGCTTTAAGATAAAGATGATAAACTGTAACATTTTAGATGTTTCCATTTATTAAAACAAATTTTAGTAACAAAAAAATCTAAAATGTTGCATGAAAATGATTTTTTTCGGACACTTATTTCAAAATAACTCCGAAACTATTGAGCACATAAAAAAATTAAGTTCGGGTGATTTGAAGATATTTTTAGTCCACATCTTTTGGTGTATCACTTTGGTCAATCGTACACACCGTTCTTGTTATGAGGAAATATACTAGAGTAATGGCCTTACTATGGGCGAAATATTAGACACGCCCATAAAAAAAAAACCTAGACCTGATGGAAAACACTGAAAGCAGATTCGTGTTTAGCACATCAAAATACATCAAGTCCAACTATTCGTCTATGGGGGAGGATTTTTTTGTTGACCAGTGTTATATGTCAAACAAAGATTAGTTGTAAATTTGGCCATTGTGCAGTCTATCCCTCCAATAACTTTTAACTTTATTATTTAAAATTTTTTTAATACATACAGTGTCTCACTAAAGTATTTGAATTTTTTAAATTAATAATTAAAACGGTTTAATTACGTGATTTTAAAAAAATTAATTCTAGATTTATTAAATTGCATTTGTCTATTTGTTAACTTTATAATGCAAAAAAATGCAATCAAAAATATTTCATTGTATCCAAGTTATTCCAGAATGAGTATGAAAATTCATCGAATTAACCTCACAAAAGTATTTGAATTTCTATCACCTTTGTATTTAAGAATTTCAAACAAAATACAAATTGGAGAAATTCATGTTTTTTTTTTATTAATAATTGGTCACAGGTATCACAATTAAATGTTTACTAATTAATTTCCCCAATTTGGAGTAAAATTTTGGGGGATTTTTGGTGCAATTTTATATTTAATGGACTTAGAAGGTTGATTTAGAAAGAACACGCCTATTTTTCCTTTATAACTGACCAAAACAATATTTTTTTGTCATTATAATAAAAAAATAATAAGGTTTAAGTTCCTTATGAGTTTTTTGTTAAAACCCCATATACGAAGGGTCCAAGTCGATAATTATGAGGCATGGCACCATTAAAAATAGAATACCTTAAATATCAAGCCCATTTTGGTACCCTACGTATCAAAAATTTATTTCAAAATTTTGGGGAATATCTTCCCGTTATATAGCCAATTATAAATTTGAAGGCTAAAATACCTGGCTTTATGATATAGCTCCAAAATATACCTCGACATAATCGTACTTGGGTTTATTTTTCTAATTACTTAGCCATATTATTTTTGGATCAATAACTTGCCGACCAGAAATGTTGGAGCGAAACATTTTTAACTTTATTTTCATCAACATAAGTAATATTAACAGAATAGTAAACTTTTTCGGGTATTTTTACCTTTTTATAGTTCCCCTATACCTTGAAAGTCATATAGTTATGTAACTTAAAATATGCCTTTAATCGCGTTTTACACTATGGCTCCAATTTCTTTATATTTTTGTAACTGGTATCCAAATCTTCCATTAAATAATAGCTAATACCTACAGAAACACAATCTGAAAGTTTTGTTAAAATATGTGGACCAATACTTCAGTAAAATAGGCTCAATGTTGAAGATTTTTTAATTTTTAACAACATAATGAAACTACGTACCCCGCTTGGAATGTCAATATTTAGAACTTTTCCAGTAAAAATTATTTTTCAAAGACATGAAATAGCCCATTTATATTTCCGAATAAAACAAATTAAATTTAAGAAATAATTTAGGAAAAATTACCCGATTATTCCAATTTTCCCTTTTGCAATATACATGTAAAGAAACTTAATTTCTCTAAAATTTTACCCCCAAATTTATAAAAAGAATTAGTAAACGCTTAACACTAATACTTAATAACAATTAATATAAAAAAACATATCTTTTTTTTGCCTTTTTGTATTTTGAGTATCTTTTTGCAGCATTTGGTAGAAGATAACCCAGGCAAAAAAATCCCATTCGTAAAAAAATTATTATTTTTTATTTACATAATTTTATAACTAAAAATATTTCATTTTTTATTTAAAAATTAAAATTCACTAACTTATGTGAGACACTGTATGTAAAATATTTTAGTTTTTTGTACTGAATTGTTATGTTTTTTAATTTAATTTATAAAAATACATTTAAAGTCTTTATCAAATAAAATTGAATTAAAAAAATTCAAGTGTTTTATTTTAGTTTCTGGAAGTAAATTTACTCAATTTTTTATTTTTTATTCGTAAAAAAAATAAACGTCCAGAAATTAGAATTGCCTCAAAAACAAAGCGGTTCTAATTTGTGAGCGTCTACTGTACTTAAATTTATTTTGCTTGTAGATATCTTAGAAATGAGGACTTTAAAATTTATTATGAAAAAAAAAAAAAAAAATATTAATTTTCAATATTATTTTAAAAATAACAAGAGGTTTAATGTAACGAAAACCTTGAACCTATTCTGTTGAAAAGCAGTGTATGTATAATTGTAACGCTTCCACTAATCTTTATTAAAAAACGAAATAAATTCTCTTTTAAAATTATAAATATATTTTGTCAATTTTCTTATACTTTCGAGTAAATTCAATTTGTTGTTACAAATTGACTATCATTTGATTTACATATTTTACATAATTTTTACATATTGTCAAGATTTGCATTTACATGTGTTTGCAAGCATGTACTACGACGGTGCACACTTACACCCATTATATACATACACAGGGGCGGATCCACTGGGGGGAAAATCGGAAATTTACCCCCCCCAAAAATGGATTTTCGAACTAAGAAAAATTAAAAATTTGCAATAGAAAAAGGAAAAAATAAAAATTCCTTAAGAAAAATTTTCTATAGTGAAAATAAAAGAAGGTAGAATGAATTTACTTTCAATATACTTAGTCTAAGAACGGCCAAACTATGTTTAGAAAAATTATTTATCTTATTTTTCCTTCGAAAATTTTTAAATAAATAAATGGGTTTTTAAAATTAGGAAAAATACAGGATATGCAATTCCTATATTTTTGTTTCATTAAATTCAAGCTTGAACTTTACATACGATTAAAAATGTATATGTCAATAAAAAAATTATTGTATAAATGCTAGTTTCATCAGTCATATTGAAATTACACTAACTAATGTTTTAATATTACTTAAAAATTTCGACTTCATGAAAAATATTTTTTATTTAATAAATCCGAATCTTTTCAAAATTTTGAACGAAACAATTTTTTAACATCAAAAATGAACAAAAGCATTTACACAGAAAAATGTAATAAAAGTTAACAATATTTTTAATAAGTAACACAAATTTTTTTCCAGCTCTTTTACACAAAATATAATATTTTTTTTCTAGATTTAATAAATTTTACATATGATGGAAATTTTGGTTGGTTATAGATTTAATTTATAAATAAAAATAAAGTCTAAAAATTGTAATTTTTCAAGAAAAATCTTTAAAAAATGTTTGTTGAAAATATTCATAATTTTGTGTTAAGCAAAAAATTGTTTAAATAAAAACTATTACTTAAACATTTTCCCAAGAAAATGTCTACCATTTTCCTAGAGGACGATGACAAAAATAATACTTTTCGCTTAATTTTACCCAAATATTTTATTAAACCTTCTGAAAATTGTAATGAAGAAATTAAGTTGTTTTTTCTTTTGCTTTCTTGAAAAGTTATTGTACTTTTTGTCGCTCACCTGTATGAACAATTTTCATATTTAGAAATTAATTTTTAAATGAACTCTATAACATTGAAAAATCACTCGGGAAATGACAAAAATATCATCATAAATAAGTTTTTTAAATTTCCAATGCCTCTCAAAATTTGGAGTTATGCTTTTTAGGTTCCTGTATTTTTTCCATTAAGCTTTTTTGCAAGTAGAATAATCAAGTTTGTTGTCGTATTTATTTCTTTGGTTTGGAATTTTTAGAGATTCAATGCATTAGAATTTTTCTGTAAAATTCTACAAAAAATATGCAATCAATTTAAAAACATTTTTGTTGTGAATATAGCAAGATTTAGTTTTATTAGTTAGATGAAAACTGAAGAACTTATTCGATTTTATATGGAATTCCCCAGAAGGTATGCTACAAATAAAGCTCAAAATTAAGTTATTTGCTTAAAATATATGAAAAATTTGATGATAAAATTTTTGAGTTTTTAAACGATTTTAAATATTGACCTCTCATTCTATTGTAAACAAAATATCATTAAGACTTAAGTATTAAAGAAAAATTCATTGTTGGAGTTTTAAAATAGAAAAGTATTTTAAAATATTTAAAAGCTACGTTCTTCCTAATCAATTAAAAAAATTAAAAGTTTATCTAAAATTTAGGGAGTTACGAGATTTTTAGTTCAGCAACTAATCTCAAAATTGTTTTTTCAAATTTTCTCAAAAATTGGTTGGTGATGTACTCAAGAAGATTGTTTTTCGAGTAAAAGTAAAAAATTATAAATTTGTAGCAGAGATCAAATAAAAACAAAGAACTCATTTTGTTCGTATATAACAAATTTTATAAAGTGACTTATTTATATAATTTTCACTAGATTTTCTTCTCGGTCTCCTCTTTGCAGAACAAACTATTACTATATTTTTCAAATAACAAATAATATATTCCAGCAAAAATTAAATTTAAGTAAGATTTTATTTCACATTTGAATGTTTAATTCATCCAATCATCTACTTGATTAATTTAATAAATTTTTTAATTGAAAAATTTTTTCTATTTTTAATTATTTGTAGTTTTTAGTAATTGCTATAATAATTTTTATGAGATTTGAAAATTTAAAAAAGTTTTTTATTCAATGGGTTATATACTAATTGTTTATTGGATACTTGTTTCGGTGTTATCAGATTAACTTCAGATTTTACATCCAAGTAAAAAAATAATTTTAAAAATTTCTCACATAACTCAGAGATAGTTCAGTGTGCTTGACATCCTTAGCTTTTTGTGTTTTTTTAATGGTGCAAAATAAAATAATTTAAATAAAGAATTTAAATTATTTTATTTTGAACTATTCAGGAGTAACACAAAAGTAAAAATACAGGTTTCATAATTAAACTCCATTCAATATTCACTGAAAATTTTTTTTTGTAATTAAGAATAATAATTATAAATAACCAGTTTTTCTGGCCAAAAAAAAAAAAAAAAAAATAGTTAAATTTTCATAGTTCAAAAATTATATATAAAAACATAATTTTTCCAGTGACGATAAAAAAATGTCCCCCCTCAAATGCTTTGGCTGGATCCGCGCCTGTACTTACATATCCATAAGTACAGATGTATGCTTGTTCATATGTATGCTAAACTGTTTGTTGCAATTGTTTATTGTTGCAGTATCAAAATGATACTGAACAATATATATAGATAAATGGAAATACAATGTAAATAGATGTTAAATAACCAACAAACATTCAGGTTTGATATCATACCTTAAGCAAATTTCAAATATGTGAAAATAGTAATTTAGAATTTTATCAAAGAAGATCAAATTCCTTACAAATTAAATTTAGTTTAAAATTTAGATTTGTGAATGTTATATTCGACTTGGCCATCTGAACCTTTTTAAAATTTCACTTTATATGAGAGGTGGGTGGTAAAGTGGGACCACGCCCTTGAACCACTTGTGCAAAATTTCGTAGATGTTTCCCCTTATATGAGAGGTGGGCGGTAAACTGGACGCATAACGCCCATTTTTGGTTTCCGAGTTTATATCGTGCCACGAACTATATGTACAAAAATTTGTATGCTTTTCTTTATGAGATATCAACATTAAAGTATGAATTGAAGTTACAACCTGAAGTGGGCACCCTGTGTTTCTAGTATTTAACCCTTAACTTGTGCGTTAATGAATCTATTTTGTCATTTTCAATACCAAACAGACATAAGTTTAATATTTGAGGAAAATTTCGTTAGCCTAGGTGGTCTGCTCCGAGCACTAACTTTCTTTCATTAGACACACAGACGGACTAACACAGTGAAATCGACTCAGAGTTTTATCAGGACCCAGAATATATATACTTTATGAAATCTTAAATTAATTTTTCGACATGGGGGCTATAATCAAACGTTTAAGTTGATGCTTGTTGGGTTCATGAATGGTGACACATAAACTCACACACACATATTGGTAAATAAAAAGAGAGAGAGAGAGAGAGAGAGAGAGAGAGAGAGAGATAAGAAATGTTATAAAATAATGTTGCCATGTCTTAGCATTTCTTTAGTTTTTTACAATTGTTAAGTGTCTGCCGAAAAGTATGCAATAGAAGTTTTTCATATTTTATATGTTTAACAGTGGAGTGATTTTAGTATAAAAAATATATATATATAAACATTTATTATTGTTATTAAAATAATTTTGATAATTAAGTTGACAGCCCAACCTTAAATATATATCTGTATTTTGTGGATAAAGTAAAATTTTTTCAAAATTAAAACAAAAAAATATATACATATATATATATATTTAAGGATTATTTTTTTACTTTCGTACCATTGTGCTTTTACAGAATATAATAAAATATGAATTTACAATATGAATAACAAGACAAAAACATTGACACAATCAAAATATGGTAAAAAACACAATATTTTAAAGATGTAAAAAATGTTTTTATAAAAACCATGCCACAAGTGTCAAATGGAAAAATAACAAATTCTGTAACAAGAAAATAAAACTTGTATTTATTTAGCAGGTCCAGCAAAATTTTGTACGATTTATACAAAAATACACTTGCATTTTATTAGAAATTGTTTTTATTGTTTCCCGCGATTTCATAAATGTTCAAGTCCTTTCTATAGAACTTAATGTGGATTTTTTAAGGGGTTTCTTGAATTTTATGTTCGTTGTGAGAGGGAATGGCCATAGAATACAACTGAAAGTTTATGGGAGAGACGTAAAGGTATTTCAGTTCTTAAAACCCTAATTCATGCAACAACAAAATAATTCATGCAAATGAAAAAATTTGTATTTTTTTTTTAATTTAGGTGTATCTTACATAAACTTCTAGTTGTATTCTGTGGCAGTTAGCCACTGTCCGTCCGGCTGTCAATCCATGATAATCTGTAGTCGTTTCAAAAAGAACTAAATAAAATTTCTTGCGTAAGCCTTTTTTAGCCCAATAATATATCATGTTAAAACTAATTATAATAATGACTCTATCATTATTTCACCCAGCCCTCATATACATATTTTTCTCGGTAATAACTCAAACGCCCATAAATGTTTTAATTATGTCCTTTTTGCTTAAAATTCATCGCAGATTAGTTCTTTCTAAACCATAAAATTTTATAAACTAAATTTTGAATGAATTGGTTCATAATTGATCATAATAAAAAGTTTATAATAGTATATTCTCTTAAAAAAACTGTGCAAAATTATTTTTTTTACTTCGCGTTTAGATAGTATATTGCATTAAGTTTGTCATTTATATTTGAGTAAAGCAATTTAATTTATTAATTTCTAATTTTTTCTTTATTCAAAAAGTGAAACAACAATAAAGGAAATAAAAAGTAAAATAAATTTTTACTCCAATTACTCCAATCCAATTATTATGATCCCATACAACGATAAAAATAGAAGGAGTTGTCGTAGCAAATTGAAACTTGATACGCATATTACTTTAGGCCTAAAATGAATAAATACGAAGTTTTGTAAATCGGCGCAAGGACGCGCCTACCTCCCATATGTCCTGAAGATAAAAACTAATATTTTTCTAAAATACTGGTCTGAACTTTACCAATTAAACTTTGAACTTTTCCATTAAAAATAGCTTGCTTATCAGTCTGCTAATTTATTTTTTAATCGGAACAAGTACATGCCTATCTCACATATATTCTGGAATTAAAAAATGGATTTACTGCTCGAATATTGGTCAGAATTTGTGGTTGCAGTTAAATATAAATTATTTTTGAGTCTGCCAATTTGTATTTGTATCGGAACAAGATTATCGGACCCCCACATTAAAGTATACCGTTCGACTCAGAATCTTTTCTTTAATTCGACTTTCTGAGTCGATTTAACGATGTCCGTCCATCTGTCTGTCCATGTAAACATTGTGAACAAAATACAGGTCGCAATTTTAAAGATATCTTGATGAAATTTGGCACGAATACTTATTTTGATACAAGGACGAAACCTATTGAAAGGCCTAATTTTTAGCTCATACACAATGGTGTAGGGTATCATACGGTCGGTCTTGACCGACTATAGTTTCTCTCGTTAATTTTATAGAAGGAGGTGTCGCAGAAAATTTAAATTTGGCACATATATTACTTTAGGCTCAAAGTAAATATATACAAATATTTTTTTTTAAATAATGGTCAAAACAGTATAAAAATTTGCGATAGCCATTGGAATAGATTTTTATAGGTCAGACAATATTTGATTTAATAGGAGTAAGGGCATACCTACCTGCCCTAAGCACTATCATTTTTAAATATTATTTTAATTTCTGCACCCACATTTTATCTTCAGTAACTTATTAATTTGTATAATTTCTCCGGATTTCTGGTCCAACATTTATATTTTTTTAGTTTTCAAATTGTATTAAATTCAATTAAAGCAATGTCGATTTAACATCACGAAATATTTTAACATAAAGAACTCTTTGACTTTTGTGTAAGAAAAAAATTGGAAATTTTTTGAACTATTATTTTTTTTAGCTGTGGCAAAAATAGAAAATAATTATTGTTTTATAAATTAAAAAACAATACTAAATTTCAGAAATAAACAAAAAATTTAATGGTTTTTTAGGTTTTAAGTAAAAGAATATATGTAAATTTGAGCAATAATATATATTATATTTGAAACACTTTATTTTAAAAATAATACTTTTAATTTATAAATATTCTGAAGTATTGAAAAAATAAAATTTCGACGCATTTTATCAAAAAATCATTCTTAACAATTTTTTTCCTAAGACAGTTTAAAACCAGCTATTTGGTTCATTAATATTTGTTTTAAATTCTTTGACTTTGGCTCCCTCCAGTAGCCACAAAAATAACTTTTTCAAAAAAAAAAAAAAAAAAAAAATTTAAATTGTATGATCTATATTGTTACCTTTCTAAGAACGTATTTTTCAACGCAATTTGAAAAAAATTTTTATTTTGATTTTTGTCCATGAAACAAAGCACTGTGGAGTGGTCTTCTATTTAATATTATTGCTGTAGCCTACAATCGAGTGTGAATGTTGAAACACATTCAACTGCTAACTAACCAAACATTTTGTATGTACACGCAAAGAAAAAATTGGTTCCTGTGACCATCAACTAAGAGCAACATACTATGATTGTAATATATGATTCCAGGTTACAATAAGTATATTTGTACGTAATCATTATTATGATTCCAATTTATAATTTATTATTAAGGTTTATAACCTTATTAATAATTTTTAGTAAGTTTTATAACCTTTTCTTAAGTATTTCTTTCAATTTCATCATGTTTTTATCATTTAATAATTCCATGTTATCATATATGTAAACTAATTTCATCATATATATAATTCCATTTTATCATATATATGAACTAATTTTATCCCATTTTATCATATATATGGTCCCATATTTTCATATTTATATTCATTTGTACCACGATATGTGGTACATTCATCATACTGAATAAAAACAAAACTTGTCAATTTATATTTGTTCATATATAAACTAAATGAGAATTATAACTACTGGATTGATACACAAAAATGTGTATTCAAAAGGCATTAAAAGTTAATGGCTTAATGGTTGTAGAATTAACCAAATTTGTAAAATGAAATGAATGGTTATGTAATTAACTAAATTGTTGTAGAATTGACTAAATGATTGGATTTATTCATAAATATAATTTCATATAAACATATTTAAATACATATTATAATTCAGTGAACCATATTAAAATTTTGATTGTGGGTAATCATTAAATGATTAATTAGAATCATAAACGTTGCTATCATGAACACAGTATATTTAAATCAATGAAAAACGGCTATATAATCATTGAATAGTTGTGGTGATCATACTGTAACCATGTTTTTTCTCTGCGTGTAGACAAAGTTTTTTTTTTTTTCATACCATAAGTGCCGATGGCTAGTGCTTTGAGAACCTTGTTTTGACTTCCCTATTTACTCGTAAAAAATCAAAGGACTGTCTGAATATTTGAGTGGTTCACCGTTGGAACTTTTTCTCTATTTACAATAGGGTTGCCAGACGGGCTTGAATGAGCTTGATTGTCAAGATATTTTAGGCCTTGTCAAGTTTCAAGCTAAAATACAATTTGTCAAGCTAAAAATATTCTATACTACTTCAAAATCTCTACAATTTAAATTTCTTAAAAAATATAATACATTTTAGTCAAATATAAAATGTATGGTTTTCTCTGCATCTCTGATTGTATGCATTTTTGCTCATAACTGACAATAAATGCAAGAAATGATTGTAAAGCTTTATTTTATTGTGAAATTTATGAGTACTTAATATCAAATATATTTGTGATAAAAATTAAAATTAAAATGCGGCATCGTTCCAACAAATTTCAAAATTAATTTCAAATTTTGTAGTACCGGCAGTATTAAAGGATGAATCAATTGATTCAAAGGCTGAATTATTACTTGTTTTTCATAATATACATAATACATGGACTTGACAGTTTAGATTGTCATGTCAAATTATGTTCGTATTTATACTGTGATAGTAAAATTGCTAAAAAAAAAAAATTACTTTTGGTCGCATTAAAGTAGCAGCAATTGCAAGAAATGTATTGGCTCCATATTCACAAGAAAATATTCAAATATTTGAAATATAAAATCGTATCCATATGCAGTACAATATTTTAGTATTAAAGTTTCTTCAGTTTTAAATTTGTTTAACATTTGTGGTTATGTCAAGTTGATTTGTTTAAGATCAAGTTCAATTTTTCGAAATGTCAAGCTAAACTACCAAGCAATTCTGGTAACCCTACCTAGCCCCCATACAAATGTCCTTCCGGAATAGGGCTTTAACAATCATAAATGCCTTAAATATAACAATATTTCAATGAAATTCGACACAAATAAGTTTTATATAAGTAGAATCAACATTGCCAAAATTTATGGTCCATAATTTACCATAGCTCCCATATAAACCCACTTCCGGGAATAGCCCTAAAGTGCATAAAATCATATAGATGTTAGTATCAATGCATTGTTCTGTATTTGTATAATTTATTTTACATTTAGTAAAAGTGTTGATCTACAATTGGTCACAGGTCTAATTTTAAGCTCACACAGAATGGTATAGAGTATCATATGGTTGGTCTTGACCGACTATAGTTTATTTCGTTCGTGCAGTCGATAAAGATTGTTGATAAAACTATGTTGGTGATAATTGCAGATTATACACGGTGAAGAAATTTTTGTGCTATGGGTGGAGAAGATATTCAAATATTTTTGATATATCAGCTTTTTGGGTAATTTGCCAGTTTTAAAATCCCATTTTCCTGACATTACCTTACCACAGGCTAAAAATCGGTGTTAAGACTCTCCAAAAAGACAATATTTGACAAGTGATGTCAAGCGTGCTATCCCTAATTTTATGTGGGACGTGGTCCAGATAAAATGTTTCCTGCTACCACTTTTAAGACTGGAGTTGGTAAGTGACGACAATCATGATGCTGGATGGCTTTATTAAAATTTTTAGTTTCCAATTATCAATCCTTTAAGGTCACTAAAGAAATATTTAACCAAGAATTCAATTTGAATATTTCATCAATTTATTTTGGTTATAATATTTTGCTGGGTTATAACAAAACTTTAATAGTTATTTTATACAGTTGCTGTTGTTTTCCATTCAAGTTGCAACTAAATTTTTTTATTTATTTACATTTAACAATATGACACGGACAGCAGAGATAATAAATAAATATAAAAATATAAGAGAAATACAAATATAAAAAAAAAAAAAAAAATTCCAACGTCATGGTTGTTGTAAAACTTTCATGTTTTATATTTATTTATTTTTTGTTTTTTCGAATTATTTTTTCTACACTTGCATAAACTTATCTAAATTTGCACACTTTAAATTAAGTTATTTAAAAAATTCTTTTTAAATTATAAATACCCAATAAGTAGAGGCGACTGAAGCTGGAATTGAAAAATTGTAGAATTACAATAGAGCATTAATGACAATCGGTTATGTCCCATCTTATTTGATTCCTTCTTTGCTTTCAATTTTATTTATTCAGCATAAACATTTTAGGAGACACAACTAAAGTAGCAATAAAGTATAGTTTAAGGGATTTCCTTTGTTCAGTATACAAATTTATTGATTACAATTAATGTATTGTGTTTTCAAACAATTACTCAATTATATTTAGTTTTGTTGATAAAATTATAATTAATTTATTTTTTATATGTGTGTATGTATTTGCGTTTATTAATATAATAACATATTATTTATATTTTCATATAAAATACTTAATTCACTCTTGTGTACATAAGTTCATGCTAAATAATTCAATTAGTTGTGACTAAATAATGACGAATTTTATTAATATTAGATGACAAATTATCTCAATTATATTTAAATGATAGATTGAGTGGAAAATTATATTTATTGCTATACATATTAATTACATATTTTATTAAGAAATATATTCGGTCTTTATGTATGGTAAATTGAAGTTATCATTGCTTTGCTTAATTAAGGTATGGGTTTTAGCTTCCAATTAAAAAAAAAATAATAATAAAAACCGAGAGAGAAACTATAGTTGGTCAAGACCGACTATATGATACCCTATACCATTGTGTATGAGCTAAAAATTAGACCTGTGGCCAATTGTAGACCAACACTTTTACTAAATGTAAAATAAATTATACAAATATAGAATAATGCATTGCACTAACATCTATGTGATTTTATGCCCTTTAGGTCGATTCCCGGAAGTGAGTTTATATGGGAGCTATGGTAAATTAAGGACCGATTCTCATAAATTTTTGGAATGTTGTTTCTAGTTATATAATACTTATTTGTGTCAAATATTAACTTGATACTACCATTCGTATGGGATTAAAGTTAAAGTGATTTTCGGAAGAGGGGTTTATATGGGAGCTATGGTCAATTATGGACCGATCTTGAAATTTGGCACAAAGATTGAAACTTTTACAAAACTCCTTTGTACCGAATTTTATTATTGCTAGACGGACGGACGGACGAACATCGTTAAATCGACTCAGAAAGTGGTTCTGAGTCAAACGGTACACTTTAAGGTGGGAGTCCGATAATTTTTTCTGTGCGTTACAAACATCAGCACAAACGCATAATACCCCAATCACCTATGGTGGCGTAGGGTATAAAAAAATAGATTTTCTTCTAGTAACCACTGTAAATAAAAGTTTAGTTAAATACAAAAAGTATGGTAATATGTTTTTTTTCACTTCTGAAGTATTTTTCAAATGATATTTAATCCTAGCATGCAACAGACTCTTGTTTTTTGTCTTATGCATGCTGTAAAAACAACAAGAACGTTCATATGTATATCCATATATTTGGATAGAATATGAGTACAAATAAATACCTTAAAATGTTATTATTTATCCATTTTTATTGAAACTTAGACAGCTTCATCCAAAATGACTTTCAAATATGTTTTTAAAGATTAAATCAGTGATAGTCCTTCCAAATATTTAATTTTAAATTTTATTTGTAAGGCTACCTGCAGTAGAGTAATTTCATATCAAAACAGACAAAAACAGGAATTTTCGGATTTGGTATCTCCGATTTTAATGAAATTCGCTTCAGTTACTACCTATTGCAAATTTCAGACTAAAGGGTCTTCAGTCCGGTCCAAAAATATGACGTTTTCAAAATTAACAAGCGTGAATGTTATATTCGGCACGGCCGAATCTATGTACCCACCATCAACTTTTTCAAATTTTACGTTATATGGGTGGGGGCGGTAAAGTGGGCAGACCACGCCCATTTTTTTGTTTCCGAGTTTACATTGGTCTTTGAACTATTTGAATACAATTTCACCTTATATGGGAGGTGGGCGGAAAAGTGGGCACACCACTCCCATTTTTAGTTTCCGAGTTTATATCGACCCCCGAACTATACGTACAAAATTTCGTTATCATACATGCCTTTATTGCAGAAATATCAGCAAAAAAGTATAAGAACGGACACCCTGTGTTTCTAGTTTTTAGCTCATAACTTTTTTGTTTATTAACCGATTTTGTCCATTTTCAATCCCATACAAACCTTATATAAGACAAATATTTGTGCCAAATTTCGTCCCCTAAGTTTTCTCGTTCGAGCCCTATCCTGCTTTCAACAGATCGACTAAGAATCTAACCAGGACCCAGAAAATATATACTTTGTGGAGTCTTAAATGATTCCTTCGACATGTTACACACGGAATGACAAAATCAATTTACCCCCCATCATTTTGATGGTGGGTATAAAAAATATCAAATTTTTTACAAAAGTGTAGATACTTTACTGCTCATAACTTTTAAACTATACATTGTAAAATTCTATTTTTTAATTCATTTAATAAAAAAAGATATTGATATTGAAATGGTGTATATAAAATTTAATTACTATGAAAGGTCAAAATCGATAATATGAATATCAAAGCTGAATATTTCAAAAAACGGTATTTTATATTAAAAAAAAAAAATATATATATATATTAATAAATTAACTCTATTCTATACTCAAGCCAAAATTCAAGTTGGACAGTCTTTTGGTTTAGTATTTATGAAGCAAAATATAGCAAAAGGCTATTTTTTTTTGTATGTAAAAATTTTAAATATTTACAAAAATGAATTTAAAGATTATTTCTTTAAAAAAAGTAATAAATTTTATATACAAAATTTTACTTTAGTTTATATTTTGTTACATAACTCCTAAACTAAAGGAGTATCCAATTTGCACGGGTATGGACAAGAGCTGTGTTAACATTATATAGTTTTGTTTGGTATTGAAAATGGGCAAAATCGGTTAATAAACAAAAAAGTTATGGGCTAAAAACTAGAAACACAGGGTGTGCGTTTCATACTTTTTTGCTATTATTTCTTCAATAAAAGCATGTACTACAATGAAATTTTGTACGTATAGTTCTGGGATCGATATAAACTCGGAAACCAAAAATGGGAGTGTTCCGCCCACTTTACCGCCCACCTCCCACATAAGGTGAAATTGTGCTCAAATAGCACAAGGACCGGGCCGAATATAATATTCGCACTTGTTTTAAGTCTAATTTTGACCTTTGAACTTTTGAATTAAATTATCTTGCTACATGTAATTTTAAAGGCAATATCTTTATATCACTGGTCAACAAAAAATCCTCCCCCAAAGACGAATAGTTAAACTTGATGCATTTTGATGTGCTAAATACGAATCTGCTATCAGTTTTTTTCCATCAGCTCTGATTTTTTTTTTTTTATGGGCGTGTCTAATATTTCAGCAATAGTAAGGCCATTAGTCTAGTATATTTCCTCACAACTCAAGAACGATTTGAACGATTGACATAAGTGATACACCAAAAGATGCGGAATAAAAATATCTGCAAATCACCAAAAATTTATTTTTTATGTCCTCAGCAGTTTGGGTGTTATTTTGAAATAAATGTCCGAAAAAAAAACTTTTTTATGTAAAACTTTAGATTTTTTTGTTACTAAAATTTCTTTTTAAAAGTGAAAGCATCAAAAATGTTTCGGTTTATCATCTTTATCATAAATGTGGTAATACTGCGAATAAAATAAGGCATGAATCTTCAAAATTGATGCACAAATCTTAAATACAGTGGTGGGCAAAAATTTTTTTTTATTTTTTCTTGAAACAAAAATAGGTGGACTAAGTGGATTTTGACGAGTTAAGCAAGAATCTGCATTCACTTTTTTTCTATCACGTGCTGATTTTTTTTATGGGCATGACTAATATCATCACCTTATTCAGCGGTCAGACTATAGAACTCGAGAATAGTTTGTACAATTTGGACTATAACTCAAGAACCGATTACACGATTTTGATAAATGATACACCAAAAGATGCACAAGAATTGTCTTCTAGGTTTGTCAACATAATTTTTTATTGATTAAAGAATTTCAGAGTTATGGATTAAAATTTTCACGATTTTTCAAACTTTTATTTTATTTTTTTTTTTTTTGCTACTATTTACCAAATAACTACGGAAATATTAACTGCACAAAAAATTATGTAAATTCGGCCCAAAGATAATTTAAATTGCTATCTTCTTATTTAATTTTAATTTATCTTAATTGGACAAACCGTTCTCGAGTAATACAAGTGTGACTGCCTAAAGGCGGGGTCATAGTAGTAATGCCCATAAAAAAAAAATCGATACGTGATAGAAAAAAGTAAAAGCTGATTCTTATTTAGCATGTTAAATTCTATCTAATGCACCTATTTATGCCCTACACCACCATAGGTGGTTTGGGTATATGCGTTTGTGCTGATGTTTGTAACGCATAGAAAACGTTACCCAACACCCACCTTGAAGTATGCCAATCGACTCAGAATCACCTTTTAAATCGATCTGACGATGTCCGTCCGTCCGTTTGGCTGGCTGGATGACTGGCTGGCTGTCCATGTAAACCTTGTGCACAAAGTACAGGTAGCAATTTTGAAGATAATTCAATGGAATTTGGCACGTGGGACTTTTATAATACAGGGACGAAGCCTATTGAAATTGGTTGTGATCGGTCCATTATTTCGCCAAGCCCCTATACAAATGTCCCCCCGGAATTGAGTTTTAACACTCAAAAATACCTTAAAAATAAGAATATTTTAATGAAATTCGGTACAAAGAAGTTTTGTACAAAAATCAATCTTTATACTAAATTTTATGAAGATCGGTCTACGATTAACCATAGCTCCCATATAAACCCCTGTTCCGAAAATCACTTTAACGTACATAAATCCCATACTAATGTTAGTATAAAGTTAATATTCGACAAAAATAAGTTTTATATAAGTAGAAACACCATTGCCAAATTTTATTCGAATCGGTCCATAATTTACTATAGCTCCCATATAAAACCACTTCCTAGAATCGCCCTAAAGTGCATAAAATCATATAGATGTTAATATCTTTTTTTTATATATTTTATTTTACATTTAGTAAAAGTGTTTGTCTAATATAAGTCTCCTTCCCGAAATTTGATGGTCATACGTAATGGTGTAGGGTAACATATGGTCGGTCTTGACCGACTATACCTTTTATCTCGTTTTTTATTTAAGACGAATAAGTTCTTTTTTTTTTGCTCACTAGTGTATCTCCACTTAACTTTAGGTATGCATGGGTATCCTAACTTAACAGTGAATCCAATCGTGATTTGTACATCAATTTTTATGATACGTGACTTTATTTACTCGTAGTTTTGCTAGCTTTGAGATAGAGGTGATAAACTGAAACATTTTTAATGTTTTCACTTTGTCTTAGAATAACTCATTTGTCCAAAATCGATTTTTTTTTTTTGAGATAATTGTGAAACTTGTTAACCGTTAGAAATATTTAAATTAAATCACATGATCAGAGCTGAGGTGTTTTCGAGTTTATTTGGAGGAGTACATGCCCCTAGCCGGTCAAATTACTTTTGAGAAATACCCTTCTCTCAGTCTAAGGAGTGCGTTCGAAAAAATCTTAACATATACAATATTCAATAACTTGGAAACGGTTGATCTTAGAATTTTCTTTCTTTTTTTTATTTAATTGATAATTTATCACAGATCATAGAAAAATATAACTTTTGTAGTTCTATACACTACTTATGAACTTGTGGACCATTTCCGGAAACCCATTTTGATGAAAATCACGACAAATCAACATGGTTATTATTAAAAATAATAACTGAAGTATTCTTCCATGATAACTAGATCAAAAAGATTTTTTTTTTTTATCTTACACTAAGGGAAAAAATTCGATTCAAAATCAACAACGTTTGTGCTCACATTGGTAATTTACGGTAACAGCCTTTCGTTAACAAATTTAATAGAAAACATATGTAGTTTAACAATTTGATACCGAAATGGTTTCAACTTGGTGCCAATTAGGTATCGATTTTCAATAAGAATTGAACACGCAGTGTTTAATTTAAACACATACGGTGTAGATTCACTATTGACACAGAATGGTATCGTTTTCAACACGTATGTGATTGATATTTCTCTGTGTGTAGGAACCAATAATTTCATATTTATTTTTTTTTTTTAAAGGCAGGGAAAGGTAATATCAATATTTTAATGATCACGATTTATTTTTTTATTGAATAATAGATCAAAAAATTCAGTTTTAGAATTTTAAGATTTCTTTCTGGTAATATCACGATTAATTTTTCTATTTATTAGTAAGTAAAAAAATGCATTTTTAGAATTTTAAAATATTTTTTTGCAGAATGTATCCGTCTATACATTTGGGTTAAATGGGTCGAAATGGCACTTAATTTAGGGAAAGGTGGTATCAATACTTTAATATTTAGATTTAGTTTTTATGTTGATCAAAAAGTATATATTTTTGGACTTTTTTTAAGAATTCTAATGTCTGTCCTTCCGTCCGTCAGTTTATTAATTTGTGCAAACTTGCCAATTCAAAATAGTTTATTTTTTGAATCAATAAATCAATCGATTTAAAATTTTCTTTATTAGATATACAATTACAAAAGATATGATAAAATCGGTTTAAAATGTTGGGATATATGTGGAAAAGACTTGACTAACATCTTTCAAAATTTAGATTGTTGAAATTTCAAATGAATATATCTCGAAGAATATATAAGAGAATATTACATGCACGCATGTTTTCTAAAGGTTTTATTAAGTACTTTATGATGATATAAAAATTTTGGAAATCGGGTAAGGAAGAACATATGACATTTCATATGATAATAGTACCCTATTTTGAACCCCATAACTCCGCTCTTGAAGTGAATATGGGATCCTGCTCCTAAACTCCAAATACTACTATACTCTGCTACACCTATGTGAAATTTCGTGTAAATCTAAGTTAAAGATTTATTTCGATTCTGCCCTACTTTTTGTATGAAATCTACTTAAAAAAAATGATAATTTCTCAAATCGGGCTGTATATGCGCACGATTTTTTATCATAATATTAAAGTGGATAATATGTACTATTTTTTAGAAATTTTTCAGAACAAACATCCTGTAACATTTTAAGTTGCACTCCATGAAAATTTGTGTATTTTAGGACAATTTTCAAAAAAATACCAAAACGAGAGAAAAAGATATAGTCGGTCAGGCCCGACTATATGATACCCTACACCATACAGTATATTTCGGGGAGGGGTCTTTTATTAGACATGAACCCAAATGTGGACCGATACTTATAAGTGTAAAATAACACATACAAATACAGAATATTACGTTGATGCTGAATTTATTCACTTTTGGTGATTCCCGAAAAGGGGCCCTATATGGGAGCTATGGTGAATTATGGACCGATCTTTATAAAATTTGGTACTATCATTTATGTTTATATAAAACTTATTTGTGTCGAATATTAACTTGATACTAACATTTTAGTAGAATTTATGTCCGTTAAATTAATTTTTTGGAAAGGGGTTTATATGGGAGCTATGAGTAATTATGGACCGATCTTTTTAAAACTCGGCACATTTATTTAAACTTATATGAAACTTTTATGTGCCAAATAATATTAAAATATTGCTATATTTAAGGGATTTATGATCGTTAAACCCTTTTCCGGGAGGACATTTGTATGGGGGCTAGGTGAAATAATGGACCGAGCATAACCAATTTCAATAGGCTTCGTCCCTGGACCAAAAAAATGCTGTGTACCAAATTTCATAAATTTTGGTTCAAAATTGCGACCTGTAGTTTGATTACAAGGTTTACATGGACGGACAGACGGTCAGATGGACAGACGGACGGACGGACGGACATCGTTAAATCGACTCAGAAAGTGATTCTAAGCCGATTGGTATAAATTAAGGTGGGTCTTAGACCAATATTTTTGGGTGTTACAAACATCAGCACAAACGCATAATACCCTCCCCACCTATGGTGGTGTACATAGCTGTAACTTATGAATGAAATAAAAAATAAAAATACTTTTTATTTCATTTCTATTTCTTATTTCTAATTAAAAAATATTTGTTAATCAATCTATTATCTTTTGAATAAAAATATTAAGGATTTCTATTTATAATAAAACAATTGAATTTATTATAAATTTGTATCTGATTGAACATAATAAATTAAAAATTAAAATATTTTATTTAACCAAAAGAAAAACAAATATATTTTTATAAGGAGATAATCAGAAGTTTTTTATTTGACTATTTTAAAGTTTAATAATATTCAAAAGTATTTTATTTAAATAAAAAAAGTTCAACAAATTTTTCTGATTTTTATTCAAAAACTTTATATTCAAATAGAAACATTTAAAATAAATATTTTTATTATTTTATTCAACAAAAACTCCAAAAAATAAAAATATTCAGCCTCAAAAGGTTTTGAATAACAAAAAATTATAAAATTTTTTCAAATTTTCAAGTATAAAGAAAAATATTTTACTTATTTTTTTTTTTTCAAAGTAAATTTAAAACTATTCAAACAAATTCATGTTGAATAAAAATATTCAAAAGTTTTCTATGAATAAAAAAAATTGAATATTTTAAAACAGATATTATTTTATTTTTAAAATGGAAAATAAAATAAAGAACAATTGTATTCAAACTAAAGAAATAAAATATATTTTAAAATTAGTTAAAGACTTAAGAACTTGATTTATATTTTATAAATTCATATTCGAATACTTTTGTGGAAATATTATTTTATCTAACTTGTTAACAAATGGAATAATATTTAAATAATTTTTATTCAAATTAATTTCAAGTAACTGAAAATCATATTACAAAGAGTATAAAATAATTTTAAAGAAATTTATTTCTAAAAATATAAATAAAATATTAAAATAATTTATTTTTAACAAATATTTTGATTGAAAATATTCACAATGAACAGCTATGGTGGTGTAGGGTATAAATATTAGGACAAAATATAACACAAATACTTGAAGAAAAATATACCTAAACACCTGAAGTTGATGGTTCCGTTTTAAATTTTAACTTTAAAAGACTTTTTATTTAAAATAAATACACCGAAAGTTGATAAAAATTTAATTTTTATTCTTTTTCAAAAATGTTTTACTTTGACAGCTCCTTATAAGAAATATTTTAATTGATATTGATATATAATTTTGTCTATTTTTATACGGTGCCAAAATTTAATTAATCGCTTTTAACACATTTTACCTTAGCGTGTGGCATCGGTGTTATGGAAGTTTAAGATAAAAAGTTATAAAAAATTGCCAATTTCTATTTTCAGCATTATTTTAAAAGTTATCACACGTGTGTAACCCACATCAATATGTCTAAAATACAAATTAAATGTAATACAATATACTTAGTTGATGATGCTGCACAGTGGTCCCAAAACGGAATTTTTTGGAAATAATTCTGTAACTTTAGAACTGCTGGATTTATTTGAATGAAATTTCACGTGGGCAATTGATTTGGAGGAGGACAGCTTCGTAGCGGGTCTGAGGGACGAGGGGTGGACCTTCAAAGTTGGTCACCTCGGGTATGAAAATTTTTTAAAAAATCGCCAAAATTTTATTTATGGAAACATCGGTTCTCATTTGTAAAAGTTAAAAGCTCCGATATATTTTTTTTACTCACGAGGTGGTCAATTTTCTGTGATTTTTTTTTTTTTGTAGCAGAGTGTTATTTAAGCATGACTTAAACTATTACACAAAAAATTAACTGAATTTATATAATTTAGAATATAATTTATTTCATCCTTATATGTATGTAATTATTCTGAATTACTTTTATTAAATACCTACATACATTACATCTTTACATAAAATACTTATGAAAATTGTGAATTTATCGATGATGACACCAAAGACGGTGGAAATATTGTATAAATTCTTTGATTGTATTCATAAAAATCACGAACATCTTCATCATCCATTTCATCATTGCAATCAACACCTTCATCTTTGTCATTATTTATGGCAAGACCAGAATCCTTAGAACGGTTTTCCTCATCATGATGAATTGATTGCGTATGAACATTGTATTTGTGTTCAGGTTTCATATGCGGTTGATAGCAACGCAAGGAGGCACGTAAAAAACCACTACATCCGCATAGAGTTTCACAACAACCCATGCTACTGTGCCAAGGTTCTTCAACATTTTCCATGTGCAAAGCCGAATGACATTCACCAGCATTGGCAGGAGTAGATGAATTTGCCGCAGTATTATTCTTAGCACCATACTTTGCACGGTAACAACAACAGCAAAGTTGGGAATAACAGCCACAGAGTAAAGATGAAACTTTAGCCTTAAATCTTAAGGTGTATTGTATAGTTTCCGTGAGGAAGGTATAAAATAAAGGATTTAAAACTGAACTGGCTAAATTCATAATACCAAACACAAAGTACAAAATCCAATGAACGGGTTTTGTATAATTACCATACATTCTCATCAATAGAAAAATCCAAGCGGGCAAACGTAGAAATACAAAAACTGCCATCATTAGTAATATAATGGTAAACATTCTTAAATGTCTAGCTTCTCGAGAACTATTAGCGGTGAGATTTGAAGTAGTGGATGTTGATCCACTGGCGGCATTTGGGGTTGACACTTTACCACCCAATGTATTGGCCAGACTGCTAGGTACAGTGGTACTTGAAGAATGACCCGTTTTGCAATTGCAATTTTTGTTTTGCAAGAAAGAGCATTTTGGTTTTTCTGTTTTAGTTGTTTCAACAGTAGATGGTGTGGCTGTAGCTTTAGGTTTATTTCTAGTTTTTGATTTTAAAGTTCTCCTTTTTGTAATTGCAGCAATGTGTCTACGTTTCCATAATTTGCGCGCTATTATAGAGTTGAACCAAAAGAATGCTCCAATGCAGGGTATGAAGATTATGACAAATACGATTACATAATACAGAGTAACATTTTTCTGAAAAAGATAAATTAAATTTCATAAGTAACGTACTAAAAAAAAAAAAAAAACAATATTATTTGCAGTCATAAATTTTTTATCGCTGTTTGTTTCATAGAGTAGGTCATTCTGATAGATAAAGCCTAATTATTTCCTAAATATTTTGATTGTTGACCACTGTATAACGGTGTTAAATCCCACTCATCTTGAAGGCTACTTAACTGGTCGAAACTATGATCATGTGGAGTTTACACACTCCTTTTGTTATCAAGCTTTATCAAAAGCTTGTTATATGACATCAGTATATTGAAAATGAACAAAACAATTAGATAAATGCAAAAATATTTATACACATCTGCTCAAAATAATAGATACACTTATGTTTGCTTTATGTAAAGAAGAAAAAAAGGCACGTTTTCGTTTATAAAAAAAAAAACTAAAAATCAGTTCATACTTATTTTTATTAATTAAAAAAATAAAAAGAAAGCTAAATGAGTGTAATGAGGGCCACCCTAATATATATACAGTAGCGATCATTAAAAATGCAACGCTATGTGATATGATCTTTGTTCGCATATATTTTGCTTATAGCAAGTCCTAATGTAACAGTACTAATGTGATTTTATTATTTGTGGTAATAGATACCTGTTGCATATAATTTTGTTGAATATTTTTGTGCGTAACGATAATTATTGAACGTTTAGTAAAAGCAGTTGAAAATGTGAGCGAGCAAAAAAAATGCAACTCTAAACAAATAAACATGATTTTTAAAATTTTTATAAAAATTTTGATTGGAAATAGTTGGAAACTATAGTGTTGTTAAAAAACATGATTTTCTATCGTTGCATATTGTCTAAGATACATGAAATCTACAAATAATATAAATATTTGCAATAAATATAAATTTTATTCAATTTTGATATTTTTCTGAACTATTTTGGAGATTTTTCAATAGAGATTGATATTTTTGGAATTATTATTTATTTTGTTAGTTGTTTTAAAACCAACAAACATTTTCTATAAATAAGCGATCAAATATTTATGATAGTTTAGCTTAACTTCATAATTTATAATTGAGTATGACCTTTCGACCGAAATAACGCAACCACTTTCGATCGTTATTGAGATGAAATCAACAGCTTAAAATATTTTTTTTGGAATGATATGACATTATCGAATGCCCTACATCGCTATAATGTTCAAATATCCCTTGATTTTGGTTCTGGAACAAATTCTAACACAAGGAAAAACAGTTAAGAAATATACCTATTTTGAACTCTTCATATGTTGAAAAATTAAAAGTGCATCCTTCGTGATGATTGGACTATTGGACTTGTTTACTATTGGAAATTAATATTTAAGTAAGTATGTCTACCTAAACCGTCTAAAATTGAAATATATGGGTTTAGAGTCAAATTAATTAAAGTTGTGGTAATAGGCTCTTATTTCCATTATACAGTACTCGTAAAAATAATAAAGGACCTGCCTCTAAAAGTGAAGGTGGTAGTTTTATATAAGTAAATAATATGTGTTTTGTTAGAAGGATATCCAGTTACCATATTTACATTAATAAATCAACGATTGCTGGCAACAGTATCTTGAATGGCCAAATGTGGTCATTCAGATAATATTAAATATCTACTGTTAAATGACTTGTATCAATTGTTACAGGCATGATCGTTTAAATATTGTTTCTTTAAGATAATTTTTAAGAATCTTCATATTAGAACTACATATTAATATTATCTGCAATTATCAGAATGTTATTCAAAAATATTCGAAAATTCTTAAAAAGTGTGAAGAAAAGAGTGTTTTCTTAATAATATTAATATCCTTTGTAGTTAAAATTACCTTAAATTTATATGTTTTGGTAGTAATTAGTAATAATACTACCAAATTATAGTTTTCATAATTTTTCAATAATTATTTTTATCAAAATTTAAAAAAATCCGATGATTTTTTAGGAGTTGCATTTTCTTTGCTCCCTTAAATTTACAACTTTTTAAAAAAAAATATTATTAACTGTTCGTATGCGTAACAATTTGGAACAAACTGACATACAATAGTTGGCTAAGGCCGCAAAGAATAAAATCACAATTAGTGTTTATAAAAAACCGACTTTTCAAAAAACCGGTTTGACGGTTAACCGAAAATTGGGTACAATTAAAAAACCGGTTTTTCGGTTAACCGTCTACTAAAAAACCGGTTAACCGACATTTTAATAATTGGTCTAATTTGAAGCTTATAAAAATATTTTTGGTTAAAAAAGTGTTTCAACTTATTGGTTTAACCATGCACCAAATAATAAACAGTGCACTGCACTGTTCCTTATAAATTGCGATTGATTTACATCGAAAATTTGTAATACTTTTTTTCAACCTTTAGACTAGTTTTAATATAATTTATAAAAACAACTTTTATGGCATATTTTAGCACAGCTTTTGAAGCTTAATAATAATCTAAAATTATTCTATAAAGTATTTTTTAAGTTTTTTTTTTAATTTTTCTAGGTTAAAAATAAAATTGAATTATCAAAATTTTACAAAAGGGAAGCTTTAGACCTAGGACAATGTATTTTATATTATGATTTATATTCACCGCATTTAAAGTTTTTCTCTCAAGGAAAAGTTTATATAATTTTTATAAAAAAATGTAATAAAAATATCTGCATAAAATTGCTAAAAAATAATTAACATTATTTCTGCTAAAAATAAATTTATTTCTATTATCCTATATAAAATCTTCTTTTTATCTTAAGCTATACATTAGTAGGTGTAATGTTACATAAGTATTTTCTTCTTTTGGAAAATTTCATTCGCATGAAATTAAAGTTTTTGTAAATGGAATGCTTAATTATCTATCTGATTTATTATACATACAGTTTTAAAAGAGTTAACTTCCAACAAGTAAATACATATCACCTGGCTACATGTTAACTCAAACAGCAATCATTTTTAGAAGTTTACAAATATTTTCTTATATTTTAAATTCAGAAAAAAGCAACTAAAGGACGAAATTTTGTGATATTTTTAGCAAATTTTTGAAACCGGTTAACCGACACAGAAAAACCGGGTAAACCGGTTAACCGAAATTGAATATTTCAAATTAACCGGTTCGCAAATAACCGAAAATTGAAGAAAAAACCGGTGTTTCGGTTAACCGGTTAACCGGTTTATAAACACTAATCACAATAGAATTGGCTAATTTAATGACGTTCTAGCCCTAATCAATACGATCAAAAATCATATAGCCTAGCGTTGCATTTTATATATATGGAAATATTCGGAGAGTCGAAAAAGTAAGCCATGCCAAGTTTTAAACTGATTGAAAAAAATTTAGAGGTGGCTCAAGCTATCAAAATCTTAAAAATTATGATTTTTTAAAATTGTTTTCCTTTATTCGATCATAAAAAAATAATTTTAAAAGCAATTTTCTGAATTTTTATCTTTTTGAATTCCACACATTATGAACACACATTTCTGAAATTCTTAAAATTAAGAAGATTGGATAACAAATAACATAATAGCTATTAAAATAAAAAATGTTGTGAAACTGAAAATTTTAAAACCTTTATTTTCCTCCATATAAAAGAGGGCCACACTAATGAAATAAATTATCAGTCACAATACCCAATTACTAATTCTGAAAATTTTGTCAATGCGGTTACTGTATAAGATTAATGTAGATTTATTAAAAATAAAGCCGATTCTGTGCTCTCGACCGACAAATAATTATAAAATTCAAAAGAAGTTCCTAATGTGACAATTAGTATTTCTAATGGGGCAAATAGTAAGATACCAGAAGCAAAAATATTAATTGGTTATACTTTTTATTTAACAAAACTATAGTCCATTAGAAACAATATTATCGCGGTATCAAAAACATAAACATATCTTGGAAGTCTTAGAACCTTGGAAAAACAAGATTATCAATATTGACGACATACACAAAGCTGTCTCAAATTTGCGGAATTTATAAAACCATTATGGAGCAAAATGAAACCAGTAATAAAAAATTTTAAACTGAAGTTAATTGAAGCGTAATGCATCTTTAATTTGTTAAAACAAAGCGGTAAAAATATAAATAAAAACAATTATCAATAACACTGTTAGACAAAAAAATCTTCCACCAAAGACGAATAGTTGAATTTGATGCATTTTGATATGCTAAACACGAATCTGCTTTCAGTTTTTTTCATCAGTTCTGGATTTTCTTTATGGGCGTGTCTAATATTTCGCTAATAGTAAGATCATTACTCTAGTATATTTCCTCATAAGTCAAGAACGGTGTGTACAATTGACATAAGTGATACACCAAAAGATGCGGACCAAAAATTTCTTCAAATCACCCAAGCTTAAACACGAGTTAAACACGAATTTGTATTCACTTTTTTCTATAAACTACTGATTTTTTTATGGGCACGACTAATGTCACATTATGAAACTCGAGAATGGTTTGTTCAATTTAGACTATAATTCAAGAACCGTTTACACGATTTTGATAAATGATACATCAGAAAATACATACGAAAATTGTCTTCAAGGTGTGGATCAAAATTTTCACCATTTAAAAAAAAAAAAAATTTCGCTACTAATTACCGAATAACTACGGAAATTATAACTGAACAAAAAATTATGTAAATTCAGCTCAAAGACAACTTAAGTAGCTATATATTTTTGTTTAATTTATCTTAATAGGACAAACCGTTCTCGAGTTATACAAGTGTGACTGCCTAAAGGCGGGGTCAAAGTAGTTATGCCCATAAAAAATCAGTACGTGATAGAAAAAAAGTAAAAGCTGATTCTTATTTACCACGTTAAATTCTATCTAATCTACTTTTTTATTTTTATTTAAGACGAAAACAATTTTTTTTTGGCCAATAGTGTATCTCCTCTTAACTGTAGGTATTAGGGTGATCGATACGGTTTTCCAACCGGTTTTTTCTGTCAATGTGCTGTCGGTTTTTTCAAAATGTTCATTTTTCGAATGTCGAATAGACCGTTTTTTTTAAACACAAAAAACCGGTTTTAAAAATAGCTTTTTATTTCAAAAAACATGTACTAAATACTGATATTTGAATCGAAATTTATGAATATTTTTTATAGTATTATTTGTAATGTTTTAAAAATATAAGGTTAAAACGAAATTAATTATTGTAATATTAAATAAATAAATTAGTATAATTACTTCAATTGTAACACCTATAATATTTTTACACTTAATTTGAATGTTTAGTCTTTTTTTTTTATTCAATATTTTCTTCATTTTTCAAAGATTTTGTTTTAAAAAAGTTTCTCCTTCAGAATAGTTCCAGTAAAATTGATTCTGGCTCTTATCATATTAATCCATGGTTTCTGTTTTGTTTGTTTTGATGATTATTTTCTTAAAATTTTTATATTATATTATTCGTTCGTTCATATGCTTTGTAACACTCAAAAATTTTGGTTTAAGACCCACCTTAATTTGTAGCAATCGTCTTTAAGTCGATTTGATGATGTTCGTCCGTCTGTCTGTTCATAAAAAAATAATTAATTAATTAATTAATTAAAATACAGGTCACAATTTTGAACATGTATTAAATTTGAAATTTGGCACACAGGTTTCTTATAGTCTAAGAACGAAGCGTGTTGAAATTGGTTAAGATAGTTCCATTATTTAAACTAGCGCCATGCATGGAAAAGGGGTTTAACGATCATAAATCCCTTAAATGTAGTAAGAATTTATTTTACACATGTAAGTTCCATATAAATTAAAATTTGTGTTCCGAATTTCATGAAGATCGGTC
This sequence comes from Protophormia terraenovae, assembly GCA_951394005.1. Classification (NCBI taxonomy): domain Eukaryota; kingdom Metazoa; phylum Arthropoda; class Insecta; order Diptera; family Calliphoridae; genus Protophormia; species Protophormia terraenovae. The sequence continues at coordinate 94,975,529 of OX596077.1, forward strand.
CATAATTGAACATAGTATTGGCCCAAAATTCCACAGGTTTAGAAAAGAAGACACTTCCCCAAATTTGGTGCACATAATTGAGTAGGGTATTGTTGGACTTGACCGATTATTTCTTTCTCGTTCTTATTGGATTAATAGTTTTTTTCCAAAAATAATCATGTGTAATATATTTTAACTTGAACATCATAATATTTATTGATTTTTGAAAAATTGCCAAAAATTTATTTGTAAAGCTTTTTTAATGATTTTTTCAGGAGTGAAAGATCGATATATATTTTATACACTACATAAGAAATAATGGCGAAAATATTATGTTAATATGCTTTTTATGCTATTAAAAAAAGTAGTTTAAAAAATTTACTTTTTTCATGAAATCTGCTCTCCTGCATTCGTTTTTGGCCGGGCGGGAAGCAGTTTAGTGTCAAATCGTTCTAAATCCATTTCTTGATGAACTATCGTCGATAAATTTAAAAAAGCTCGCGTGACATTTTTTTATTAATCGACAAAATTTTAAATTTTTCCAAAATTCACCATTTTCGACCAATGCCTGATGTAGGGTGCAAGCGTAAATCAGTTCAAAATTTCTACATTGACCATTTATGAAGCCTTGTCTTTTGAAATATATAAAGAAAAAAATTGTTTCTTTAAAGGAATTTTGAGAAAAAAGTGAAAGAATTGTACTATATTTTTGTAAAAAATAGACATTTTTTACACCAATTTCAGAGTGCTGACTTTGAATATTTTTCACGTCTAGACGCATTGAGATAATCCAAAAATTCTTTCAGCATGTTATTTTGAAATCTATAGCAAATTATAAAATATTTTTAAAAAATTTTTACCTCATACATCCCAGGACTTATTTCCGAAAAACGAAAGAAAGTCGAGGCAAAAAATCAAAAATTCATAATTCAAGTGTAAATATCTTTCTAACTGTAAGAGATAACTTAGGTGAGTAAGGTTATTTTTTCTTTATCTTGCCAAGCACTTTACAGAAATATAAAAGTCTTTAAAATCGGACTAAATTTTTATAAGTTAATATTTTTTTAAACGGAATTTTTTGGAAATAATTCTATAACTTTAGAACTGCTGGATACGTTTGAATGAAATTTCATATGGGTAATTCTGAAGTGTATGGCAATTGATTTTAAGGAGGATAGGTTCGTAGCGGGTCTGGAGGACGAGGGGTGGACCTCCAAAGTTGGTCACCTCGGGTATGAACATTTTTAAAAAAATCGCCAAAATTTCATTTATGATTTGATTGAGAAATAATTTTGCACACAGATAGTCCTTATAATTCTCTACAAAAAATACGTTCACATGTGTGGGTTATCTCTTTTACTTTTACAGATATTTGGACCAAAGTAAAATTTTGACAAATTTTTGGACATGTTTTTTTTTTTTTTAGTTTTTTTAACTTGGCGGTCGCAATTTGTGTCCTAAAATATTCTCTGGATTCTGTACAAAATTCTAAACAATTTTTGTGCAAGGATCATATACCTATGTGGTTTAGATAAAAAGTTATATTATTTTGAATTATAAAATTTGAAAAAAATTGTGATTTTTTGTGATTTTTTTTCAAAAAGGTGGTAATATTTTTTCACTTTAAAATCCATTATTTTCCTCTGGACTATAATTTTTTTTCATGCTTCTAAAACAATGCTTAATATAAATGCATGTAAAACAAATCCGAGGGCAGTTGGGGTAACAGTCTCCCCGCTAGCCCTATCAGAATTTCGTCAATTTTAATTTTTGTGTTTTTAGTTTTTTGTAGTGCGCAAAAATGTCAAAGCTAATATTAAAATAAAAATACCGTAGAAAGTTACCTCCGTATGTTGGCAAAACACACAAAAAATTTTGAATAAGCCGCTCCTGTTATAACGACAGGGTGACCATTTTACTGAAAAAAGTCAATTTTTGAAGTAAGTTTTCCCCGAACAGGAATTTTGGGTATTTTGGAGTAAAAAAATGGGAATCTATTTATACTCTTCTTTTAAAAACCATTTTTTTTATATATTACTAAAATTTCAGAATGATAGCTTTATAAATATAGATTTTATATAAATTCAAATATTAATTATTTTTTTTTTAAATAACACTAAATACAAAAATTGTTCTTTTTTTGATTAATTTAAGGAAAAAGTTTAGTTGGAATACTTTTTGTTTAAATATTATTATTTTTCAAGTAATAGCCTTTCCAATGATACCAAATACTTGCACAAATACTTTACACAATCGTTTAAAAACTAACTGAAACTTTACCTCCTTCCGCAAAATTTGCATATTTTCCTTCAATTTCTATGGTAAATGTGTGCTGAGGCATTTTATATACATAAGTGTACAGCAGTTTGAACGTGTTTTTTAAATAACTTTGTTTAACTTTTGAATCGTTCAATATATTTCAACGAAATTTCACATACATAGTTATTACTGAGGTAGTTTCCAACTGTTATGGAGGAGCACAAGTTTCTAGTTGGTCTCGGGGCAGGGGGAAGGACCGCCGAAATGGGTCACCTCGGATATTATATAAGAAATAATAAAAAAAGTTGACCACTTTCGGAGGTTCTCCTCCTGCCCACAGACCAGCTAGAAATTTGTAATCCTTCAAAGTATTTGGAAAATAACTCATTAATAACTGTGTTAAATTTCGTTGAAATATATTTATCCGTTCAAAAGTTACGTTTTATTATTTTATTATTTATATAATTTATATAAAATCTATATTTATAAAGCTATTATTCTAAAATTTTAGAATTGTATAAAAAAAAAATGGTTCTTAAAAGAAAAGTATAAATAGATTCCCATTTTTTTACTCCAAAATATCCAAAACTCCTGTTCGGGGAAAACTTACTTCAAAAATTGACTTTTTTCAGTAAAATGGTCACCCTGTCGTTATAAGAGGCGTGGCTTATTCAAAATTGTTTGTGTTTTTAGCCAACATATGGAGGTAACTTTCTACGGTATTTTTATTTTAATATTAGCTTTGACATTTTTGTGCACCACAAAAAACTAAAAACACAAAAATTAAAATTAACGAAATTCTGATAGGGCTAGCGGGGAGACTGTTACCCCAACTGCCCTCGGATTTGTTTTACATGCATTTATATTAAGCATTCTTTTAGAAACATGAAAAAAATTATGGTCCAGAGGAAAATAATGGATTTTAAAGTGAAAAAATATTACCACCTTTTTGAAAAAATCACAATTTTTTTCAAATTTTCTAATTCAAAATAATATAAATTTTTATCTAAACCACATAGGTATATGATCCTTGCACAAAAATTGTTTAGAATTTTGTACAGAATCCAGAGAATATTTTAGGACACAAATTGCGCCCGCCAAGTTAAAAAAAAAAAAAAAACTGAAAAAAAACATGTCCAAAAATGGGTCAAAATTTTACTTTGGTCCAAATATCTGTAAAAGTAAAAGAGATAACCCACACATGTGAGCGTATTTTTTGTAGATAATTATAAGGACTATCTGTGTGCAAAATTTGTTTTCAATCAAATCATAAATGAAATGTTGGCGATTTTTTTAAAAATTTTCATATCCGAGGTGACCAACTTTGGAGGTCCACCCCTCGTCCTCCAGACCCGCTACGAACCTGTCCTCCTTCAAATCAAAAATTACCATACACTTCAGAATTACCCATATGAAATTCCATTCAAATACATTCAGCAGTTCTAAAGTTACAGAATTATTTCCAAAAAATTCCGTTTTGGGACCACTGTGAGGTACAAAATAAGTTCATATAATGTATAAAATAGATTTGGAATAACATTCGGAATATAATGTACATTGCATTCGATTATCAGTTTGCACATCATCTCTATTAGGATTTCAATACGGTGGTCAGGAAAGCATTTTGGTCCTTCGAACAGGCTGCCTAACCGCGTTGTGCTTCAAATACAAATTTTATGTAAATCGATTCTGTTATTCTTGCAGAATTTTACCTAATTTGTAAAATCGTAAATCCTGATAATATACCAAATGCAGTTGCTCATAATATGATGCATTCCAATTGAAACAGGATTTAAAAATTGGGGTAATGTAACAATTTTCAAATGACTAAGAAAAAAATTTGCTTGCTTTCATTTATCCATGCACATATATTCACAGATTTTTCTTTTATTATACCTGAATATCTTCGGAGATTTTATTTTGTTTATATTTTTATATTCACTTAATCTCATTTAATTGGAAAACCAAAATGAACTATCACTTTGAGTAGAAAAAGGCTGTTTCGAAAATTATGAAATTTTCCCTATTCACATTGTTTAATACTTTGAATAAACAATAATAATGTGTAATCATAAAAATTGCAAATATTATGTTTTTCTTTAGCAAATTTTATGACCTTTGAAGAAAATTTATTATCCCTTTTTAAAAAAATTAGCAATAAATTACATAATTTTATTGATTTCATTCATCAGCTAAATCACACTACCCCTAATTGACCATTGATGCGTTTTCGCAACACCAATTTTTGGGAACCAACAAGTGAATAATTTCATATTTTTTGATATCTTGGCTATCGTTTGAATGGTTATTCAAGATATTTTGTAAAATTTTTCGAATGACTTTTTAAATTTTAAAAAAGGTCCATTTTATAGACCTTTTTTTGATCCGCTCTACCGGTGGTAAAAATTCGTCGAAATTATTTTTTTTCTCTCAATTTATTTAGTTAACATTCCAAGCTAAATGTACATATATAAAACATTATTATTAATTTTAAACTAAATTAGTTACGGTATAGGTAAACTTACTGATGCGAAAACGCAAGAGTGGTTGGAAATGGGTTAACAAAATTGTTTCTACTTCCAAATTCATTTGTGACAAACGAAATTAAGCAATAATTACACCTGAATGTATAGAAACGACTCAATACGGTTGACGAAAAATTCAGTTGTCACAACGAAACTATTTTCTCTGTGTATTAAAAAAAAACATTTTAAATACATATTTTTTTTTACATATTTATCCACGAACTAAAAATCGTGAAATATAGACTATTTTAATGTTAACGAAAATTATGCTGTATGTCATTTTAAAGACAATTTTGACACCTTTAAGACTTCAATAAGTCCTACAGCATATACAGCTACTTTGAAATATATTTGTGATTTTATGAAGACAACTATGAACATATTTTAATATTTTTTACATATTTTACTGTAAATTTTGTGTGAAGCCTTAGTTTTTATATGGATAACGATTATACCAAATATCATTAAATTCTGAGAGTTGATGGAAATTATATGTAAATTACAATAAAATGCAATAACAAAAGCATAAATATGTAAATAAATAAAAAGTACTCACTTGATCAGATACGCACATGTTGACAAGTTTTTGTTCACGCACCAAAGTATAGGATAAGTTATTTAGTCCAGCTTCTATTTCCCAGGGTGATTTTGTTCCAGTTGCCGTTTCTGCTGAATGAGATGATTTCATTATTACCGATGTAGTAGTGGTTGGAATTGTTGTCACGGTAGTATTTGGTTTATGTGACGTCATTATCACAAGACCATTTTTCGTTGTCAATGATGACGTAGTAGTTTTTGTATTTGCTATTTCCGTTGGTAATATTGTAGTTGTTGACCAACCTGTCGCATTTGCCGTCTCATGTTCTTCCGTTAAAATGTACACCGGTATTAAATCGTAAATAGTGAATACGGGACAAGCAATACCTACGGAAGCTAACCAAATGCTCAACATACAGACAATACAGCTAATTACACTTGGATTCCAAAAACCGATTACAGCCTTCATCACCGCAAAATAACGATCGACTGCAATGCCCACCAATGTCATGCTGCTGGCTAAAATGGCACAAGTCGTAGCAAAAGGTACAAAACTACACATCAAATCTCCTAAACGCTAAACGAAAAAAAAAAAAAGAATATAAAAAATGTTATAAAAGAAGAAAATTAGATGTCATTTCATTGAATAGCTAAACTAAAATTTATGCAAATATTTATAAATGTATGTATGTTAGGGTGGCCCCTTTTTGTATGAAAGAACAAATTAGATCTTGATGTTTACAATTCAAAATCAATATTCACTTTATTCTAAAATAAAATTTTCCAATATGTTTTTGTAAAATTATTTCGCTGTAGCTGGATTGAAGGACAAACATTTTTTAGCTTTTCTTGTATTATTTTTATATGAATAAATTTTTTGGAAAATAAATCTGTAGCTTCTAATTGGCTGGTTGGATTTACATAAAATGTTACAGAGTCATTCCATTTAAAACCAACACGAAAAAATTAAATTTTTGACCTTTCCTCTCCGAATTTAATTATATTTGGTACAATCATTATTCTTGTCAAAACTAAGACTAATTCAAAATTTCAGATAATTTCATCAAGTGGTTCGCGACATATCTCGGTTTGCAAGTGCAGAATAGCTCAAACTATGTACAAAGTTGCATACACAAAATTGCAAATATCTTTCGAAACATTTATTGTATAAGATTTATTGAGATGTGATATTAAAGGTATCAAAATTACCTTTAATATGATGTATAACATGACTATTTTTCTCAGCATCAAAATGGTCCATATCTCGCGATTTTTCGTTCGCGGATAAATATCTCGAAAAGTGGTATTTTTAAAAATTTAAAAAAAATATATGTTAATGATTAAAATGTTTTCTATAACCGTGGATAGTGGCATTCTGGGACTCGCCATATTTTAGAAGTTATTACAACAAATATCATAATAAATACGAAATATTTATCTCAATTTGAGTTGTTTTGTTTGTAGTAAAATTTAAAAATCGCCAATTTCTTCAAAAAATCATAAAATAAGCCTTAAAATTCCAAAATCATATTATTTTTTTTACTTCTTGACTAATATAAAAACTAAATATAAGTATTATAGATATCACCTTATCCTGAATTAAGCGCCATTTTCGACCCATTTAACTCAAATGTACAGACAGACAGACGGACATTATCATTCTGCCAAAAAAAATTCTATAATTCTAAAACTGAATTTTTTTTACTTAACAATCAATAAAAAATGAAACGTGATCATTAAAATACTGATATGTATCACCTTTCTCTGAATTAATCGCCATTTCCGACACTTTTTACCCCAATGTACGCTTATCGAGAGCTTTTTAAGAAGATGTAAAAAAATATTTGAACCCGGATAAGAAACAAAAAGTTTACAAGTAACGAAAGATATTCAATTTGGAGCCCTAATAGCACTGCTCCTAAAGGGTATGAGGCGCCCTCTTCCAAAATTTAAATGGTACACTCCTCTGCTACGTCTATGAGAAATTTTTGCAAATCCAACTACAGTTTTATTAAAAAAAATCGATTCTGCCCTGCTGTGTATTGCTTTATATAAGCCAAATATTCAAATATTTTATATATATCTAAATTTTATACAAAAATATAGAATTTCAGATATAATCAGACTTACTCCGAAATTTCCATTATACCATTAAATTCGCAATTCAACAACTTTTCATATGATATCAAATACTCAAATTTTTCCTTAAAAAGAATCTTTTTATACTTTAATCCATTTCGCGAAGGTTAAAAAATAGGTTTTGAGCCACCCTAATGTATGTTGTATCTTTATATGTACTATTAAGTATTTACCCAGATCTGTACGTATTCGGCCGTAAACTGTGACAAATAGGCTGTGGTCAGAAACACTGTATTCATCAAGTCACTGAATGCCAATGAAATGAGACAGGCCCGAAAGAAAGGACGTATTTTACGGCGAAAATTAACAAACAGCGTACACATATTACCGAACATCGATAGCACAAACAAAATGGTCAGTGTCACCATAAAGATGTTCCTCTGTGCGGTTGTCAGGGATGTTAACTCTGAATCCAATACACCAGGATAATTAGCTTCCGTATATTCATTACTACTATCATCCAATGGTTGACTGTCAACACTGCTGCTGGTGTCATCATTTTTTGGTGAAGAGTTTTGTTGCTGTTGTTGTTGTGTTGTTGTTATTAAATTGGATGTTCCATAGATAACCCTTTTGAAGTGACTAATGTATGTACCAGAAAATGCCATAAGTTGAGGTTGAATAAAATTAAAAAAAATCTGTAAACAAAAGTGTTTAATTTAATTTAGTTGAATGAACCTGAAAGAGAACGAGTAAAATAATAAAATATGCCTTTTAGATCTTAGTCCAATCTCGATTATTTTCATATTTGTCACGCATGAAAATATCGATGTATACGTCAAACTGGAGCCCATACAAAATAAAACTACGTATTAGGTTTTTATTCAGGACGTTAAATTTTATCTCAAAAGGACTTCGAAGTTTCAAAAATTACACAACTTTAAAATAAAATATATCAGCCCAATATGGGTATCAAATGAAATCTAAGACTCCTCGCAAGATAACTTATTATTTAAATGTTGCTGTCTATAATTGAATAGTAAATGTAATGTTAAAGGGTTAAATTTTCAAAAAGACATTTTTTTAACTTTATGTTCTGAAACATTTAATCTATATATCGTCCATTTAATGAAAGATTTATAAAAAATGCCATTTTTTTACGGAGGGTCATCTAAACTGCATGTAGAAGATGAATATGTCCTCTTTTAATGTAGTAATTTAGAAATAATGCAAATGCAATTTTAGGATGCATTTTTGAAAAATTTCTACTCTTTCGATTTTAATTTTTTTTTAATATGTTAAAAAGAAATATATTTACTATAAAATGAAAAAAATAGCTGTTATGGGGCAATAAAATCTACTATTTTTAATATTTTTTTAAAAAAATTTCATCAATTTTTTCATACAAAAATTTAGATTTTTAACTTTTTTTGATTATACTCTTTTAGTAATAAGTAGCTTTAAATGTTTATAACTCCTTAAGTATACGTCGGATTTTATTGATTTAAAAACAAGCGCGAATGTTATATTCGGCTCGGCCGAATCTATATACCTACCATCAACCTCTTCTAATTTTACATAATATGGGAGGTGGGCGGACCATGATCACTTTTTGTTTCCAAGTTTACATTGGTCCTTGAACTATTTGAACACAATTTCGTTTTCATTATTGGTTTTCGTTTTCATTATTGATTTTCAAGTTTATATCGACCTTCAAACAATTTATGCAAAATTTCGTTGTCGCAGATGCTTCTGTTTAAGAGATATCAGCAGAAAAGTATGAAATTAAGCTTCAACGGACACCCTGTGTTTATAGTTTTTAGCCCATAACTTTTTTGTTTATTGCCCATTTTTAATACCAAACAAATCTTATATAAGATAAATATTTGTGCCAAATTTCGTCCCCCTACGTTGTCCCTTTCGAGCCCTATCCTGCTTTCAACAGACGGACGGACATAGCTAGATCGACTCAGAATCTAACCAGGACCCAGAAAATATATACTTTGTGGGGTCTTAAATGATTCCTTCGACATGTTACACACGGAATAACCAGGACCCAGAAAATATATACTTTCTAGGGTCTTAAATGATTCCTTCGACATGTTACATACGGAATGACAAAATCAATATACCCCCATTTGTTTGATGCTGGGTATAAAAACACTTAAATTAAAAAATTAAAAAAAAAAATGAAATTTTTTGTATAAAAAAATTTGAAGAAATATTAAAAAAAAAAAAATTTTAAAATAAGTTAACCATTTTGTCCCAGAACAATTTATATTGCAATTTTTAGTAAACATAATAATGTTTTTTATATCAGAAGAAGAAAAAAATTTAAGGGGTAGAAATTTTTTAAAATTGCATTTGCATTATGAATGCATTTTTAAAAGATAATATTATATTATATTTTTATACAATCATAAGGATTTATGATTGTCCTCCCTTTTTCGGGAGGACATTTGTATGGGATCTAGGTGAAATAATGAACCGATCGTAACCAGTTTCAATAGGGTTCGTCTTTGGCCCAATAGAAGATCGTGTGCTAAATTTCATGGACTTATCTTTAAAATTGCCTGTAGTTTGATTAGAAGGTTTACATGGACAGACAGACGGTCAGACGGACGGACGGACATCGCTAAATCGACACCTTTGGTGGTGTAGGGTATAAAAATTATGTTTGTTACTTTTAAGTTTCGAAATGTATAAGTTGTATAAGGCATATGTTAGAAGAATATATGTAAATTCATATGCAGGTTGTAGCCAATATTCCAAAGACTAAAAATATAATAAAATTGTTCTACCTTGGCCTGACCTGTTGATAGGGTATTCACTCGAATATTGTTTGTTCGATTAATCGAGAAATTAAAATCAAACAACTGTTCGATTAAATTAAAATCAAGAATTTCGAGTAACAATTTATTCGAGCAAATTATGCCGATTAATCGAATAATTCGAGTAAAAAATATTTTAAATATATACTTTCTTAACTAGTTTTTAGGATGTTTTAATTTTAGTTTTCTAAAAAATTTTGCTTAAAAACAATGTTTCAAAATTTATATAGAATGTTTCGAATCTAAAAGTTGTACCACAAATTGTAATTTTATTAAAGTATTAAGTAAAATTAAAGTATTAAGTATTAAGTAAAAAAGAAACGAATATATGCTTAAATTACAATACATAGTTAAAGGTCTTTTTTTAATTACAAAAATTAATAAAAAATTTAAAAAATTATAAAGTAGAATTCAAATAATTTTAATATAAATATAATAAATAATAAGAAATAAATTGGAGGATTTTAAACTTGATTTGGAAAACATATTATTGGTTCTACGAATAAAAGTACATAGTTTATATACCAATAAATGCTCAGTCTGGTGTAGAGGATATGATGATGATGGTTTGAATGAAATTTGTTATATAGAAGGAATTTGGACTTAAAATTAAGTTTAGCATGTAAACTTGTTCTTTATGTTAAGAATCGCTGAACTACTTTTTCTAAAAAAGGATAGTCCAAAGTGTTTTTTGTCATTTTCAAAATGCAATAACTCAGAAACTAATAAATATATTTTCACAATTCTTTCACCCCTAACGGACAAAAATCCATATAATATTTGTGTAAAATATTATATTGAGTCGGTTTTACTAGATTATAACAAAAATAATAAGAAATGAACGATGAATTAGAAAACATTCTAAAAATAAATCTCCGATACTTAAAAATATTGTATAAACATTTTGAATATAATGTGTCCAAATTAAAAAAGTGAGGTTATGAGGCAAAATCGCACTTCGGACTACCCTTAATATAAAATTTGATTCAAATAGATAGGCCAAAGTTGTTAGACCTATTTATTTAACTGTCAATGAGTATATTAAATATAGAGAAACAACGACATTATCAAAGCAAAAAACAGAAATATTCATAAATATTTACGCAAATTTTAATTATATATTATTTTGGAAAGACTATTTCTTATTTTAAGCTATAGCATTAAAAAATCGAGTAAAATTTTAAGGTATAAATTAATCGAATAACTCGAGTAACATAAAAGATTTACTCGATTATTCGAGTAATTTAAAAACTGCATTTTCGAGTTATTTGATTATTCGAACAATGAAAAAGTCGAGTAAAATTAATACTCTACCTGTTGAACAATATTTTTAATTTTCTAACTTGGCTTCACGAAAAATATATAATTTTGTATACAAATTTCTGTACAAAAATGTACAGCGAATTGAATATCTGAAGATGAATAAATAATATTTTATTAATGCGTTATTACCATTACCGTTGAGAATTTTCAAAAAGTGTTCAAAAAAGGGATTTCAAAATAAAAAGTCGCCATAAAAGGGAATTTTTTGAAAAAGGGGCCAACTGCTTTAATGCCTTAAAAAACTCATTAAAATTTGTCTATTTGTTAACAAAAACAACAAATTTTGTATTTTAAGCAAAACTACAAAATTCAGATATCAATAGGAAAATAATTTATGATTATTTTACAACAATTTATATTATTGCAAAAATAAAGATTTATTCACAAAATAGTTAAAACACAATCTTCTTTTAATTAATTAAATTCCTCAGCCTTTCAAATCCCCGTAGGAAAAATTTAGGACACATACACGTTCTCCCGAGGGATTGCTATGAGAAATTTAAAATTATAAATTAGGATAAAAGTATTCGCCGAATCTTTTTTTCTTTTTCAAACCAGTCCAAAAAGATTCATCATATGATATAAATAGCTGTTCATAAACTTTATTACCATTTTTAGTTACTAACAGTTTCATTCTATTTATAAAAACTCCGCGGTTTTTTATATCACTATACTGTGAATAGGGTTTGGGGTCCGAGAATTCCCGGGATTTTTCATCGGGAAAACGGGAAATTTAATATTCATGTATTTTTATAATTTTATAGGAAAAAATTTTACTGTTTTTATCGCCTAAGTGAAAATTGTATATTAACTAAAGGCATTTTAAGATGCTAATACGAAATATAAATAAAATTAGATACAAGTGATATTTAAGAATGTTGAAAAACATTTCATCGGTGCGCTGATGAAAAGCCTTATTTGACTACTTTTCACTAGAAAAAAAGTTTTATTTTGTCCATTTACATTCCGAATACACAAGTTTTTAACTTTATATTTCTATAATCTTTTAAAGATTTAATGATGACGTACCATTTTAAAATTTCATTTAAATACTAATTTTTCATTCCATAACACCATTCACAAAAGTATACTTCTACTGAATAAATTTATAAAGAAATCATTGAATTTTTATTAATTTAAATCTTCTGCAAATTTAATGGAAACTATTTATATTTTTTCAATATTTTATATATATTTTTTTTTGTATTCAATAAGTTTGTTCCCGTACTTTTGGGTAAAATAAGAAAAGGCTGATGTTTCTCTTAAAAATGTACAAAAATACGGGAACACGAAAAACAATTTGTTTAGAAAGTAAACATCAAGCTATTTGGAAATTCATGTGTGAATGTTTTTTTTTATCATATATCAACGTTCTTAATTTTTATACCTTACAAAACCATAGGTGGTTGGGGTATTATGTGTTTCTGCAGAAATTGTAACGCAGAGAAAAAATCTTCGGACCCCCACTTTAAAATATACCGTTCAACTCATGTCCGTCCGTCCGTCCGTCCGTCTGGCTGGCTGGCTAGCTGTCCATGTAAAGCTTGTGCGCAAAGTAAAGGGCGCAATTTCGAAGATAATTTTATGAAATTTGATACATACGATTTTTTTGGCACAAGAACGAAGCCTATTGAATTTGGTTATGATCGGCCCATTATTTTACCTAGTCCCTATACAAATGTCTCCCCGGAATAGAGTTTTAACACTAATAAGTCCTGCGCACGAAAAAAATCCGTGCATGCAAATCTGCTTATAGAAACTAAACCAGTGGGCGAATTTTTTTAAAGTGATATTTATATTAATGACTGTTATGTTGAAGTTCTAAACATAAAAGAATAAATTATTTCCTGTTGGTTTTTAAGGAAATATCTGATATTTTCCAGAATTATTCTAATTAAGGGTTTTATTGTGTTTCGTCCACTTTTTTGCTCGAACAAGTCCACTTATTTTGAAACACCGTTTCATTTTATGTTGAGCTTTTAATGTCCTTTAAATTATTTTTTACTAGAGTCCAATATCTTTCAATTGCACGGAGTTTCGGACAATTTAATGGATTAGCCTCTATCGGTACAAACTCTTACAATTGTTTTGTTATAATGAAAAAAAGCGGGAACAGGCCAGAAAACAGGGGATATACTGAATTTTATTAGGAAAGGGAGAAGTCTTTTCTAAAGGCACTCATTCACGTATATTTCTGTCTTAATACAACCATTTTTTAAGAATGAAGTGCTTCATTCCTGCGTATGCATATGACTTCCCAAATCAAAAACTTTGTTGGGAGTTTTGATTTCTTTGATACACGAAATTTTTCTGCCATAGTCCCTCTAGCATCTGCGACATAGAATTCCTGGCTGGGAAGTTGAAAAAAGTTACCCTCTACGATCGTTTCATCGTCTACTATACAGAAACAAAATTTCCGAAAAAAATCGTCCGAAGTACTTTCATGTTATTTATTTCCTCCAATTTCTTGCTTGCGTTTCTATTAGGATTTTTTTCTTTCTTTATAAGTCTTCAGGCTATACTTCCATTCAAATTTTCTGATAAAGATTCAAAGCAATTAACTTTTTGTGACAATTTTCTTCCTGAGATGAGGTGAATTTCTCTCAAAATCCTTTATATTTTGCCTGAGTCCTACAGCCTGAAGATACTATGTGTCTTCCATTACCAGGTTACCATTCAGTGATCATGACTTCTTTGTATAATATGATGACCCAAGAATCTGTATTTTGCGGCACAACAGCCTTCCTTGTAATTAATTTATATTACCAATGCAAGATACCATGAAACTTAGCACATGGCAAGTGAGCATAATGGCAAATACAAACCAGTTAACAGAATTATTAATTTTTCACCACATCAAAAGTTATTCCTAAAAATAGGAATATTTTAATGAAATTTAGCACAAATAAGTTTTATATAAGCACATGAAGATCGGTCCATAACTGACCATAGCTCCCATATAAACCCCTCTCCCGAAAATCACTTTAACATGCATAAATCCCATACAAATGTTAATATTTAACACAAATAAATTATATAAAAGTAAAAACTAAATTATGTGGATCGAAATGGTGTAGGGTATTATATGGTCGGACTTGACCGACTATATTTTCTTCTCTCGTTTTAATAGAACTTTCTTCTTAGTACCAAAAACTAAATATTTATTATTTATTTTCATTAAAAGTTTTTATTTGTATTTCAAAGAATCAAGCCTATGAAAGCTTTAAAGAAAATGACTGGAGTACTTTTTTTTTGTATGAAATGTTTAAGAATGTTTAAATTTTTAATTGGTTTTACACTATAATACTTTGTATTAATACCAAAAATATGTTCAAATGTATTATGCTGTAAATACCTTCAATACTTTGTATGTTGAAGTAGAGTATTCATTTTACTCGACTTTTTCATTGTTCGAATAATCAAATAACTCGAAAATGCTGTTTTTAAGTTACTTGAATAATCGAGTAAAACTTTTAAGTTACTCGAGTTATTCCATTAAATTATAACTTAAAATTTTACTCGTTTTTTCAATGATTACTAAAAAATAAAACAAAATATAGCTTAAAACAAGAAATAGTCTTTCGAAAATAATATAAATTAAATTAATACAATTAAAATTTGCGCAAATATGTATGAATATTTGTCTTTTTTGATTATTTGACTATTGTTCATTGATATTAAAATAAATAAGTCTAACAATTTTGGTTCCAAGGGTTTTTTATCAATGCTATGAAATGACTAGCTTTTACACTAATACCCGATTAAAGGTGATTATCTATACTTTCAATACAATTTAATGTTAAGTTTTTAACCACTTTGAAATAATTAGCGATTTTGTTTCATAACCTCACTTTTCAATTTAGACACATACTAATCTATGTGCTACACAGAGGTTTTCAGTTATATTCAAAATATTTGCACAATTTTTAAGTATCGGAAATCTACTAAACTCAGTTTTATTTTGAGCATTAAATGTCTTTAAATGGTTTAGTTATAGCGAAAACATATCTCAACATCTTTAGTATCAAAATTACACATTTATACTACAATGACTCATCGCCAGACATAGCCAAATAAAGTTTTTGACAGTCATTTAATATTGTACAAACGTATATAGTTTTTAAGATAATTTACTCTTATTTATATTATAGTGATCTCGTGATTATTTTAGTTCTGTTTTGTGCAAAAATGTTTCGCAAATCTTAATTTTCTATATAAATTTTATAAACTTGTATAGCAAATTAGTCATTGTAAAGTTAATTAGAACAACTTTTCTCCATTTAATAGACAAATTTATTGTAAATTTAAAATATATAATTCTTTCTCCCAAATGTACGCGTGAGAATTATAATTGGCTCTAATTTTAAGTTAACTATACATTTTACCCAAAATGTTCAATATTTTATTTTTCCTTTCTTCCTATTTTTGATTTCATCTAAGCCTTCACCATCATATCCTCCACACCAGACTGAGAATTTATTAATATGTTTTTCTAAATCAAGTTTAAAATCCTTCAATTTATTTCTTATAAAACATTTAATATATATTATTAAAATTATAAAAAACTATTTGAATTTTACATTATAATTTTTTAAAGAGACGTTTGTATTTTTATTTAATTTTTGTGATCGAAAAACGTCTTTTAACTAAGGCTGTAATTCAGGCATATATTCTGTTTAGTGTTTATAAACCGGTTAACCGGTTAACCGAAAAACCGGTTTTTTCTTCAAATTTCGGTTATTTGCGAACCGGTTAATTTGAAATATTAAATTTCGGTTAACCGGTTTACCCGGTTTTTATGTGTCGGTTAACCGGTTTCAAAAATTTGCTAAAAATATCACTAAATTTCGTCCTTTAGTTGCTTTTTTCTGAATTTAAAATATAAGAAAATATTTTGAAACTACTAAAAGTTATTGCTGTTTGAGTTAACAAGTAGTCAGGTGAAAGATATATTTATTTGTTGGGACCTAAATATATTTTAAAACTGTATGTATGATAAATATATAGATAATTAAGCATTCCATTTACAAAAACGTTAATTCCATGCGAATGAAATTTTCCAAAAGAAAAAAATAACCTACTAATGTATAGCTTTAGTGAAAGATAAGATTTTGTATAATATAATGGGAAAAAAGACTTCAAAAGTAGATCTAAATAAGTGCAGAAAATTACTTTTAAATGATTAATAATCTTCTAAAAATTAAAAACAAATCCCTTTTTAGCAGAAAAAATATTAATTATTTTTCCAATTTTATGCAGATATTTTTATCACATTTTTTTATAAAAACTTTTCCTTAAGAGAAAAACTTTAAAAGCGGAGAATATAAATCATAATATAAAGTACATTATCCTAGGTCTAAAGCTTCCTTTTTGTAAAATTTTATTTTTAAGCTAGAAAAAAAAAAAAAATAAAAAAAATCTTAAAAAATACTTTATAGGATAAAAGATGTCAAAAAAGTTGTTTTTAAAAATATTTTTATAAATTTGCGATGTAAATCAATCGCGATTTATAAATAACACTGCAGTGCACTGCTTTTTATTTGGTACATGGTTAAACCAATAAGTAGAAAAACACTTTTTTTAACCAAAAATATTTTTATTATACTTCAAATTAGAGCAATTATTAAAATGTCGGTTAACCGGCTTAACCGGTTTTTTAGTAGACGGTTAACCGAAAACCCGGTTTTTTAATTTTACCCAATTTTCGGTTAACCGTTAAACCGGTTTTTTGAAAAGTCGGTTTTTTATAAACACTAATTCTGTTCTTTTTACTAATAAATTTTTTTAATAAACTACCGAATTGTGGTGCCACTTTTAGATTCTAAACATTCTTTGAAAATTTTTAAACATTGTTTTCAAGCTAAATTTTTTCAAAAACTAAAATTTAACCATCCTAAAAAATAGTTAAGAAATGAACTATTTAAAATATTTTTTTACTCGAATTATTCGATTAATCGGCATAATTTTTACTCGAAATTCTTGATTTTAATTTAATCGAACCAATATTTGATTTTTATTTGTCGATTAATCGAACAAACAATATTCGAGTGAATACTCTATGTTGAAGTCATTAAATTTTTGAAATGAATTGCATCTCTTAAAGCAAACTTCGGCACATTTTTTTTATTTTTAGTCAATTCTGTTCAATTTTTCCTTTTTAATTTCGTTTTAATTAAAAATATGACATTTAATAATACTTTCCTCAATACATGTTTTGATATGTATTATAGAAAATGAAAATCTGGTATTAATACAAAGTATTATTACTCTATAATAACACCTTAACTTGAATAGAAAAAATTGCATTTTTTATTAAAAAATCATTGCTTTTATCTTAAAATTAAAATTTCCCGGGATTCTGATCTTTTTATTCCCGTTTCCCGGGAAACAAAATATCACGGGAAACCCCAAACCCTAACTGTGAAACAATTTCAAAATGATTAGTTTATTTGTTGAAATTAATATATAATGGGTCGGTATCATTTAGCACATAGTTTCTCATCATAATCTTAAAAAGTCGCCATTTAAAAAAGGGGCCAAAAAAGTGGCCAGGAGGTTGAAAAAGGGGCAATTGGCGACTAAAGTCGCCAAACGGTAACACTGATTAACATCCTAGTCGGAAAAGGAAGGACTTATGAGACATTTTAAAATGTTTTATTTTGGATCCACTAGGCAAACCACTCGCATTCAAACATTATTTCCTTTTTACACGGTGTGTCATTGGAGGCAAGGCCTTCCCTTCTCCCTTCCAAAAAGAAGCGAGAAGGCAAGGACTCTTAAATAAATATGCTTATATAAATTATTGTGAGTTCTGTAAGTCACACAATTACAATTTTTCTATGTTTGTTGCCATATGTGAAGTTTTAATTGATTTTTAAAGTTTTTTGAGACCGTGGGAAGTTTTAAAGATTTTTAATTAAAAAATAAGATTTTGGGAAAACTTTTATTTTGTAATTTTTCACCAAATAATAACAGTCATCTGAAAAAGAAATTTTTATGTGAAATGATTCATAAAATATATCAATGCAAATGTTTTTATTGAGATTTTGCTTTTGTAATTTCATTTTAAATGCATAAATTGAATAAAAATTATATTAACAAAATAAGTTTTTTCTTGTATTCTGAAAATTAGAAGGATACAATTGTTTTCCTAATACTCTATTTATTAAAACAATTTTTTTAAATGAAATTTTAAAATTTGTATGCATAATATTAGTATTTATTAGGGTGATCGATTATTCGATTTTTTTGAGAAACCGGTTTTCGAATAGTTCGAATAGTTGGTATTTAAAAAAAACCGGTTGCACTTTTTGAAATTCAGAAAAAACAGGTTAACCGGTTTTTTGCAGAAGGTAATATTTATATCAAAAAACTACATTTCTTTAAAAAAATCAATTCGTATAATTAAATTAAAATTTATTAAATACTAGCGTAAAAGCCTAACAATGTCAGGAAAAATAATATAATAATGAAAATATGCACAAACAAATCCGAAAATTAAAAGAAAAAAATATGAACAACATTTAGACACCTTCCTCTCCCTAATCGAAGTCAATTATTTGAAGTCGTTCAAATTTATTGGAATTTATTGATTAAAGTTTTAAATTCGTAAACCTTTCAAAAATCGTCGTAAATGCGCTCCCTGGCCGAAATACAGAATCAGTTTTTTATAGGATTTGGAGAGAAAACAATAAGTATAGCAACTCAAAAGTTCTTAATACCAAAACAGACTTTTTGGTCCCTGATAGAAACATCTGGTACTGTTAGAATTTGTTGAACGAATAGTTTTATAAGTATGCCGATTTTTAGTTTCTTACGTCGTCTGGGAGCTTCAGAAAGCTCTGGAAAGGAAACATTGCTTAGGAAAGATATATTTAAATCCATATATATAGATCCACTTATTTTCGCTCCCTGATAGAGATTTCAAAATCTGGCACCGTTAGGATTTGTAGGACGAATAGGGTTATAATTAAGCTGAATTTTAATTTTCTATGTCTTCTGGGAGCTTTAGAAAGCTCTGGAAAGAGAATAAATTCTTAGAAAAAGACACATAAATCCTCTTATATCCGCTCCCTGTTAAAAATTTCAAAATATGGCTCCATTAGGATTTGTTGGACAAAAAGTTTTATAATTAAGCCAAATTTTAATTTTCTTCTGGAAAGGGAAAAAATGCTAAGCAAATTATATATCTAGATGACTAGAAGATAATTATGTTTCAAAATTGTAGAAATCATCTTAATTTTAGTTAGCATAAGCAGAAACCATGGCTTAATATGGAAGCCTGTCTCAATTGAAACGATTCTGCAGGTGAAACTTTTTTAACACAACACCTTTAAAAAATAAAGCAAATATTAGATAAAAAAAATTAAATTGGGTCATACAGGAATTTTTAATTATTTATTTGTTTAATATTACAGAATAAATTCCAATTTAGACTTAAACTATATTTTAAAAACATAAGAAATCAGTCTTTATGAATATTTAAAAAATTATTCCTAAATTTTCAAATATCACTATCACTATTTAGTACATGTTTTCTGAAATAAAATGCTATTTTTGAAACCGGTTTTTTGTGTTTAAAAAAACCGGTTTCATTCGACATTCGAAAAATGAACATTTTGAAAAAACCGAAAGCACATTGACTGAAAAAACCGGTTTTAAAACCGGTTGGGAAACCGCGCCGGTCACCCTAGTATTTATACAGCTTTTATGAATGTTATTGTGACTCTCAAATGGGGTTATTACTAGAGTGATCGATTCCGAATAATCGTTTTTTCGAATATTTCGAATACTTGGCTTTAAGAAAACACCGGTTCCAAGTGACCGAATTTTGAAAAAACCAGTTAAAATATGTAAACAAAACAAATATTTTAAATTTACTGAATAGCAAAAATTAATTTGTAATAAATTAAATAAAATATGATTTTCAGTTAATATTGAAACTTTGGGTAATTTGGACTTTCCATCTAATGCGCATCAGACTTTTATCTGGTAATTTCAATTTGATGTTCAATTGGTAGAGTCAGTTGTTAACGCCCAAAATAAATTTTTACATCATACACCAGCATAGGTGGTTCAATTATTATGTAACTGATATTTTCAGCGAACATTCGGACACCCATTTAAAGGGCTCAATTTTGTAGGTCCTAATGGAATTTGTCACAGAAATAATATAGTCAATACCTTTTTTGGTATGTTTGAACCGTATCTTAATGTAATTTTTTCGCATAGATTGATGCACCCCAAAAACATTTTATTACAGTAACCATTTTTCCAAGTGTAGAAATAAGTTGGCCACTCAATATATTTTGACATTAGATATACAATGAAGTTATTGGATAA
This sequence comes from Protophormia terraenovae, assembly GCA_951394005.1. Classification (NCBI taxonomy): domain Eukaryota; kingdom Metazoa; phylum Arthropoda; class Insecta; order Diptera; family Calliphoridae; genus Protophormia; species Protophormia terraenovae. Next base: position 94,996,404 of record OX596077.1, read on the forward strand.
CAAACTTGGCTTGTATAGTGAATAAACCTATAATTCGATGTTTGCGCAGATAATATTGATGAAATTTTCAAACAATGTATAAAAGCTAGATTTATAGAAGTAATGAGTGAGCCTATCTAGCACATCTTCATAAATGCATTTTCAAGTATATAGTACTACTTTTTTTTTAGCAAAACAACCAATTTTAGAAGACCTTCACAAAATTCATTCTGGAACCAATAGTGTCAATGATTGGATTCCATATACCAGCGATATAAGGTTGATTCCTATGGGGGTTAATTTCTAAAGACTGATTAGAATTTCAAAATATATTGTTCTTCAATTAATCCACATGGAAAGTCTAGAAAATCTTTCAGAAGTTAGCTTATATGTTAAATTATGGGCCGATCTTCTTGAAATATTGAAATACGAGCTGATAACCCGCTACTTCTTTAGCGGAAATTTTTTATAAAAACCATACTATAAAGTAAATTTAAAATAGGATTTTCGAAAAGTACAAAAGGCATGTTTGATAGGGTGCCAGTAAAGTACCAATTTTTAACATCTTTAACATTCGAAAGTTAAAAAACTACCAAAGTATTCCTATTATTATTTTTTAGTATAGAGGAATGTGACTAATAGAGCTTGAGAATTCTCATTCATAAATAACAATATCGCTTTAATATTAGATTTCTAATATTAGAATAACGAAAAATAAATATTAGAATAACGAAGAAGTATTTTAGAATAAGGAAAAAGAGCCTTTTAAGGATTCTGATTCACTTAGGACCTTACATCTTCAATTTTATGTTTCTAGGATGTATATTACAGAACATTAAAAAAGTATTGTTAGAAGAACAAAAAAGTAGCACAAAATCCCTTCTTATAGATACTCACTCACTAAGGGCCACATAACTTTAACTTCATGTTTCTAGGTTAAATATTATATAAAGTTAAAAAAAAAAAACAAAACACATGTCCTTAATTTTATGTTTCTAGGTTTATAAATATAAAAAATTCTAAAAGTACCATTAGAAGAACAAAAAAGTACCACAAAGTCCCCTCTTATGGATTCTCATTCACTTAGCATCACATGTCCTTAATTTCATGTTTCTAGATTTATAATTATAGAAAATTCAAAAAGTACCATTAGAAAAAAGAAAATGTACCACAAACTTCCCTCTAATGAATTCCCATTCATTTAGGACCAAATATCTTTAATTTTATGTTTCTATATTAAATATTATAGAAAATTCAAAAAGTACCATTAGAAGAACGAAAAAGTACCAAAAAAATCCCTTCTTATGAATTCTCACTCACTTAGAGCCACATATCTTTAATTCCATGTTCCTAGTTTAAATATTACAGAAAATTCAAAAAGTACCATTGGAAGAACGAACAAGTACCACAAAGTTCTCTCTTATGGATTCTCATTCACTTAGCACTTCATGTCCTTAATTTCATATTTCTAGGTAAAATATTATAGAAAATTCAAAAAGTACCATTAGAGGAACGAAAAAGTACCACAAAATTCCTTCTTATGAATTCTCACTCACTTAGGGCCACATATCTTTAATTCCATGTTCCTAGTTTAAATATTATAGAAAATTCAAAAAGTACCATTAGAAGAACAAAAAAGTACCACAAACTCCCCTCTAATGAATTCCCATTCATTTAGGACCAAATATCTTTAATTTTACGTTTCTATGTTATATATTACAGAAAATTCAAAAAGTACCATTAAAATAACAAAAAGTACCACAACGTCCCCTCTTATGGATTCTCATTAACTAAGGACCACATATCCTTAATTTCATGTTTCTAGGTTCATAATTATTGAAGAACGAAAAAGTACCACAAAGTCCCCCCTTGTGAATTTTTTCCAACATCGGACCATGCGTATTGAATTTCATGTTTGTAGGTTAAATATTACAGAAAATGTAAAAAAGTACCAATAGAAGAAGAAATTCTTCTATTGGTACTTTTGAATTCTTACCCACGGGATTATATATCTTTAAGTACCACAAATTCCACTCTTGTGAACTCTTATTTACATTTTCTTAATTTCATGTTTCTATGTTTAATGTAATTGAAAATTCATTATTATTTGAATAAAATGTAATTTCCCGCTTTTACCCCTTTTTTGGTACTTTTTTTCACCTATCGAAGTATCAAAAACTTTATTCCAATAAATTTTTAAATTGTAGTGGTATCCCATATTAAAATATTCATATGAATATTTCAATAAATATAAAAAATGTTTTATGAAAAAAGTACCAAGAATAGGTACGATTTTTACCCCTTAAACGTTTGAATTTCTAAAAAGTACCAAATTCGTATTTCTCATTTTTTGATATGTTATGAATACGATATAAATTTTATCTGTATGTTGATTGGTTTCAAAAATACATATGGTGCCAAAAAAGTACTAAAATACAGTTTTTACCTATTTTCTCCCTAAAACGGCCGATTTTCAAAAAAGTACCAGATACCTGTCCAATTATTTTTTAAATGAATAACGATAACTATTCAACTTTTTTTTGTATCATTATTAAGCCCAAATTACAATAGCGCGTAGTCAGCAGCAGTGTGTGCTGCCATAATCAGCTGATTATTTAGAATGCACTGTTTGTTATGGTGTTGATTACATTTAGTCAGCAGCAGTTTGCAGTGCTGTTTCATTTAGCCCTGTTTCTAAATTCACTGCGCTGCATTCAGATTGAGAGCGAGACAAAGAGAGTGAGCAAATTGGAGACCTAGCTACGTTCCAAATTTTGTCTCTCTAGCTTCAGCCGTTTGGGCTGTGGGATGATGAATCAGTCAGTCAGTCAGTAACGTTACTCTTTTATATATATAGATTGTACATTATTATGTACAGGCCCTCCTGAATTTAACATATTTTAAATGAATATTTTGATTTTATCTTATATGTTCTAAAATTCAAAAGGCTAGTTCTGCAAACTTAATGCCGTTTAAAAAATTCTAAAAAAAATTTCATAAACGGTTACAAATTTTTTAGTGTACACTCATATGCTACGTCTGTGTGGATTTACATACAAAAACTATTTAAATCTATGTCCAAAAATTTCGATGATGCAAGTTATACTTTAAAAAAAATCTTGGCATATTTTTACTCCTTATTTCGGTTTTTCAAATGAAACATAACTTTTTTTTTAGCATTTTTAATATGCAGAAATCTTTTTTTTTTTCAACGATACCAATATATTATAACAATTTACGGTTTAGTTAATACCGTAAAATCGAATTTTTCGTTCCAGTGTGCACTGTGATTAAAACTTGAAAAAACTTCTTTCATACACGCAAAGAAAAAATATGGTTCCTGTGACCATAAGCTAAGAGCAACATACTATGATTGTAATATATGATTCCAGGTTACAATAAGTATATTTGTACGTAATCATTACTATGATTCCAATTTACGATTTATTAGTAAGGTTCATAACCTTATTAATAACTTTTAGTAAGCTTTATAACCTTTTCTTAAGTATTGCTTTCAATTTCATCATGTTTTTATCATTTAATAATTCCATGTTATCATATATATAAACTAATTTCATCATATATATAATTCCATTTTATCATATACATAAAATAATTTCATCATATATATAATTCCATTTTATCATACATAATATTCCATTCTATCATATATAATAACTAATTCCATCATAAGTATAATTCCATTTTATCATATATATATGAACTAATTTAATCATATACATGAACTAATTTAATCATATATATAATCCCATGTTATCATATATATGATCCCATATTTTCATATTTATATTCATTTGTACCACGATATGTGGTACATTCATCATACTGAATAAAAACAAAACTTGTCAATTTATATTTGTTCATATATAAACTAAATGAGAATTATAACTACTGGACTGATACACAAAAATGTGTATTCAAAAGGCATTAAAAGTTAATGGCTTAATGGTTATAGAATTAATCAAATTTGTAAAATAAAATAAATGGTTATGTAATTAACTAAATTGTTGTGGAATTGACTAAATGATTGGATTTATTCATAAATATGATTTCATATAAACATATTTAAATACATATTATAATTCAGTGAACCATATTAAAATTTTGATTGTGGGTAATCATTAAAAGATTCAACAGAATCATAAACGTTGCTATCATGAACACAGTATATTTAAATCAATGAAAAACGGCTATATAATCATTGAATAGTTGTGGTGATCATGCTGTAACCATGTTTTTTCTCTGCGTGTAGACAAAAATCAAAATTTTTCTTACACAAAAGTCAAACAATTATTTATGTTAAAATATTTCGTAAAAATAAAAATGTTGGACCGGAAATCGTGCGAAATTATACAAATTAATAAGTTACTGAAGATAAAATGGTGCAGAAATTAAAATAATATTAAAAAAATTATAGGGATTTGCCCTTGCTCTTATTAAATCAAATATTGTCTGTCCCATAAAAAACATATTTCCAATGGCTATCGCAAATTTTGATACTGTTATGACCATTATTTTAGAAGAAAATGAGTTTTTTACATTTCAGGACAAATGGGAGATAGACGTGTTCTTGTTTAGTTTTTTTTTAAGACTTTGTATATAATTACTTTGGATCTAAAATAACATATGTGCCAAGTTTAAATTTTTTGCGACACATTCTTCTATTTGTACAAAATTGGAAACTGTTTGTTGGTTAGAAATAAGTTTTTCTCATTTCAGGATATATGGGAGGTAGGAGTGTACATGTTCCGATTCAAATAAAAATTGGCAGACTCACAAATAATCAATATTTAACTACAATCACAAATTTTTACAAATATTCGAGCAGTATATCCTTTTTTTAATTCCAGAATATATGGGAGGTAGACGTATCCTTGCTCCGAATTAAAAATAAATCAGCAAACTTATCAGTAAGCTATTTCTAAGGGCTGCCACAAATCTCGGTAAAGTTCAGACCAGTATTTTTTTTTATTGGTTTCTTAACTTCAGGATATATGGGAGGTAGGCGTGTCCTTGCGCTGATTTTTTCAAACTTCGTATTTATTCATTCTAGGCCTAAAATAATATGTGAACCAAGTTTCAATCGTTCTATTTTCTATTTTTGTCCCATCGTTGTATGGGATAAAGCACTGTCCGTTATTTCCTAATTGATTTTTGATTTCATTTTTAGTAAATTTTGAAAAATATAATTCGAATTATGACTTTTATTATACTTCACTTTCAGTTTTTAATGAATGAGCAACAAATTTCTCGTAAAATAGCTTAGAAAAAATCTTTTTCTGTTACACTGTATGTACTTTATTGCCTATAATTTTTATTTAGCACAAAACCGTTTTACTCTCCTCATTCACTTAGAAGTATAAATAATGTATAGCCTTAAAATATGCTTTAGAATTATGGTTTTTTAAATATTACCGTTTAAATGTTGTGCTATTAACCACCGTCAATTATCAACTAAATTGTGCAATATGTCATTACGTTCACAAGTTAATTACGGCACGGATGTAAGTGTAAAAAAAACAATTTAGTTAGACGTTTTATTTTTATTTACTGTCATTCATTCACCGGAGGTGGTCTTTATCACATTACGAGTATTTATCAGTTTTTAAACAGTATGAAAAATAAAAAAAACAAACAAACGAACAAAAGATAATGCGTATATTCTATTGTTATATAATAGGTATAAATTAGTTGTTATTATTGTTTTATTTTTGTGGTGTGGTAGAATATTAAAGACGCTAAATAAATTTGAATTTATGAAAGCCTTACGATATGCTCTATATTTTGCGATGTTTTAACTACCAACTAACTATTTTTTGTCTCCAATATTATTACGTTTCTTTATGGATTCTCACAAGCTCTGGCTATACGACCCACATTACAATTTTATAACGACTTACCACAGTTGTAATTCTGATGAAACAAATTAACTGTATTTTTACAAAATTAAATGTTTTAAATATGATCATGAATCAAGTTTGAAATAAGTATGGATTTATTTGGAACAAAAACGTAATACTTTCCCAATTTTATATCAAAAGTTATTCCTAAATAATTTTAAAACCTAAAAATAAATTCATACCCAAAAGAAAAAATGTTTTTTCTCAATTTGATATCAAATCCTATTTTCAAATCAGGCATTCTCCTAATATATATTTTTTTAAATTTCAAAAATAATAAAATAATATAAAATGGACTTTTTCAACGATCGCCTTGTAAATTTTAAAATTTATTTTAAATAATTTGTAAACATCCTGAAATTACAAATGGAATGACAAACCTGTATACATGTATCTATGTAAAACGGTATTCGCATTATTTATTTCAAACTCTTATCAATGTTCATATTTGGCGTCAATTCAAGTTGGAGGACTGTTTCCTATCGTTATTAAAAATTGGAAAAACTGTGTTATCGACACGATGCGTTTTTTTAGCTTTTATCTCAATTATTGTTTGGCTATTGTGTCAGTTTTTGTTAAATTTTATCTTAAGTGTTGTTGTCATATGTTATCAGTTTATTAGTTTTATTCTTTTTTTTATTGTTATAGACTTTTGTTTGCATATGTTAAGGCTTGTTTGTAATTAAATACCTTTAATACCCATAATTGTTTCTGATTTGTTTCCAAAATTTTATTCCCTGCAAAAACATCAATTACCTACAGTAATTAAGTTATAATTGAATAGAAATTAATCTGTTGGTTATAATAAAAGTATAATTTAACATTTATATCAGATAATAGTTATAATATAACAAAGAGTTTAGTTTTTTGATTATTAAAAATTGAATTAAACATATGTAATGAATTGACACATGGTGTTAATATTTAAATTTTTAATTTTTTTTTTTTTTTTTTTGTATGTCTAAATTTCTAGAATTTTCAATATTGACGGATTTGTATAATTTAGAAAAAATTTTGTTTTATTCACTGGCAAGTTTTGGCAAAATACACTGGTCGACAAAAAAAATTTTTTTCGTTCTGCTTCAAAAAAGAATATGTGGACTAGATGGATTTCCGCTTTGCTAAACTCGAATCTGCTTTCAGTTTTTTTTCCATCAGGTCGATATTTTTTTTATGGGCGTGTCTAATATTGTGCCCTAAATAAGCCGATTATTCGAGTATATTTCACCACAACTCTAGAACGGTATGCACGATATATATAAGTAATACACCAAAATGTGTAGAATAAAATTGGCTTTAAGTCGTTCTTGTAACAAATTTTTATCTGATCAATAATTTAGGAGATATTTTGAAATAAGTGACCGAAAAAAATTGTATTTCATGCTAAATTCAAGATTTCTTTTTTTGACTAAAACTTCTTTTTAAAAGTGTAAACATTAAAAATGTTTCAGTTTATCACCTTTATCTCAAAACTGGCAAAACTACGAGTAAATATAGCCACGTATCATAAAGATTGATGCACAAATCTTGATTGCATTCACAGTTAAGTTAGGATACCCATGCATACCTATAGTTAAGGGGAAATACACCAGTGGGCAAAAAAATAATTTTTTTTTTTTCGTCTTAAATAAAAAAAAAAGTGGATTAGACGTGCTAAATAAAAATCAGCTTTTACTTTTTTTCTATCACGAATTGATTTTTTTATGGGCATGACTACTATGACCCCGCCTTTAGGCAGTCACACTTGTATAACTCGAGAACGGTTTGTCCAATTAAGATAAAACTCCAATATATAGCGACCTAAATTTTCTTTGAGTTGAATTTACATAATTTGTTGTCCAATTAATATTTCCGTAGTAATTTGGTAATTAGTATCGAAAAAATTAAAATTTTATAATTACCATCATGACTCTCTAAAATTAGTTTAGTGAGTTGTGATTGATTGGAAAAATGTCATGTTTATGTTTAGTGAAGAAAAAAAATTTCATATTTATGTTCAGTGAAAAAAATTTATTTGCAGCTTATGTGTAGTGACTGTTCAGATTTTGCACTATTGAGTGTAGTGCAAATTTTTTCACTACCACTAAATTTAGTTATAGTGAAAAAATTGCAATATAACTAAAATTTTTTTGTGGTAGTGAAGAAATGTTTCACTATAACTATAGTGGTGGCAAATAGTTAGAAATCAAAATTTTTTCACTATAGTGCGATTTAGTGAAAAGCTGAATGCACTCACAATATAGTGCACTACCCCCAACTCTGGGGGTTTTAAATGATTCCTTCGACATGTTACACACGGAATGACAAAATCAATATACCCCCATCTTTTTGATGCAAGTATTTGGTATCATTGGAAAAGTTATTACTTGAAAAATAATAATATATAAATGAAAAATTATTCGAACTAAATTTGTTCATTAAATTGATCAAAATTTAAAAAAATTTTGTATTTAGTGTTATTTTTCAAAAAAAAAAAAAAAAAAAAAAAAAAAATATTTGAACTTAAATAAAATCTACATTAATTAAGCTATCATTATAAAATTTTAGCATAATATAAAAAAAATTTTCTTAAGAGAAGAGAATAAATAGATTCCCATTTTCTTACTCCGAAATACCCATAATTCCAGTTCGGGGAAAGCTTCCTTCAAAAATTTACTTTTTTCATTGAAATGGTCACCCTGTCGTTATAAGGTGTCTCCGTCAGAAAATACTTTTCTGGAGTATACTTTACATATAGGGCTAAAAAATTAAAATAATTTTAAGTCGATCCCAGTTTTGCGATTTGAGAACATAACAAAAAAAGAAAAAAACATTTTCCAAAATTGACAAAATTTGGATAGGGCTCGTGGGCAAACCTTTGTCCCTAATTCCTCCGGATTTACTTTATACGCATTTACATTAAGATTTGTTTTTGAAAACATTAAAAAATGATAAAACTCAGAACAAAAAACTAATTTTATCACTGAATAAATATTGCCACCTTATTGGAAAAAAACCCAACAAATTTAAAATTTTTTTAAAGATCCAAGTTTAGATTAATATAACTTTTTAACGGATTCATATTATTATATGATTCTTGCAGCAATATTATTTAGAATTTTGTAGGGAATCTGGCAAACATTTTAGAAAAATTTTACGGGCAAAATTAAGTCTGCCAATTTTAAAAAACTAAAAAAGGCGAGGCTAAAAATGAGGTAAAAATTTATATTTCTTAAACTAAAAGAGATAACCTACACATGTAAGCGTATTTTTTGTAGATATTTACAAGGACTATCTATATATAAGATTTATTTTCTGTCATATCATAAATTAATTTTTAGAGATTTAAAGAAAAAATAAAAAGTACATACCCGAGATGGGCAACTTTGGAGGGTACCCACTTACCCCATGAACCGTTAAGGGCCTGCAATCCTCCAAATGAACTCAAGAACACCTCAGATCTGACCATGTGAAATTTTATTGAGATACCTCTAGCGGTTCTTTAGTTACTGAATTATTTCCAAAAAAAAAAGTTTTGGAACCACTGTGCACTGTATTTCTACTCAATTGTATGTAACATGGGTATTTTTACTTAACTGTGAATAAAATTAAGATTTGTGCATCAATTTTGAAGATATATACCATAGTATAATAATAAAGTAGTCCGCATCTTTTGGTGTATCACTTTGGTCAATTGTACTATGGGCGAAATATTAGACACACCCATAAAAAAAAACCAGACTTGATGGAAAAAAAAACTGAAAGCACTATGGGGGAGGATTTTTTTGTCGACCATAAGGGTTTTCATCCAAACGAATAAATTTTGCAATGTTTTCACACACTAGTTCATGATATGTTAGCTTAATAAAAAATTAAAAATTTTATAAAATTTCCAAAATTTTCGTAAAATATGTATTCTAGCATATCTTGCATAGATAGAATTTCTTTAACATCAGTAAGATTAATCATTATTTGTGTAGTGTTTTTATATAATTTCTGTTAATTTCGCAACGTTTTTTTCTTTTGTGACTAAGAAAATAAATTCCACGCATTAACTTTATAGTAATTATTATGTATGTTAATACATATACTAAGTATTTATTATTCATAGTTTCCATCTCTATTTGATGATTTTTTTTGTAGTATCATTATATTCTACTAGTGCTTAATTATTATGTCAATTAGTCAATTCCAGCAACAGCTAAAATATTTAATGCCTTTAGTAAAAAAAAAATTAAAGTCTATTTAAAGGCTCTAAACTATGATTTTAACTGCCCATAAATTTTTAGGCGCTTAAATAACAGCCATGTGGTAGTTTTAGAAATACTTTCGTTTATATTTTTTTATGAAAAAAAAAAAAAAAAAAAAATGCAGATAGCTAATTTTCTATACGATAAAACTGTTAATATAAAATGTTTGATGATGCACAACAAATTATCACACCAATTTTTAAATATTCATTTAACTGTGCACAAATACAGATATTCATACATACCATTTGAGCAAGTGCATATCGACATGTTCTAAAGGGAAAATAATAAATAATAACAAGAGCCTTAGAAATAGTCTAAATATAATTTACAAAATTTTAGAAAAATCTCTCATGTGGTTTTCCCCAGCAAAAATTTGTGGGTTTTTTGTAATGGCAGGTTGTAGTAATCAAACATTCGTTTCTGTAACCAAATTATTTTTATAGTAAACATAAAATATGTTTGTTCCATGTTCGTACACTATAGATGCCTTTTAATACAAGAAACACTATCAAAAAATACTCTTAAAGATACGGCGCAGTGGGATTTTCTACAACATAAATGATAAATCTGAAGCTTTTAAACTGCTAGACCGATCTTAATGAAAAAATTGATATATCGATAGAGAAGGCTTTCAGAATGTTGTTAGCTGAAATATTTAACTGAAGCACTGATGACGTTACAGTGGTCCAAAGTTGACAACCTCGAGTACGGAAGACAAATCGGAGCTTGTAATTTTATAAATATGCAACGATTTGAAATATTCTCATTCTAATATTTGATCTTCACTTTTTTGCTTTTACGCCCTATACATTTATAAAAATTCATTTTTTTTTAATATGGTAAAAAATGTTTATGAAAATATATAATAAAATAGCCAAAATTCTATTTGTAGTCCTAAATCAAAAACTATTGCAATTATATACTCTATAATGATGTATCTTAAATACAAGTTTAATATATTGCAATATGTTAAGTATGGGTGGATATATTAACGATTTAATAATTATTAAACCTTCTTTGCAAAGTTTTTGCATATTCGTCCATTTATTGCAAAATTAATTTTTATACCCTACACCACCATATGTGCGTTTTTTTACATATATATTAGTTTTTATTGAATCTTTCTTTTTCAGAAATTTACAATAAGTATTAAAATCTTAACCTAAACTTAAATTATTGTTGATATTGCCACTGCAAAATCCAACGTAGAGTTTTCATTAGTAGTATTATCTTCCAAGATCCAGTGTTTCCATTCTTCTTAGGCGTCTGTGACCCTCAAAAGTTAGCAGATCCCTAGCGAGAGGGTTTGGGTGTTCAGATAATTTTTTCATATATTTGATGCTACTGTTCTTTATCTCCTCACGAATTGTAGGAATATTGAGATCCTTGTGGATGTTGCTATTTCTGACGTACCATGGTGCACCTGTTATTATTCTTAGGAGTTTGGACTGTCTTCTCTGTAATTTTTCAATGTTTGATGAAGAGGCTGTTCCCCAGAGCTGTATGCCATATAACCATATAGGTTTTATTACTGCTTTATATAACAGTACTTTATAGTCCAAGTCTAGGGCTGACTTTGGACCAATTAACCAATGAATTTGGGCAGATTTTAGTTTTATTTGAGTAACTTTGGATTCTATATGACAAGTCCATGTTAAACGCCGGTCTAGGTGAATACCAAGATACCTTACTTTATCCTGTTCAGGTATTTGGACATTGTTTATTCGAATGGGGGGACAACTTTCCCTGCGTAAGGTAAATGTTATATGGACACATTTCGAAGCATTCACATTGATCTTCCATTTATATAGCCATTTTTCCAGCTCAGTGATATGGGATTGGAGTTTTTCGGATGCAATCACCGGATTTGTATGCATACTTACAAAAGCAGTATCATCTGCAAAAGTTGATGTATGAGTCATAGGGCTCGTGGGCATATCTGCCGTATATAGTATATAAAGAAGAGGCCCTAAAATACTTCCTTGAGGTACTCCTGCGGAAATTTTTCTGCGTGAAGAAATCACATCTTTCGATCTTATTTGAAAAGATCTATTTATTATATAGTTTTTTAGTAACTTATGAACGTTCTGTGGAAGTAACGTGGTCATTTTATGTATTAGTCCGTCGTGCCAGACTTTATCGAAAGCTTGAGATATGTCAATAAATAACGCAGAGCAATACTGCTTGCTCTCGAAACCTCTTCTGATGAGAGTTGTAATTCGATGCACTTGTTCAATAGTACCATGTTTTCTCCTAAAACCAAACTGATGGTTAGGTATACTGTTATTATTATTAAGATGTAATAATAGGCTCTCAAGGAGCAATTTCTCAAACAATTTCGAAAAAATTGATAATAAGCTTATTGGACGGTAAGATGTTACTTGAGTGACGTCTTTTCCAGGTTTGGGTATCATTACTATCTCTGACAACTTCCAAGTACTTGGAAAGTAGCCAGTACGTAAAATGGCATTGAAAATGAATAAAATAAATTTTAGAGCCGAGTTTGGCAAGAAACAAATCATTGTGCTGGTAATTTTGTCCGTTCCAGGAGATTTTCCTGCCTTCAGACCTTTTACTGCTAATTTCACGGCAGAGAGCCGGAATTTTAATGGAGAGTGAATATGGTCGCTAACTACAACAGGTCTTAGAGTTGAACCTGTATTATTTGGAGTGAAAACGTGTTCTAAATGACTAGCGAATGCTTCAACTTTTTCATTAGAACTTTTTGCCCATTGGCCATTTTGGAGGCGTATGGGAGACTCATATGCAATAGGGCATTGCATATTTTTCACCGCCTTCCATAGACTATAATCAGTTTCCTTAGTAGAGTCTAAGTTTTGCAGATATGTTTTCAATTTGGATTCTTTTTGATTCTTCAGAGCGAAGCGTAATCTTTTGATACATTGATTAAGTTTAGTTTTGACGGCTGGTGATCGAGAATCTTGCCATTGACGTCTTAGTTGCCTTTTTTCCCTAATAAGAGATTCAACATTTGAGCAACATTTAATATATTTTGGCCTTCGTGAGAAACGCGAAGGTGTGGATAATATAGCTGCATTAGTCAGGATATCCGTGAAGATATTAACTGCAGATTGTATTTCGTTTTCGCTTTTCAGTGGAATATTTTGTGGTAAGTGGGAGCTTATGTACATTTTGTATTTTAACCAGTTTGTTTTCTTGTTTGGGAAACAAGAGCTTTGAGTTTCAAAGTGACTTGGACTATTAATCAGTGTCAGGATCGTTGGTGTATGGTCTGACGAAAGATCAAGTGAAGGAATCACTGATATACATTCACGTTTTACATTTCTAATTACAGCAAAGTCGATAAGATCGGGAACCTTATTGAGGTCTGTAGGCCAGTAAGTAGGTTGGCCACAAGATATGGAATCTAGTTTGCTGGATGATATTGCTTCAAATAACTGCCTACCTCTGGGAGTTGTTAGACGAGAGCCCCAAAAGGTATGTTTTGCGTTATAGTCTCCTGCTGCTATAAATCTTGGGCCTAAAGTTGCAAAATAATCAAGAAATTGATTACGATTAATAGAATATCTTGGAGGACAATATATAGAGGATATTGTTATATTGTTATCGGGAATATTTATTGAAGTGGCCTGAATATGATCCGTTCTGTATTCTGGCATTGGAAAATGCTTTATATCTTTACGAACTAATATTGCTGTCCCTCCGCATGCCCTACCGTTAGGCTGCTTTGTGTCATAGGTATAGTAGCCATTTATTCTGAAACAGTTCTTTTGAGTAAAGTGAGTTTCAGATACCAGTAGCAGATCAATATCTTGCAACGTTAAAAATTGTTGGACTTCGTGTTTATGTTGGCTAAGGCCGTTAGCATTCCAGTAACATATTCTTAAGGAATTCATTTTTTACTTAGCAAAATCTGCATGAGCATGCTTTGATTTTGCATTAATTGCTGTAACATATTTTGCATATTTGACATAAAACTGTTCATGGTTTCAATTAGTTTCTCAATAGAGCTTTGAGAATTTATGTTGGGAATTACTGAACCCTCTTTTAAAGCGTGAGCATATGAAAATAATGGAGCATTATTTTCATTATTTTTATGAGTTTGGTTGGGAATTGCTGAACCCTTATTGAAAGTATTTGGAAATTGAGCATTTCCTTCTACGTTTAATTTCATTTGTGTAGTAGAACCTTCTTTTACCGTATGAGCATACGACAATTGCCGATTCGTGTTCAGGTTACTTCTATGTTGTGGGAGCTTATGTACATTTTGTATTTTAACCAGTTTGTTTTCTTGTTTGGGAAACAAGAACCTTCTTTTACCGTATGAGCATACGACTAGGGCTGGACTTACGTTTAGTGATGGTAATATAACGGTCCATCCCTGTTGGAATTTTGTTATGTCCAACAAAAATTAATGAAATTTGGCACACGGGTTTCTTACATCGGTCCATTATTTCACCTAGCCCCCATACAAATGCCCTCCCGGAAAATGGTTTAAAGATCATAAATCCCTTAAATACAGCAATATTTTAATGAATTTGGCACATATAAATCTAAATAAGTGTGCCGATTTTTAGAAAGATCGGTCCATAATTAACAATAACTCCCATATAAACCTGTTTTCAGAAAATCACTTTAACGGGCATAAATCCCATTAAAATGTTAGTATCAAGTTAATTTTCTACGCAAATAAGTTTTATATAAAAATAAATGATAGTGCCAAATTTTACGAAGATCGGTCCATAATTTACCATAGCTCCCCCCATAAGGCCCCCTTTCGGGAATCACCAAAAAATAAATAAATTCATATAAATGTTAGCATCGACGTAATATTCTGTTTTCATATGTTTTATTTAACACTTATTTTTGCACATATGAGTATCGGTCCACAATTGGCTTCAAGTCTAATATAAGACCCCTTCCTGAATTATAATGTACACAATGGTGTAGAGTATCATATGGTCGGGCTTGACCGACTATATCTTTTTCTCTCGTTTTTTTAAATAAGTCCTAAGGAAGGAATACATTTTTTATTTTCATTTTATTGAATCTTTAAATAATATTTAATATTTAAGAATTCATAGTATTTCGTTCAACGAAATGGAATAATTATATTAATTTTACTTAGAAGAAATTCAGATTCAAGATTTCTATATTTCAATAATTTCAGTAGGAATGATATATTTAGCATCTATCTATGGCTTTTTACTGTTGAAAGTTTAATTAGAGCCAGTCTATCTTCGTAAGAAGGAAATCTTACATTAGGATTCCAACCGATTAAATCAGGGAAAGGTGATATCAATATTTTAATGATCACGTTTTATTTTTTATTGATTATTAGTTAGTAAAAAATGAATTTTTAGAACTCTGAAACATTTTTTGGCAGCATGGCACGTCCGTCCGTCTTTAGGGTGATCGACTCGGTTTTCCAACCGGTTTTTAAATCGGTTTTTTCAGTCAATGTGCTGTCGGTTTTTTCAAAATGTTCAATTTTCGAATGTCGAATAGACCGGTTTTTTAAACACAAAAAACCGGTTTTAAAAATACATTTTTATTTCAAAAACCATGCACTAAATATTGATATTTGAATCGAAATTTATGATTATTTTTTTAATATTCATAAAGCATGATTTTTAATGTCTTAAAAATATAGTTTAAGATAAAATAAATAATTAATAATTATTCTGAATTCTGCACCTAATTTAAATGTTTTAGTTTTTGTTTTTTTTTTTATTCAACAAAGAAATTGTTTTTTAAAGATTTTGTTTCAAAAAAGTTTCACCTGCAGAATCGTTTCAATAAAATTGATTCTTGCTTTTTCCATATTAACCCATTGTTAAGTAAATGTTAATATCATTTATGATGATTATTTTCTTAAAATGTTTATACCCTACATGCTTATTATGCGTTTGTACTGATGTCTAAGACCCACCTTCATTTGTACCAATCGGCTTTAAGTCGATTTAACGATGTCCGCCTGTCCGTCCATGTAAAACTTGTAATCAAAATACAGGATGCAATTTTGGTTTCTTATAGTCCAAGGACGAAGCGTGTTGAAATTGGTTATGATCGGTTTATTATTTCCCCTAGCCCCCATACAAATAACCTCCCATAAATCCCTTAAATGTAAATAGCAGTAATTTTTTCACATCTAAGTTCCATATACGTTTAAATCTGTGTGCCGAATTTCATGATGATCGGTCCATAATTGACCATAGTACTGGTCCACAGTTCCACAGGTCTAGAAAAAAAAGACCCCTTCCCGAATTTTGATGCACACAATGGTGTAGGGTATTGTCGGCCTTGACCGACTATATATTTCTTTTTCGTTCTTGATGGGTTAATAGTTATTTCAAAAAATAAAAAAAAAATTTATTGATTTTTCTTTAAGAAATGTAGTCTTTTGATAGAAATATTGACTTCTGCAAAAAAACCGGTTAACCGTTTTTTTCTGAATTTAAAAAAGTGCAACCGGTTTTTTCAAAATACCAACTATTCGAAAATCGGTTTCTCCAAAAAGTTGAATAATCGATCACCCTAGTTCGTCTTTATATTTGGGTTAAAAATGCCATTTAATTCAGGGAAAGGTGATATTAAAATTTTAATACTTTCATTTGGTTTCACTTCAATTAATATGAATTAATTAATATGAATTAGTTGAAAAGTGGAAAAAAATATTTTTCGAATTTTAAGATTTTTATAAAGAATTCTAATGTCCGTCCATCTGTCCGTCTGCTTGTTAATTTTTGCAAACTTTCCAATTCAAAATCGTTTAACTTTTGACTCAATAAGGACAATGACTCAAAATTTTCTTTTTTCGATAAATAATTTTGCTTTTTAACCAACTACATAAAATATAATAAAATAGGTTGAAAATATTTTTCTATGTATGGAAAAATCTTAATCTAATCTTGTAAAATTGAGATTTTTGAAATTTCAAATTTATATAACTCGAAAAATATATAAGATAAGTAGTACATGCAAGCATATTTTCTAAAGGATTTATCAATGACTTTAAGGTGATACTGGAGTTTTTTTTTAAATCGGGCTATATATGCTCACGATTTTTTTCATAATATTATAGTGTATTTTAGGAAAATTTTCAAAAAAATAACAAAAATATTAGGACAAAATATAATTTACAAATACTTGAAGAAAAGTAGACTTAAATATCTGAAGTTGATGGTTTCATTTAAAATTTTTAGCTTAAAAGTCTGTTTATTAAAAATAAATACAGTGAAAACTGATGAAAATTGAATTTTTTACTATTTTTCAAAAATATAAAAAAAATTCTTAGATTTGACAGCACTTTATAAGAAAACAACAATTCAATTAAAAGTGCCACTTTTGACACATTTTACCCCAACGTGCAGCGCTTGATAAATTCTAAGATTCCAGTAACATTATTAACAGTTAGTGAAATATGGGAACGGAAATCCAATTTTCTATCTAGTTGAACACCCAAATAGATAATTGTTTCCACTAGTTCGAGATTATCACCATTCTTCAAGTAGGTGCCATTTGTAGGACGAGATCTGCTAATGATCATGTATTTGCATTTTTGGAAATTAATATCCATTAAATTAACTTTAAACCAGGAAGCGAAATTATTTAAATTCATTTGGAGAAGCGTTTGTAGGTTTGGATTGCTAAATGAGATAAACATTTTAACGTCATCAGCATATATTAGGATGTTAGTACACCCAGAGAAATATCAAACACATACGTGTTGAAAACGATACCATTCTGTGTCAATAGTGAATCTACACCGTATGTGTTTAAATTAAATACTGCGTGTTCAATTCTTATTGAAAATCGATACCTAATTGGCACCAAGTTGAAACCATTTCGGTATCAAATTGTTAAATTACATATGTTTTCTATTAAATTTGTTAACGAAAGGTATTAAAAAGCTGTTACCGTAAATTACCAATGTGAGCACAACCGTTGTTGATTTTGAATCGAATTTTTTCCCTTAGTGTATAGTTAATTATAGATGGAAGATCATTTATGAACAAAGTAAATAATAGACGACTAAGGTGGCTACCTTGAGGAATTCCTGGCGTAACTCTTATAGATTTGGAAAATACATTATGAAAATTTACACATTGAGATCGATAATTTAAGTATGAAGCAATCTATTTTAAAAGCGATGAGCAAAATCCTATTTTTTTCAATTTATGTAGCAAGAGGTCATGTTTTACTTTATTTCATTTACACGAGTTATGAGTTCTAAAAGGTTTGTAATGGTGGAAAAAGATTTTCTGAATCCATGTAGTTTTGGAGATAAAATGGATGAAATTTGGTGAGACAGTACATCATATATAATTTTCTAAAATAGTTTTGGAATAATACTTAAATAGAAATCCCTCTATAATTGGATATTGTAGATTTTGATCCAGATTTAAAGAGTGGAATAATGAACGTAGTTTTCCATAAATTAGGAAACAAAAATAAAAAAAAAAAAACATTGGACTAATTGATGTATATCATCGCCAATTTTAATTAGCACCTTGGGAGTGCCTCAATAACAATGGCCGACAAAGAAATATTCCCCCATAGACGAATAGTTGGACTTGATGTATTTTGATGTGCTAAACACGAATCTGCTTTCAGTTTTTTTCCATCAGGTCTTTTTATGGGCGTGTCTAATATTTCGCCCATAGTAAGGCCATTATTTAGTATATTTCCTCCTAACTGAAGAACGGTGAGTACGATTGATATAAGTGATACACCAAATGACGCGTAGTAAAAATATCTTAAAATCATCAAAACTTAATTTTTTATGTGCTCAATAGTTTTGAAGTCATTTTGAAAAAAATGCCAAAAAACAAAAAAAAAAAAAAAAAAAAAAAATCATTTCAATGCTAAATTTTAGATTTTTTTGTTACTAAAATTGTTTTTAATAAATGAAAACATCAAAAATTTTACAGTTTATCATCTTCATTTTAAAGTTAATGGTAATGCTGCAAATAAAAAAAGGTATGTATCTTCAAAATTGATGCACAAATCGTGATTTTATTCACAGTTAAGTAAAAATACATACAATTGCGTAAAAATACAGTGGTGGGAAAAAAAAAATAATTTTTTTCTTGAAACAAAAATAGGTGGACTAGGTGCATATTGACGAGTTAAAAAAGAAACTGCATTCACTTTTTTCTACCACGTACTGATTTCTTTTAATGGGCATGAGTAATATCATCACCTTATTCAGCGGTCACACTATAAAATTCGAGAAAGGTTTGTCAAAGCTATAACTCAAGAACCGTTTACACGATTTTCATAAATGATACACCAAAAGACGCATACGAAAATTGTCTTCAAGATATGTCAACAATATTTTTTAGTCGCTCAAGAATTTCAGAGTTATGGATCAAAATTTTCACTATTTTTCAAAAAAAAAAAAAAAAAAATTATAATAATTTTTCGCTACTAATTACCGAATAACTACGGAAATATTAACTGGACAAAAAAATTATATAAACTCAACTAAAAGACAATTTAGATCACTATATATTGGAGTTTAATTTATCCTAATTGGATAAACCGTTTTCGAGTTATACAAGTGCTTATAAAAGAAAATTGATACGTGATAGAAAAAAAAAAAAAAAAATAATAAATTCTGAATCTTATTTAGCACGTTGAATTCCGTCTAATCTACCTATTTTTTTATTTAAGAACAAAAAATTTTTTTTGGTATTTCCACTTAACTGTAGGTACGCATGGGTATCCTAATTTAACTGTAAATGCAATCAAGATTTGTGCATTATTTTTTATAATACGTAGCTTTATTTAACCCATTAATACCCACGGCAATCTAGCCAACTTAGAGATTTAAAATTTTGAACATCATTTCAAATGAGGCAAATAAACACATTGACGGTGAAAAATTGTTTATATTTGGTTTAGTAAGGAAGTTATCAAAAATAAATCTAACTTAATGCGTGTATAGCGCCTAGGGCGAAATTTTTCGTAGGCCCCTTACATATTATTACCCACAATATTTATCAAACTGCTAATAATAAACGAGAATGGTGCTACAATCACTTGTTTAAACAATTTATCATGTTTACTGCTCAAATTGTATACTTAATTGAAAAAAAAATGTCATTTAGTCCTTTTTGTATTGAAAATAGAAGGGCCAAAAAGTACTGAGAATGACCCAGTGTTACATATACGTAACACTTTCCTTTTCCACTTTCTAATTTTTATCGGACACGCTTTATATAAACAATTAAATAAACATAATATACAAAGAAATTTATTCGTTAAAATATGTTGAACGTAAATAATAAGCCTTTTTGCAAACCTCCTGCTGTTAAAATCGAGTGTTTGCAAGCTTTCAAATAATGAACTTTACGAAATCACTTTTTACCGCAATAACAGAAGAGAAAGTAAAGAAAAAAAAAAAAAACATTTGAGGATGCAGGACGAATATTAAATTATACAATTCATAACAAAATTTAAGTTTATATTATTCCGTTTTTTGACAATATAGTTTTAAACTTAGACATTATCGCGTTACATATACGTAACAGTGGGCATTAATGGGTTAACCGTAGTTTTGCCAGCTTTGAGATAATTGAAGTTTTTACTTTTAAAAAGAAGTTTTAGTAAAAAAAAGAAATCTTGAATTTAGCATGAACACACTTATTTCGAAATATCTCCAAGACTTAAAGCCAATTTTATTCTACATATTTTGGTGTATTATTTATTTCAATCGTTTATACCGTTCTCGAGTTATAGTGAAATATACTCAAGTAATCGGCTTAGTTAGGGCGCAATATTAGACACGCCCATAAAAAAAATCTCGAGCTGATGGGGGAAAACTGAAAGCAGATTCGAGTTTAGCATGCTGAATTCCATCTAGTCCACATATCACGAAAAATTTTTTTTTGTTGGCCAGCGTAATTAATGCTAATTTAAAAATAACGCGTACTTAGCTTATGAATACCTTGGATGAATATTTTTAATGAAATCATATTTTTGGCGCAAGTAAAACTTATGACAGGTTAAAATTGACTTATAACGCCAAAATCCGCTATAACAATATATGCAAAATTTCTGTTCGTTTTTTTTTTAATAACTCTAGCTTCACTGCAATAACATTGCGAGTGTTCCTCGCGAAAAAGGCACATCTTAAAACCATTCACGTTTTTTCTCTCCAAGTTTGGGTACCTTCTACAGCATTTCTGTTGAGGGCACATTAACGAGATATATGCTAAATGATGTATAATTAAAGGAGCTATTAGGCTCTGTTTTGAATTTTGCAATACCCGAAACGGTGTAAAATCCCTATTAAAAAAGTCTGCAAGATTTTAAAATCATGTTTTACGAATTTTGAACATCACAAGTTGACACTGGTTAATTTAACAGTTAGCCTAAAATACGCGATTAAAGCAATTAAAAGAAAGAAAAAAAAATTGTTTTTTTTTTTTAACTTTGAGTGCTTGATGGTGCCTCATGGAACCGTTTCAGCTCTTAAATTTTTGTTGTGTTATTCCACCAAGTTGTTAACATTATTGCATCAAAAGTTATTTAAAAAACAAGCGTGAATGTTATATTCGGCTCGGCCGAAGCTATATACCCACCATCAACTTTTTCAAATTTTACGTTATATGGGAGGTGGGCGGTAAAGTGGGCGGACCACGCCCATTTTTGGTTTCCAACTTTATATCGACCCTCAAACTACTTATACAAAATGTTGTACATACTTTTGTTTAAGAGATATCAGCAGAAAAGTATGAAACGGACACCCTGTGTTTCTAGTTTTTAGCTCATAACTTTTTTGTTTATGAACCGATTTTACTTATTTTCAATACCAAACAAACCTTATATAAGATAAATATTTGTGCTAATCGAATTAGAATCTAACCAGCACCCAGAAAATATATACTTTATGGGGTCTTAAATGATTTTTTCGACATGTTATACACGGAATGACAAAATTAATATACCCTCCATTTTTTTGATGGTGGTTATAAAAATCAGAATAGAAAAAGATATTTTAGGTTTAAGGTCGGTTTCATAAAGGTATACGTAAAAAGAGAATTGCCCATAAATATATATATCTGAACTTTGCATTTCTGAAAACTTTAATAACTACTTAAGAACGTGTGTCAAAAAAAAAATATTTTAAAATTTCGTATGGAGACTTATGCAACTAAGTGTAACTTGGGTTAAAAGTAATCAAAATTAAGTTTTTTCTTAATTTAAACTATTATAACAATTTGCAGGTTGAGATGTTTATAAAATGTTTAAGATTTATATATTGCAACTAATTATTTTTATAACCACAATTTTTAAAAAAGGTTTCCATTTAACAAATAAAATATTCTAAAGGGGCAAGAATGAATTTACAAAAAGGTCTTTAAAGTGAGAGCCTTGTCACATTCTTAGCTAAAGTTCATGTGTAGCTATGCCATAATTGAGTGTTTGTATGTATATGTGAAGTGCTTTTCGTTTACTCATTTTGTATTTTACTGTATATTTGTTAATTAAATATTTTCCTGTGTATGTATGTTTTGTATGTATCCATATTTGTTTGTTTGTTTTTTTTTTCTTTTAGTTATGTCTGTATATGTATAACTCTTACCAAATTCATGTTGAATAATTTAAGTATTTGTTAGTTTGGTTGGTTAACTAGTCAGTCAGTCAGTTAGTCAGTCATTCAGTTGGTTGGTTCGTTGGCCGAAAAAATGGGCTGACTGTTTGTTCGGTAATTACAATTATCATACTAAATAGTGTTTTTCTCTATTTAATTTTTTTGCGAATAAAATGAAACAATTTATTCTTAATATCCTATTGCTTTTAATTTTATCATCAGAATTTAAATTTTAGTGAACATTTTAGGGTGTTCCCATTTTTTTTTATTAGAAATTCGTTAGGTCAAAAAAGAACATTTTAATATTAAGTTGCAGGTTACCTAACCTAACCTAGGTCGAAGCGAATTTTTGCCTCATTTTTGGTCTCGCTTTTTAAGTTTTTTAAACTTGGGGGCTTTATTTTTGGCTCCAAAAATTCTTGAAAATATTCACCAGATTTATTAAAAAAATAAAAGTAATATTCTTTTACTTTCAAAATATATTTTTTTTGTTTCGGACTACAGAATTTTTATAATGGTTTCAAAAGAAATATTAACGCAAATGTGTGTAAAGCAAAATCAGAGGCGCTTTGGACAATAGTTTCCCCCAAGATCTATACAAACTTAGTTAAATTTAAAAAAAGTTTTTTAATTTTTTTTTGGTAAAATTTTCAAATGACAAAGCCGAGATAAAAAATAAATAAAAAATAGAATGGTTATATATCCCCATATGTGGGTTAAACACATACAAAATATTTTCTGAGCCGCGCCTTTTACAACGGCTGGGTAATAATTTTAATGAAAAAAAGTAAATTTTCCCTGACATGCTTATCTATAAATTTATTTATTTTTATTTAGGTATTTAGATAAGAGAAAAATTTTAGTAATATTTATCGCCACACGGTGGTTCCAAAACGCTTTTTTGGAAATAATTCAGTAACTGAAGAACCGTTAGAGTTATTGTAGCAAAATTTCACATGGTTAGAACTGAGGTGTTTTCGAGTTGATTTGGAGGAGTACAAGCCCCTAGCTGCTAAGGGGGGAAACATTTCACTGATAAAATTAGTTTTTTGTTGTGGAGTTTGTCATTTTTTTAATGTTTTCAAAAGAAATCTTAATGTAAATGGGTGTAAAGTAAATCCGGAGTAGTTTGAGACAAAGGTCTGCCCACGAGCCCTATCCAAATTTTGTCAATTTTGGAAACATTTTTTTTTTCTTTTGTTATGTTCTCAAATCGCAAAGCTGGGATCGACTTAAAATTATTTTAATTTTTTAGACCTATATGTAAGGTACATACAGAAAAAGTATTTTCTGACGAAGGCCCCTTATAACGACAGGGTGACCATTTCAATGAAAAAAAGTAAATTTTTCAAGCAAACTTTCCCCGAACTGGAATTTTGGGTATTTTGGAGTAAAAAAATGAGAATCTATTTATTCTCTTCTATTAAGGACAATTTTTTTTTATATTGTACTAAAATTTCACAATGATAGCTTAATTAATGTAGATTTTATTTAAGTTAAAATATTAAATTTTTTTTTGGATAAATAGCACTAAATACAAAAATTTTTCGTTTTTTGATCAATTTAACAAAAATTTTTAGTTTGAATACTTTATTATACAAATATTATTATTTTTCAAGTAATAGCCTTTCCAATGACACCAAATACTTGCATAAATACTTTACACAATTGTTTAAAAAACAACTGAAACTTGACCGCCTTTCAATGTGCACATTTTCTTTAATTTCTATAGTAAATGTGTGCTGCATTCTATATACATAAGTGTATAGTAGATTACCCATAAAATGTATGGATTTTGCAAAATTTTTGATTTTGCTTGCGCCACCGGCAGTTTCTGGTAGATGGGGCTAAAAAAATAATATGTGTGCAAAAATTGGGTCGATCGGTCGTAAACCGGCCAGTCGACTTTGACTTTTGTCCTACAACAAGGCATAAAAGTAACTAATATCTTTATTGCGCTATAACTCTTTAATTTAACATTTTCCTATAAAATACTATATAAGCTCTTCGATTCAGAATAAAATGCAAAAATTTCAATCAATCAAAAAAAAAAAAAAAAAAAAAAAAAATAGTTTCAAACACTTTTTTAAATTATTTGCCTTTGAGTGCTTGCCGGCACCACATGGAACCGTTTCAGGTCTTGAATATTTGTTCTGCTACACCACCAAGTGTTGTTAACATAACTAAATCAAAAGTTATTTAAAAAATCAAAAGTTAAAAAATATTTAAGGTTGATGGTTGGTTTCATAAAGATAAACATAAAATAAGAATTTCCCATAAATATATTGATAGAAAAATTAAGGCAAAAAGTTTTTCGAGAGAAAAAATGTGTATGGATCAAAGTAAATTTGTAGCAAATTTTTAACTTTTCAAAATTCACATCTGACTGTTTTTTTTTTATTAATATATTAAGCTGTGTAATGCAAGATGGATTTTATAAAAAGAAATATCGAGGTATGTATATAATCCAGTACTAATATGCCTTTTAAAATAATTTAATATTCAGATATAATAGCTGCATGATTTTCTAGGGTGGGAAAAAATCTCTAAATTAAATCAAAGTCTTAAAATTAAGAACCTCGAAATATTTTTTTTTATTTGTTTTAATATATAATTATGTATAAAATTTCCGTTTCTTATACAAAATTTTTTAAAAGAAAATGTTTTTAAAATTTTCTATAAATAGATAATAATCATTAAAAGACATTTATTAAACATTATTTTTAAAATTTATTAAAAGTTTCCTATAAAAAGAAACTTTATCAATAGATTCATATAAAAAGAAAATTTTTCAAAAATTCTTAAAAAATTTACATTTAATGAAAATGTTCTATTAAAGAATATTTTCAATTTAAATTTAAATTAAATTATTAAAAAATGTTCCACCCAAAGATTTAAAAAAAAATGTTCATAAAAGAAAACTTATCGAAAATTTCGTATAAATAAAAATGTATTTCATTTTTCTATACATAGAAAACCGAAATCCATGAATGAAAGCTTAATGTTATGAAATGAGTTAAATAGACTGTTTCATAAATAATTATTTTGTTAGTTTTTATTTGATTTTCTTAAAAATTAATTGATAATGGTTTATTATTTATGTGGAAAAATCAACGAAATTAATGTAGTTTTACATTCTAAAACATAATGAAGCAAAACCTACAAGTTTTTGTTGTTGTTAACTGTAAGAGATAAATTAGGTGACTAAGCCTATTTATACTCTACACAACCATAGGTGGCTGGGGTATTATGTGTTTGTATGATGTTTTTGATGTTTGTAGCGCATAGAAAAAGTTATCCAATACCCACCTTAAAGTATACCAATCGACTCAGAATCACTTCCGTCTGGCTGTCCATGTAAACCTTGTGCACAAAGTACAGGTCGCAATTTTGAAGATAATTCAATTAAATTTAGCATGTGGAATTTTTATGATACAAAGACGAAATTGATTATGATCGATCCATTGCTTCACCTAACCACCATACAAAGAGTTTTTATACTCAAAAACGCCTTAAAAATAAGAATATTTTAATGAAATTCGGTGTAAAGAAGTTTTGTACTATTATCAATCTTTGTACCATTTTATGAAAATCGGTCCACGATTGACCATAGCTACCATATAAATCCCTCTTCCGAAAATCACTTTAATGTGCATAAATCCTTTACGAATGATAGTATCAAGTTAATATGCGACACAAATTTTTCTAAGTAGAAACAACATTGCAAAATTGTATGAGAATCGGTCCATAATTAACCATAACTCCAATATAAACCCACTTACGGAAATCGCCCTATAGTGCATAAAATTATCTAGATATTATTAATGCATTATTCTGTTTTTGTATATTTTATTTAAGATTTAGTAGAAGCGTTGGTCTTTGGCCACAGGTCTAATAAATTTTCCCTTCCCAAGTTTTTATGATCATACACAATGGTTTAGGGTATCATATAGTCGGTCTTGACCTTCCTTTCTCGTTTTTCTTTATGTTGCCAAGCATTTTACAGAAATATAAAAATCTTTAAAATCGTACTTCATTTGTAGAAGATACGAATTTTTGAAACTTTTACGTACTCGAGGTAGTCAATCATAACTCCCTGTAGCTTATCTTGTGTTATGAGAGGGTGACTACAAGATGATTTTTCTGAAATCTTAGGCCCTTCTCTACAACTCTTTCATACATTTCAATTTAATCCGACCAGTAGTTTAGGAGATACAGATTTATTACCAAAAAATTTGGTTTTGACACCACTGTGTGTAGTCAGTTAGGTAAGTAGTTCGGGACAGCCCCTATTAACTATTTTGCGTCATATTTCATAATTCATCATATTTTACTCTGTGCAGATATTCGCTTATTGTCTTAACCTTTGTTGCATTTTCTTTTCGGGACACCCTGAAAATAATATATATTTTTTTCTATTCATTTACATAGAACTACATACATTTGTGTTTTTTTCATATTGTTAATTTGTAATTTTCCTGTGATAAAATTTGCGAAAATTTTACAATTATTTTGTTGTTTTTATTTGGTCTGTTTTAAATAAAATATTTGTCACACAGTTTTACATGTAAATTTATTGTTAAAGGACAAATTCATTTCTCATTAATCAACAAATGTTTCAAGTTGTCGTATTGTATTTTATTCGTCTGTATTGTTTACAATTGTAATAAAAAATATCATTTGTAAATAAATTTTAACTTTTTCCTTGTTGTATTTGTAAAATATATACGTGTTTTTATTATTGTGTTCATATGTGTTTATATGATACCACACACCTGTATTAACATGTTTTATATGTAGTAAATTGTTCATGTAGTAGTTTTTCTTAAAAAAAGCAACTTTCGTAATATGTATGTGATAATTTGTTTTTGAGTGTAAGTGTTGATTTATTTGAAAATAATTGTTAAATATTTATGTAGCAATTGAATTTAAAAACAAGTAAAAAATAGATTAAAGGTAAGAGTGTTGAAAAATTGGCTTAGTACCACTTATAAATATGTTTAAATATAGCAGAATATACAAAATTTTTACTTAAAATTGGGTTGATTTGGATTTTGGATTTTTTATTTCAATGACCTATACAATTTTTTGTAGTGTTTATATTTAGGTTAACGTTTTACCCACGTGGTCTTATTTATACCCTATATAACTTTTGGATATCAGAGCAAGCATACTTCAACCAACCATATATCCTCTTTACCCTAAAATTAAAAAAAAAAATCAGCTAAAATACATGCAAAAAAAAAAATCATAGATAGAATATCTTATCTTTTTTTTTTTCTCATTATGAAAGAGCAGTTAATAATAGGGGCGTATTCTTATTAAAATACAATAATATTACACATACGCTTATATGGCTAAATTTAATATTAAGCTTATATATGGGAAATTCTTCAAACTTGTATACTTTTGGTATTCAAAAAAACTGTCGAAAATTTTTATATGGCACATCAACGATATTTAGTATCAATATTCCTTAGCTCTAGTGAAACACAGATCTATTCGCGTGAATGTCTTTTACCGAACGGCATTAATGTTATGGCGGTTTAAGATAAAAATTTATAAAAAAATTGCCAAATTCCATCTATAGTCTTAAATTAAAAATTATAACATTTATGTACTCTACAACGGTGTATCTTAAATACAAATAAAATTATCCCGATATGTTTAGTATGCGTGGAAATATTAGCGATTTAATAATTACAAAGGTAAAAAAAAAATATCCTCCCCCAAAGACGAATAGTTAAACTTGATGCATTTTGATGTGCTAAACACGAATCTGCTATCAGTCTTTTTCATCTTTATCTTAAAGGTGGTAATGCTGCCAATAAAATAAGGCATGAATCTTCAAAATTGCTGCACAAATCTTGATTTTATTCACAGTTAAGTAAAAATACCCATGTATACATACAATTGAGTAGAAATACAGTGGTGGGCAAAAAATTTTTTTTTATCATTTCTTGAAACTAGGTGATGAGTTAAACAAGAATCCGCTTTCACTTTTTTTCTATCACGTGCTGATTTTTTTTTTATTGGCATGACTAATATCATCACCTTATTCAGCATTCAGACTATAAAACTCGATAATGGTTTGTACAATTTGAACTATAACTCAAGAACCGATTACACGATTATGATAAGTGATACACCAAAAGATGCACACGAAAATTGTCTTTTGGGTTTGTCAACATAATTTCTGATCGGCTGGTTGGATCTCTAACATAGACAATTTTTAATCGCTTGCCAAAGTTTTGTTTCGTTTATCTTTGGACTCGGTAAAGATATCGACTTTTTTTCGAAATTTTTTTTATTCGATAGATAATTTTGTTCTTTAATTAGTGAAAGAAAAAATAAATGAAATAACTCAAAAACTATAAGAGATAAATACGACATGTAAGCATGTTTTTTGTAGCTCTTATCAGTGCCTATAATAATGTATAAGAACATTTGAAATTAGACGAGAAACAAAAATTTGGCAAGCTTAACATTGTACGCTCCTCTTCTATGCCTATACCAAATTTCATGCAAATCCAACCAGCCGATCAGAAGTTACAGATTTATTTCCAAAAAATTTCGATTCTGCCCGACTGTGTAGTGTATCTCCACTTAACTGTAGGTATGCATGGGTATCCTAACTTAACTGTGAATCCAATCAAGATTTGTGCATCAATTTTTATGATACGTGGCTTTATTTACTAGTAATTTTACCAGCTTTGAGAAAGATAATAAACAGAAACATTTTTGATGTTTTCACTTTTAAAAAGAAGTTTTAGTAAAAAAAAAAGAAATCTTGAATTTAGCACGAAAAAAAATTTTTCGGACACTTATCTCGAAATATCTTCAAAACTATTCAGCGAATAAAAATTTGTTAGTAGAACGATTTAAAGCCAATTATATTCCGCATATTTTGGAGTATTATTTTTATAAATTGTGCATACCGTTCTCGAGTTATAGTGTCGAGTAATTATATACTCGAGTAATCGGCTTATTTGGGGCGCAATATTAGACACGCCCATAAAAAAAATCTCGACCTGATGGGAGAAAACTGAAAGCAGATTCGAGAAATTAAGGCGAAAATTCGAAATAACTTGGAAAAATAGGTCAAATTTGGGAAACCCTGGTTCTCTCAAAAAATGATTTTTAAAAACTTTTTTTCCTTTAAGGTATTTTGAGTTTAGTTATCTTTCAGAAAAATATAAATACTATATATGTTACTAAAGAAAATTTTGATATAAAAGAAAAAGAATGTTACCACTTTTTTGGCAAAAAAAACGGAAAAAAATCAACTTTTTTTGAAAGTTTAAATTTAAATGCTTGTAACTTTTGACTCCGTTAATATTTTTTCAAAATTCTTTCTTTGCACAACTTTTCCATTTGTTTTAAATGAAATAAGAAAAATTCTAAAACAATGAGGCTACGATTGGATCCACTGTAGCGAAAAAACTTCACCAAGACAGGCTAAAAAGTAAAAAATTTAATCTTTGAAGCTTAATATCTCTTAAACGAAAAGAAATAATATAGGCATGCGATGATGTTTTTTATAGATATTGACTAGTAGATTCCTTCAATATAAAAATCTTTGAAATCGGTTCGGATATAAGGAATTAGGATCGTTTTTAATAAATTTTATACCCGAGGTGGCCAACTTTGGGACCCTGTGGACTCGCCCCCTTTAAGTCTATATGGTCCAAGTTCAAAACTTAAACTCGCCTACACCTCTACTATCAGCATGTGATAGTAGAGGTGAAATCGGATCAGCCGTTCCAAAGTTCCATAATTATTTCCATTTCATTTTTAAAATCACACAGTGTGCGACGTAAAACGAATGCGGGAGAGCAGATTTCATGAAAAAAGTGAATTTTTTTGAACGACTTTTTTTATTGCATAAAAAAGCATATTAGAATAATATTTTCGCCATTATTTCTTATGTAATATATAAAATATATATCGATCTTTCAATCCTGCAAAAATCATTAAAAAATCATTTTACGCCACTGTGCACCGTGTTATTTGTAGAATTTATGACTTTAGCAGTTATGTCTTCTCCCAGCCCACAATTGCAATCTAATTTTTGGTCCATTCGAATAAATAAAAAATACATTATAATTTTTGTATATTGAATATATTTATTTCCATTTATTAATATTTATTTTTTAATTTTTATTTTTGTATACAATGAGCCGTAATGTAATTAAATAAACAATTTATTTAGTTTATATCTTAATTTGTAGTACTAGCTAATTTTTTGTAATTGATTTTTAATTTTATATGTAGGTATGTATTTCTAATATATTTTAGTCTTTAAAATGACAAGGAATATTTTCGGTTATTTATGTTGTTTAAAAAATAGCTGACAAATAGTTAAGTCATTTATAATATTTGACAGAAAAAAATTTAACAAAAATGAATTGTTTATTATCAAATAAAATAAAGCGTTTCACTTTGAAAAAAAATAATAATAATAAAATTATTGAAAGCCTATTAACCAGAGAGTAACATATAAAGGCAAAACTCTCGATTGACAATAGACATTTTTTTTTTGTAAAAAACAAAATGTATTTTGTTGTTGCATGTGCTAGGTTTTTGACAATCGACTTTGGTTTTTGACAATTAGTTTCGTCTCTTGTTACTCTTTGCTAAGAACTTTCAAATTACCGATTAAAAATCCCAAGCTTCTGCAAGTTATTATTTATGCAGTATATCAAATAATGGTATATTTTATTGTCCATTTAATTATTTTTTATTTTATATATAACGGTAGGCAATTTTTTTTGTTATATTCAACATTTCTTACGAGTACAAAATTAAAATATTAAACGCTAACTTAAATAGTTTACCAAATAATTAATTATATTTTACTTTTTTTTTAGCAAAGAAAATATTTAAAGAATTGTCTAGTGTATAGATATTTTTTTTTTAATATTTGGTATAAATACATACTAGCAATATTAGTAGTTTTATGTTGGAATATTCAAAAAGCCTCAGTGTGAACTTTCGGTAATATTAAACAAATATTTGCTCACCATTTAAGTAATGTTTTTCAACCAAACCCCCAATGAAAGACTTTGTTTTGGGGATCTTCACAATCAAATATTTTCAGGTAGCGAATCGTTAACTTTAACACAATAGGATATACGAAAAGTCATAAATAAGAATTATAAATGAGAATCTTAAAATAGGCTATGATTTTATAACACCACCTATGATCAAAAACGTACCAAATGTGGCTATAATAATTCTAACTGCTTTATTTAATGCGAACTTGACACAAGTCGTTTTTCCAAAAGCTTGGAAAACTTCGCAGATTATTATGATACCAAAGTCAAATAAAGATTTGACAGTACTAACGTCGTATAGACCAATTAGTCTACTACTATTCCACCGAAAAATAATACCATTATTGAATGAGCCAAATGTTATAACAGTTCATCAGCTTGGTTTCCGTGAACAACATGGAACTATCAAGCAGGTAAATCGTTTAACTAGAGAGAAAAGAAAATCTTTTGAACATAAAAAGTATTGGATGTCGCCCAAGCTTTTGACAAAGTTTGGCATATGGGCCTTGTATATAAAATTAAATGTCTGTTGCCTCCAAATACTCATAAATTAGTAGAGTTCTACCTAACAAAGAGAGTGTTTCGTGTAAAACAGTGTGACTATATTACGGGAGATTATGCAATTAGAGCTGGAGTTCTAAAGTGAAGTGTCCTTGGACATTGCTTGGACCAAAAGTAAACACGTTACGTTTGCATTAAGGAGAGGTAACTGTCCACCAGTCTCGCTTAACAACGTAAATATCCCACAAACTGATTATGTAAATTACCTTGGTATTTATTTAGACAGACGTCTTACATGGCGTCGGCACATTGAAGCCAAGAGGCTTCATATGAAAATTAAAGCTTCCAAATTAGTTTTTTTTTTAACTTAATATTGCTCCTAAAATTTTTCTAAAATTTTCGCCAGATTCAATGTATGAAAAATTGCTTAATTTGGATAGAGGAGGCCATGTTAATATTAAGTTTTAATTAAAAGAATAAACATTTTATACAAGTATTTGGGATCCAAGAAAACGTTAGAATATGGAGATTAATAATTAAAAAAAAGTTAGTGGAAAGTAATTTGTTTGCAAAATTTCTTGAAGGACTTAAAATTTAGCATTTTTGCGTTTTTTTTTTTTTAAATAAAATTAATATTTAAACTTTAACAAAGTTTAAACGAATAGTGATATTTTACTGAAATTTTAGTATAATATGAAGCAACTTGGCCTAAGTAAAATCATATATTTAAAAAAATTCCCACTTTTTTATATGAAAATATCCAAAATCCCAAAAATTTACTTTTTCATTGAAATGGTCACCCTGTCGTTATAAGGGGCCTCCGCCATAACACAATTTTTTTGTGTATACCTTATATATAGTGCTATAAAGTTAAAATAATTTTAAGTCGGTCCCGCTTTGCAATTTGAGAACATAAAAAAAATGAAATTCCAAAGTTGAAAAAATTTGGATAGGGCTTGTGGGCAGACCTTTCCCCCAAACTCCTCCGGCTTTACTTTACATGCATTTACATTAAGATTTCTTTTGAAAACATTAAAAAAACGAGAAAAAAGGTATAGTCGGTCAAGAACGACCATATAATACCCTACACCATTACGTATGACCATAAAAATTCGGGAAGGAGACCTATATTAGTTCAACACTTTTACTAAATGTAAATAAAATATACAAATACAGAATAATACGTTGATACTAACATCTACTTGATTTTATGCACTTTAGGGCGATTCTCGGAAGTGGGTTTATATGGGAGCTGTGGTAAAAATTATGGACCGATTCTAATAAAATTTGGCAATGTTGTTTCTACTTATATAAAACTTATTTGTGTCGAATATTAACTTGATACTAACATTAGTATGGGATTTATGCACGTTAAAGTGATTTTCGGAACAGGGGTTTATATGGGAGTTATGGTTAATCGTGGACCGATCTTCATAAAATTTGGTATAAAAATTGATACTTGTACAAAACTTCTTTGTACCGAGTTTCATTAAAATATTCTTATTTCTAAGGCATTTTTGAGTGTTGAAACTTAATTCCGGGGGGACATTTGTATAGGGGGTAGGTGAAATAATGGACCGATCATAACTAATTTCAATAGGCTTCGTCCTTGTGTCATAAAAGTATTTTTGCCTTCCATGTTTATTTCGACCCTCAAACTACTTATTTATACAAAATTTCGTTGTCGTACATGCTTTTGTTTAAGAGATATCAGCAGAAAAGTATGAAACGGACACCATGTGTTTCTAGTTTTTAGCCCATAACTTTTTTTTATTTATTAACTGATTTTGCCCATTTTCAATACCAAACAAACCTTATATAAGATAAATATTTGTGCCCAATTTCGACCCTCTACGTTAGAGCCCTATCCTGCTTTCAACAGACAGACAGACAGACAGACAGACAGACGGACGGACATAGCTAGATCGACTCAGAATCTAACCAGGACCCAGAAAATATATACTTTGTTGGGTCTTAAATGATTCCCTCGATATGTTGCACACAGAATGACAAAATCAATATACCCCCATCTTTTTGATGGTGGGTATAAAAAACAAAAAATGAGCCTAAAACTTTATTTCGAATATCTCTTAAACTAAAAGAGATAACCTACATATGTAAGCATATTTTTTGTACAGATTAATAAGGGCTATCTATATTTAAATTTTTTTTTCTGTCATATCATAAATGAATTTTTGGCGATTTTTCAAAAAAATTAAATACCCGAAATGCCCAACTTTGGAGGGCCACCCACTTTTCCTATGACCCACTAGGAACCGGTAATCCTCCAAATCAACTCAGAAACAGCTCAGCTCTGACCATGTGAAATTTTATTAAATTATCTCAAACGGTTCAATAGTTACTGAATTATTTCCAAAAAAAGCGTTTTGGAACCACTGTGCGTTGTTGCAAAATGAATCACATAGGTTTACATTAAATTTATATAAGAAGGAAAGAGATAGAAAGGTTCGCTTTATATCTTTTATGTATGGAGTTTAAGGAAGGAAGAAAAACTTTTTTTATACATGTAGTTTTTTTGTTGCAGTGCTAAAATACAACTGACTTGATTTGCTTTGCTTTGACAAAATTGCACGAACAAATTTTTTGTCGACTAGTGTAATTTAAAAATAGTTTTTACCATAATATGTTAACACTTACTTTTAAACAAGTTGAAAATTTTTAAGTGACCATGCTCGACTATATTAATTAAAGTTTTTTTTTTATAAAATATTAAGTTGTGGATTTTAAAGATTATTTTCTGAAATTAAATATGAACCCATCGCCCTTGATATTTATTTTTTTTCAAAAAATATCTTTTTAGTGGTTATATTTCATATCAAACAATATTTGATTAAGCAAAATTCCATATATTTTCTATGAAACCAACTAAAAACGTTTAAATATTTTCTTTGCTAATTTATATTAATTTTGTGTAAATTAAAAAAAAAAAAAACAATTATATATTTAAGAATATTTACATATTAATTAATATTTTCTTTTATTTCCAAGCAAACTATTTATAATTTACAAAACTTAAACAAATTCCTTCTACTTCTACATTTACTTAATATTTATGTAATAATAGTTAAATGTAACTTTGCTTAAACTAAAATAGAAAATAATAATAAAAAAAGAAAACTAATTAAAGCTTATCCATAAAAACTTAAAGTTTCAAAAAGCTTAAAGCTTATTATTAACATTATATGTATAAATTTTACATACTTAAATATTTTAGTTTAAAATAAATGGAAAATACGTTTTTCTTTTAGTTTATATAAGTTATTAAAAAAAGCTTTCAAGGAAACAGCTAAAAATAAAATGCTTTTTTATATAAATTTAAAAGCTTAGTTTTTTAGTTATAAGTACATTTGTAGTTGTAGTGTATGTATGTTGTATGTAAATATATAGGCAAGTTTTTATTTTTTATTTTTATTTGGAATTTTTGTTGTTTATTTAGATTTAGTTGACATCAAGTTTAACTTAAATTTAGTTTCAGTAGTATGAGGCCAAATCTTTTGAATCCAAATTTTCATCAGGACAATTTTGAAACATTTTAACTTTTAACGATTGATAGGGCAGTGGTTTACCTTCACTTAAATTGGCAGTTACATAGATTAAATATGTTTCTCCGGGCTTTAAATTGAACACAGTGTCGGTTTCCAAGATTGGGGGACTACAAACCGTAAAATAAAAAAAGAAATTTTTTATAGAATAAAAACAACATTTAGTTTCATAATTTAAAGAAATACTTAAGTACAAACAAATATATTTTATAGTAAAATTTAATTAATTATATTAAACTACCTTATTCAAATTTTAAATAATTATATATGTAATTTCGTGAATATATATAGAAAGAATTTTTGATATTATAGTGATTTGTGTTTACATATATTTTCTAAATTTCATTGATATTTGTATGCGTTAAACTACACTTTTTATTTTATTTATATATTAATTGTAAAAATACTTACATTTTAGCTTTTTTAGGACATTTTATCGAATGAAATTGTGGATGTTGCATAATACTTTTGCCAAAATCCATACAATAATTTGTATAATCGATCGAACTGCGATTACGTTGCGGTAAATTCAGCACAATTATGCAGTAACTATTGGTTTATGTTGCAAAATTTATACATACACATACATATAACCACATCAATATGCAATATGTCCATATACGCATTAATGAAAAATCAGGCCACATATCAAATGTTATTTCACACACATACACAAAAGGGAAACATAAAATTTGTCATTACAGTAGGCAAAATACGACATCGTCATCCAATTTTCATAAATTTCATTTACAATCGAAAATTTGTTTGCAACGTATTGTTATTTGAGATAGTTGTTGTTTATTATACATGTAAAGAAAGATACAAAGAGAGATATTGTGTTAAAGTGGAAATATTACAAAAACATAAAATTTATATTTCCTTTAAAGATTTCTTATGAATTTTATTATTGATTATTTTTTTATTAATTGAATAATAATATTGGATTAATCTTATTATAACCTTAAAATTAATTGAAAAGGCTAGAGTCGACCAAGACCTTTCATAAAAGGCGTAAAATAATTTGATTCTAAAAATATAAAAAATTAAAGTAATTTTTACCTCATGGTTCGTATTTCCGGTGAACTGTACCAGGCGATTTTTGTTGACCGGCATCTCGTTCGCACCTCAAATACAGTAATATTTTCAGGTAATTCAGGCAATTGACTAAATACTCTATTTGTAGTAACAGCAAGCTGAAAATAAAAAATATATAGGCATAAATATAAATTATCACTAAGAGTAAACTTATTTAAAAGATCTGTAATTTAATTTTTGTAAATATCATGTGAATTCGTAAAAATGATTTGATTCATATAACCATTCGACAAATATTCAAATTGAGATATTTAAATTGCTTTATAAACTACAAACATATTGACCACATCCGTGTACAAGATGACATCATAACAATTATGTCAATAGAATAGTGAAATTGTCTAAATGTTAGCATTCAGTAATATTACGACATTTTCGCTCAGTGTTGTCAGTTTTTTTTTTTTTAGTAGCCAAAAATTGGTTAATAAA
Organism: Protophormia terraenovae; assembly: GCA_951394005.1. Classification (NCBI taxonomy): domain Eukaryota; kingdom Metazoa; phylum Arthropoda; class Insecta; order Diptera; family Calliphoridae; genus Protophormia; species Protophormia terraenovae. The sequence continues at coordinate 95,033,766 of OX596077.1, forward strand.
GTCTTTAAAAGATTTTTGAGGTATGAACGACTGATATTCATTATATACAATACATAAGAAGCAATAGTAAATAATATGCTCGTTTGTGCAATATAAAAAATTCTCTTAAAAAATTAACTTTTTTCATAAAATCAGCACTACTGCAAACGTTTTTGGCCAGGAGGGCGGAAGTATTTTATTGTCAAATCGATCTACATAAAATGTTTGATTAAACATCCTCAATAAATGAAAAAAAAAAACTCGAGTGGCATTTTTTCATTTTTCTAAAATTCACCATTTTCCACCAATGCTGGATGTAGGGTGCAAACCTAAATCAATTTAAAATGTCTTTATTAACCATTTAGAAAAGTTAGAGTAGTAATATATTTTTGTAAAATATAGCCATTTCTCATACTAAGTTGACATCTAGCATTTTATTACGGAATATACAAAAATTAATAAAATTGTCCCTCATATATGTATCACAGGACTTATTCCCGAAAAAAGAAATAAAGTCGAAGCAAAAAATCAAAAATTCAAGCGTAAATATTAATGTCCGAACGAACGCACTTTTCAAACTTAACTCGAACTTCGGTCAATTTTGCAAAGTTCGGCCGAACCCGAACCGATCCCGAACTTTTTGTTATATGACCTAAAAGTGTTTGTTTCTTGTGAATTTTTTCTTTCTATCTCAAATTGACGTTTTTTTTTTTCTTTATTTTTACTTAGATTTTCGTTTTTTATTGGGCACTAAAATATATTTGGTTGTTATTTTCGATATGGCTTCGTCCAGAAAATGTTGTAAGCTTAGTTCAGATTGTTTTTACTATATTTGTAGTGAATTTATATTTGAAAAATATCGAAAACCTATATCGGACTTTGTGAAAACTGCGTTTCATTAATACCTTTAAATGAAATTGTGTAATCAGTACAAGCCATGGGTTCCTCATATTGTATGCCAGAAATGTGTGGTATGCAATAATCTTCGTAACATCCTTGATTTGGTGAGAACTTCGAAATCATCATGACGACTGCTTCTTCTGCGTTGTGAAAATAAACGGAATTAACACTGGAAATCGAAGTAAATGGTTATATCATAATTGATCTTCTGCTCAACTATCTCATCTAAAATCACGAGAGGTATAACCATATCTAAATCTTCTAGTGATCCACTTCATATTAAACTCGGCATAATGAAACAGTTTGTGAAGGTGTTTGACAAAAATTTGAATACTTAAATTTTCTTTCATGCAAGTTTCCAGGATTAAGTACAGAAACATTTTGAGCTGGTTTTTTTTGATGGTCCACAGATAAAGCAACTCGTAAAATATCCTATTTTTGTCAAATCAATGACTAAATTCGAATCCAAAGCTTGGAATTCGTTTGTTTTGGTATAAGTAATTTCATAGGCAAAAAGAAAAATTTGACGACCATGTCGAGTTTGTTGAGTGCATGCTATCGAACTTACAAGTGCGAAGTTGCACTCGCATTTAGACCAATTTCCACAAAATCTGGGTGATTTTAGTGAGGAGCAGGGTAAAAGACAATGAAAGAGCGTTATCAGTGAAGGTGGGACTCACATATGATAGCAGACTACTGGTGGAGTTTGCAACGAGTTCTACCTAAAGTCGTTCCAGAAAACCTTATAAAAATTTATTAAATAGTGTTTTATATGTATTATATGTATTCATTTTTTGTCAACATAATAAAATTGTATATTTTAAAAATTAAAGCTGTTAGCAACCTCTTAGTATTTTTTCATAGTCAGGGCTATAGAAATACCTAATAACAGAAAAAAAAAATAAAGGAAAAAGGAATATTATTGTTGACCAATAATATTAACAAAAATACTGAGAAGTACTTTCTAGATGCTATTTAAATGCATAAACGCAAGTTCGGTCAAAAAAATTACAGAACCTCGAACAACCACTGAACCTCAGTTTTTGCCGAACACTGTAGACGAAGCTGAACGTTCGGTTGGATATATTTTTTACTGTAAGAGATGACTTATGTGATAGAGTATCCAAAACACTGACTTTTTTAGAAAACATTATAACTGACATTATAACTTCTGAGAAATTGTTGTTATTATTTTTTATACCCACCATCAAAAAGATGGGGGTATATTGAGTTTGTTACTCCGTATGTAACATGAAAAAAATATCATTTGAGACCCCATAAAGTATATAATTTCTGGATCCTGGTAAGATTATAAATCGTTCTAGCTATGTCCGTCCGTCTGTCCATCTGTTGAAAGCAGGATAGGGCTCGGTTAATAAACATTTTGTTCTAAGTGGGCGTCGAAAAAATCATAATTTTTTGTTTGACTATACTTTTTATGCAGCGCCTTTTCTTGCGCATAAAAAATTACGTTTGATGGCAGACATCCTCACACTATCCAAATGCATGTGCGCACAAAATTTTGTTCAATATGCGAACCAGAAAAAGGCTCGTGTAGACCGGAAACAAAGTTCTAAATCGTCGAAATGTAATTTCTGCTGAAATGTTCTCTATCAGCAAATGGCAATGCTAAATTGTTTTATAAAGAAAAATTCATATTTTCTTTGCCGTTGTTTGTAAAATATAGTTCAGATGACAACTTAAAATAATTTTTCATAACCGCCTTTAAAAACCGGAAAATTAGAAAAACAAACCGAAACCGACAGAGTTTGTAAAAAACCGGTTAAACAGTTTTCAGTTACGGTTTTGGATACTCTACTTATGTGACCAAACTTATTTTTCCTTTATTTTCCAAGCAATCTAAAAAAATATATATTTTTTTTATTTCCAAAAATTTTGCGTTTTGTCTCACTGTGAACCGTTTTTCGATGTTAGCTCTCGATATTTGGGTTAAAACTTAGCTTACTTGTGGAAATGTAATAATGTTTTTTTTATACCCTACACCACCAAAGGTGGTTGGGGTATTATGTGTTTGTGCAGAAGTTGTAACGCAGAGAAAAAATTGTCGGACCCCCACCTTAAAGTATACCGTTCGACTCAGAATCACTTTCTGAGTCGATTTAACGATGTCCGTCCGTCCGTCCGTCCGTCTGGTCGGCTGGCTGGCTGGCTGGCTGGCTGTCCATGTAAAGCTTGTGCGCAAAGTACAGGTCGCAATTTTGAAGATAATTTGATGAAATTTGGTACATATGCTTTTTTCAACACAAGGACGAAGCCTATTGAATTTGGTTATGATCGGCCCATTATTTCACCTAGCCCCCATACAAATGTCCCCCCGGAATAGAGTTTTAACTCTTACAGATGCCTTAAAAATAGGAATATTTTAATGAAATTTAGTACAAATAAGTTTTATATTAACAAAAATCCGTCTGCCAAATTTCATGAAGATCGGTCCATAACTGACCACAGCTCCCATACAAACTCCTCTCCCGAAAATCACTAACGTGCATAAATCCCATACAAATGTTAGTATTATGTTAATATTTAACACAAGTAAATTGTACAAATGTGTAAAAAAAAAAATTATGTGGATCGAAATGGTGTAGGGTATCATATAGTCGGGCTTGACCGACTATATCTTCTTCTCTCGTTTTTAGTTTAAAGTTAAAAACAAAATTATTAGTTTTAATAAAAACCGCTTTTAAAAATAATATATCTCAAAAACGAAGGCTAATTTTTTAAAAAAGTGTGATTCTATTTCAAAAGACAGCCATTTTCGGATTTTATATCTCCGATTTCAATGAAATTCGCTACATATATTACGTATTGCATATGTTGCTCAAATCAAAAACTGTCTGAGTAAAGACTCTTTCCGATCCAAAAATATGAGGTTTCAAAAATGAGAAAGCGGTTGAATTTTTTCCGAAAGTAATCACACTTTACTGCTAATAACTTCTAAAATATACATTGTACAATTGCTATCATTATTTCAGTTAATAGAAAAACACATTGGCTTTAAAACGACAAGTTAAACATTTATTTCGAAAGTTCAAAGGTCAAAATTGATAATATAAAGATTAAAGCTTAATATCTCAAAAAACGGTACTTTAAAATTTTAAAAAAATATGTATATTAATAATGTAAGTCTACTCTATATTCGTGCCAAATTTCAAGTTGGAGCCTCTTTTGGTTTAAGAGTTATGAAGCAAAATACGGTAAAAAGCACATTTTTTGTATGTAAAATTTAAAATATTTACAAAAATTATTTTGAAATTATTTTTTCTACGAACACATATTTAGAAAAAAATAAAATTTTATATACAAAATTTGATTTTAGTTTATATTTTGTTACATAATTTCTAAACTAAATGAGTGTCCAACATGAAATTTTGCACAAGTATAAAGAAGAGTTGTACTAATATTATGTAATTTTTTTTTTAGCATTTTAAAAACATCGTTTTCGGAGATATAATGGTTTATTTTTTGTAAGTCTTATTTTGACCTTTGAACTTTCGATCTAAAGTAACTCATTATATATCATTTTTAGGGTAATGTCTTTGTTTTTAAAATTACACTAAAATTAACATTTTATTTTCTATAGCTTAGGAGTTATTAATAATTGGATTTTATTTTTGTCCATAACTCCTAAACTAAATATGACTCCAACTTGAAATTTTATATTCATATGGAGAAAAATTATGTCAATTATGTTAATTTTTTAAGAATTTTAAAAATACCGATTTTTAAGATATAATAGTTTGAATTTTTTTATGTCCAACTTTGACTTTTGAACTTTTGATGTAAAAAACTTTTTATATATCGTTATGAAGGTAGTATCTTTTTCTTTAATATGCAGCAACAACTAGAGATCTACCATGTATATTTAAGAAGTTATTAGAAGTTAAATAAGTATACATTTGTAAAGTTTTTAACATTTTTTCATTTTTTAAACCGTCATATTTCCGGACCGGAAAGAAACATAAGTCTGAAATTTCATGTTTTCAGAATCACTTGCAATGGTCAATGCTTGTAGTGAATTTCATTGAAATCGGAGATGTCAAATCCGATTGCTGTCCGTTTTGACATGGAATCACTCAAAAAGGAACACCACACAGTGGACCCAAAACGTTTTTATAACCACCATCATAAAAATGGTGTCCTGGTTAGATTCTATCTAGCTATGTCCGTCCGTCCGTCAGTCTGTCTGTTCAAGGAAAATATTTATCTTATCTATATATATATATACATATATATATATATATATATATATATATATATATATATATATATATATATATATATATATATATATATATATAAAAGAGTAACGTTACTGACTGACTGATTCATCATCCCACAGCCCAAACGGCTGAAGCTAGAGAGACAAAATTTTGAACGTGGATAGGTCTCCCTCCATACAGATCCACTAAGACGGGATTTTTGGAAATTCGGATGTTTAGGGGGTAAAAACTGATAAAATTGGTAACCTTATAACTCGCAAACTAATAATGATACAAAAAAAGTTGAATAGTTATCGTTATTTACTTAAAAAATAATTGGACAGGTGGCTGGTACTTTTTTGAAAATTACCCGTTTTAGGGAGAAAACGGGTAAAAACTGTATTTTGGTACTTTTTTGGCAGTATTTTAATATGGGATACCACTACAATTTAGAAATTTATTGGAATACAATTTTTGATACTTCAGTGGGTGAAAAAAAGTACCAAAAAAAAAAAGGGTAAAGGCGGGAAACTACATTTTATGCAAACTTAATAATGAATTTTCAATTACATTAAACATAGAAACATGAAATTAAGAGAATGTAGATAAGAATTCACAAGAGTGGAATTTGTGGTACTTAAAGATACATGGTCCTGTGGGTAAGAATTCAGGACGATGGACTTTGTGGTACTTTTTTCTTCTTCTATTGGTACTTTTTTGCATTTTCTGTAATATTTAACCTAGAAACATGAAATTAAATACGCATGGTCCGATATTGGAAAAAATTCACAACGGGGGACTTTGTGGTACTTTTTCGTTCTTCTAATGGTACTTTTTGAATTTTCTATAATTATGAACTTAGAAACATGAAATAAGGGATATGTGGTCCTTAGTTAATGAGAATCCATAAGAAGGGATGTTGTGGTACTTTTTTGTTATTTTAATGGTACTTTTTGAATTTTCTATAATATTTAACCTAGAAATATGAAATTAAGGACATGAAGTGCCAATTGAATGAGAATCCATAAAAGAGAACTTTGTGGTACTTTTTCGTTCTTCTAATGGTACTTTTTGAATTTTCTATAATATTTAACATAGAAACATAAAATTAAAGATATTTGGTCCTAAATGAATGAATGAATGATGTGGTACTTTTTTGTTCCTCCTATGGTACTTTTTTAATTTTCTATAATTCTGAATCTAGAAACATGAAATTAAAGATACGTGGTCCTAAATGAATCTTTTTTCGTTCTTCTAATAGTACTTCTTGAATGTTCTGCAATTTTCATCCTTAGAAACATAATATTTTCCTAAGTGAATCAGAAACCTTAAAATGGATTTTGTGGTACTTTTTCTTTATTCTAATATACTTTTTCGTAATTCTGATATTTATTATTCTAAGATTATAAACCTGAAATTAAAGAGATATTGTTATTTATGGATGACATAACACCATTATTAAAAATGTTCCTAAGGGAGTTAAGAATCTTAGTTTTAATTTATGATATAGTATGGTTTTTATAAAAAATTTCCGCTAACGAAGTTGCGGGTTTACAGCTCGTATAAGGTATAATTTTGTACATATAGTTCAAGCGTTTGAAATATCTTAATAAAATTTAACATCTTTAGAGCCGAGATATATTCGAGTTGATTTGGGGAAACACTGGCACCTAGCGGTTTACAAAGTTAGATGATAGACCTCTAAAGTTGGTCACCTTGAGTATGTAATTTTTTAAAATTCGTCAAAAATTAATTTATGATTTGAATGTAAAAAAATATTCATCTCTACAAAAAATATACTTACGTAAGTGAGTTATCTCGTTTAGTTTAAGAGATATTTTATTGGGATATTTCAAACGGTTCACAAGTTACATTATTATTTTCCAAAAAAAAAAAAAAAATCATTTATCTATCATTTATTCAGTTTTTATCTTATCCTGATATTTTAAAATATTTTACCAGGAACAAATACAGAATTGATTTTATATTGTTTGATCAAAGATTAAATTAATTAATTTCAATTAATTTAGAATAATTTTTAGATAATGTAAGACAAGAATAACTGGAAATAGATTATTATCTTATATCGTTCCGCACTTACCGCAACTTTATTTGCTCGTAACACTTCATCATCATTACTAGGCTTAAAACGAATCATGTAACGTTCTCCTTCATTTACCGGAGACATTGTTATATATGTTGGCATATAGATATTGCTAAAGGTACCCACCAATTTTCGTTGTTTCAAAATTTTTGCATCCACCTCACTGCCACCACAGGGTAAAACCAAATAGCGTAAATCTTGACTCGTAGAGGGAATCTAAAAATTAAATTAATTCCAAAATTATTCTAAACCAATTTGGATTTTTTTTGTCATGCTATAGATTAATAGATAAAATATTAAAAAAAAATATTTTAGTTTAAATTTTTTTGGTGCTTTGTTAAGTTGCAAAAGAAAAGAATATAATTTCAATTTAACTGAGTTTTTAAGCCAATAGCAAAATAATAAAATTAAATGTAATTATTTACCTTAAAACTAAATACCTGAACACCATGTATTCCAGAAATTTTCTTTATTATTAAATTGTTTGCCTTCAAGGGAGTGGGATGAGTGCGATTAAAGTTCATTTTAGAGGAAGCAATGTGAAATGTAAGATTTTGTCGTTTCGTATGGACACCAAAGACATCCAAATAGTAAATGTAGTTGGGAGCCAAGCCTCGTATTAATTGTTGAGTACGACTGCCAGTGCAAATTACATTTGTTACGTGGGGTGCTTAAAGTGAAGAAGAAAGTCAAAATGACCAGTGAGAGGATTTTTGATAAATATGTTTGTGTGAAAGTGTATTTATTATTTAAAATCTTTATATTATCTTAGTTCTCATTTGAGTTGTAGATTGAAGAAGTTTTAAATTTATGGCTTTATAACTGACCATATGCTATAGCGAGACTCATACAAGAACTAAGATACGATATCGATTACATTTCACTTTTTTTATTTATATTTTATTTACCAATCTTTTTAGCCCTTTCTGGTGGTCGTGAAAATATTGTCTCTATTGTAGCAGCTGGCTGACAGTTTGTAGTCAAACTACGACGATTTGTTAGCGATGATGATATAGAAGTTAAATACTCTTCGACTGCTTGACAAAAATCAAAATGTGCATTTTTCGTACTAACAACTAGACAATAATTAACGGCATGGAAATCAAATTTACTAAAACGAAAAAGCAACAGATTAAAATGTGTCTTACTTACTATTACTGACTAAAAATAACCCACCTTTTATCCCATTTAACTATCATTTGTCGCTTTCGCACACGATTTTGACTGCGTATACTAATGCGATTTGTACGATTTAATAGTGGCCAGTTGGCCTGTGGATGCAAAGCAGTAGCTTCTATTTTCACCGAGCCTCTGTGACGTGCCTGTACAAAAATATCGTATTGTCCCCGTAGAGCACAAGTTAAAACCACAGAACGTTGGTCGATTTTAACAGCTCGCAATATATTGGCTATTTTACCAAATTCGGCAAACAGTATAATGAAGTCATTCAGTCATTAATTTAAACATTTGTTTGTTTATGTTTACACAACAAGGATGCCAGCCATTTTTATACCAAATAAAAAGCAAAAACAACAACAAGAGAAAGAAATATTTGAATTTTATTAAAGACTAAAATATAGTATTTTTTTGTAATTAACTATTTTATAATGAGTTTTTTTTTTTGGTCTTGGCTAAGAATAAATACGAGTGAAAACGTATTTACTTACCTGTTTGATTAAAATAAATTTTACGTGCCACAATTTGTGAGAAATTTATATTTAAGGGTGCTGATGAATTCAAATGTAATACAAATCTGAAATTAAAAAATAAAAATGAAGAATTTAATATTTAAATTTTATTTGCCATACGAAATGAGTCAATAGGAAATTTTTTAGAAAACAGGGTATAAAAAAGACTTTTGGGAAGAATTCTGTTATTAATAATTTTCAAAATAACTTTATATATAAAATTTAGCCTATAATTCTATAATATTCCTACTGGCTTTTTTTTTTTACATTAAAATCCGTTTTAATTACTTACTTATAAAAAGAAACCAAAAATCCAGGTAAATATAATATTACTCATGTTGAGAATTATATAAAGTACATTTAAATTTACATATTTTTTTGGACTAATTATGCCAGAAACTTTTCTGCATAAATGCATTTGTACTTACGACTGGAGCCAATTAACTTGTTGTAAGGATTTTTTTCTTTATTGTGTTTTAATTCTTGTAATGAAAATAAATATATTTTATATTTTCGTATTAATAAGAATTTTCCAAATAATTTATGCCCCACATAATTTATTTAAATGATTGTAAAAAAAATTATAGACGTATATATGTAAATATGTATGTATATCAGCCATACTTAAACATGAACAGGTACGTACGTATTGACTGTGGAAAGTCAAATAAAGTTAAGTAATTTGTATTTTTTATTATTTAATAGCAAATAAATTTATATATTAATATCAACCTACATATGTAACTAGGAACTGGCTGGTGATGCCTTTTTCCTTACTTAAAAAATAATTACACTGGTCGTCAAAAAAATCCTCCCCCAAAGACGAATAGCTGAACTTAATGCATTTTGATGTGCTAAATACGAATCTGCTTTCAGTTTTTTCCATCAGGTCTGGATTTTTTTTATGGACGTGTCTAATATTTCGCCTATAGTAAGGCCATTACTTTAGTATATTTCCTCATAACTCAAGAATGGTGTGTACGATTGACATAAGTGATACATAACGTGACCAGAGGGTTTTTGACAAAAAGCGGGACCCGAACGACTAAAAAGCGAGATTCTGAACAAAATTGTATGGAAAAAGCGTGATTTTGAAAAGTTTTGTAAAAAAAGAGGGATTTTATTTTTATATCTCTATTAAAAATCTAGATCTACTGTTCTCTCGCAAGCACCTTATTTACGACCCAATTGAGACGTTACAAATTGAGATCAGCCCATAAAAATTTTGGATCATCGAAATAAGTAAATATATCCCTACAAGCTGAAACATTAAAAGTTATAATTTTAACGTGTTTCTCTAAATGTTTTCAAAATATTCCTAGTTAAATTTCAATATTGAATTCAAATATGGTTTGAAAAACTTGGTACTTTTTGAATTTGATAGCAATAGATTTTCTTAAATAATTCTTAGACCCGTTAACAATAAAATCAAAGTTGGTTGCCGTTACCGCTAAAAAAAAACATTCAACTTGACTACCGTTACTCCTAAAATACAGTTACCGAAATAATTGAAAAACGGTTACCGCTAAAATATATAACGCAAAAAAACCGTTACAGAAATAGTTTGAAATACCGATAACAATAAAATACCGTTAGCCTTATTTTTGGGTTTAAGAAATATTATTATTTTTAATAAAGTTGAAATAAAACTTGTAATAAAGTTATAGCTGCCCCAGCTCGTCATTATAATATTTGACTACAAATTATATTTATGGTTTTGAACCGATACTTCGAAATTTAAGAAACAACAGTTAGCCATAAAATACCATTGCCGAAATAACTAAAAATACCGCTACCTATAAAAAAAAAACGTTATCAAAATAATCCGATAAACTGTTACTTTTTCACCTCTTTGAATCGGCTGCCAATATTATATTTTTATAACATTTAGTTTATACAAAAATAAAAAAAAGTATCCAATCCGAAACAAAGGCGCATCGTTTATATGTTTCCAGATAGTTACCCAGCAAAAAAGGAACTGAAAAAGAGCTAAAAAAGTCATGAATTTAACATTGGAAGGAAGTACTTAGTCGTGAAAAAGAGCTGCAGAAGTTCTTTTTTTAACCCATGGTTGTCATTGGTAAGATGTTCTTGGTTAAAAAAATAATTTAAATAGCCCTCAACAAATGTTCTAAAAATCCCTCTTAAAGAACAAAATTTATTCCTTCAAAAATGTATTTATATTTTATTCTAACATTTTTGGAAAAAATTCTAAACTTTTTTTGGTCAAAATATATCAGAATTGAGATTTTTCATTCACTGGTAAAGAACTGAAGATATGTTAAAATATGTAGGTCTTCCTACATCGAAGTCATCAAAAAATACGCACAAGGTACATTTAAGATTTGTCAGTAGATAAAATATAGTAATAAAATATTTAAAACTTTTAATTATCAAACACGATTTAAAAAGAATTATCAACTTTCCAGTGGAAAAAATTGTTTTTAGTTACACTTAGATATTGGTAAGGATGTTATAAAAAGCGAAAATATGGAAATCGAATAAGTAATTGTTAAGGTTAGAAAAGCGGGATTTCTTAATAAAAAGAGGGAAAAATATTTTAGGCGGGATCGAAGTTTGAAAAGCGGGATAATCCCGCCAAAAGCGGGATGTCTGGTCACGTTAGTGATACACCAAAAGATTCGTACTAAAAATATCTACAAATCATCCCAACTTAATTTTTTTATGTGCTTAATAGTTTGGAAATTATTTTGAAATAAGTGCCCAAAAAGAAATAATTTTCATGCAAAAATTTTAGATTTTTTTGTTACTAAAATTTCTTTTAATAAATGAAAACATCAAAAATGTTATAGTTTATCATCTTTATTTTAAAGCTGGTAACAAAATATGGTATGTATCTTCAAAATTGATGCAGAAATCTAAATTTTATTCACAGTTAAGTAAAAATACCCATGTTACATACAATTGAGTAGAAATACAGTGGCGAGCAAAAAATATTTTTTATTCGCTCAAGAATTTCAGAGTTATGGATCAAAATTTTCAACATTAAAAAAAAAAAAATTAATTTTTCGCTACTAATTACCGAATAACTACGGAAATATTAACTAAAAAAAAAAAAATATGTAAATTCAGCTCAAAGACAATTTAGATCACTATATAATTGAGTTTAATTTATCTTAATTGGAAAAACAGTTCTCGAGTTATACAAGTGTGACTGCCTAAAGGCGAGGTCATAGTAGTCATGCCCATAAAAAAAATCAATACCTGATAGAAAAAAAGTAAAAGCTGATTGTTATTTAGCACGTTAAATTCCATCTAATCCACCTATTTTTTTTTATTTAAGACGAAAAAGAAAAATTGTTTTTTGCCGACTAGTGTATTTCCACTAAACTGTAGGTATGCATGGGTATCCTTACTTAACTGTGAAACCTATGAAGATTTGTGCATCAATTTTTATGATACGTTGCTTTATTTACTCGCAGTTTTGAGATAAAGATGATAAACTGAAATATTTTTGATGTTTTCACTTTTAAAAAGTAGTTTTAGTAAATAAATAATACACCATATTTTGGTGTATTATTTATATAAATCGTGCATACTGTTCTCGAGTTATAGTGAAATATACTCGAGAAATCGGCTTATTTAGGGTGCAATTTTAGACACGCCCATAAAAAAAATCTCGACCTGATGGGAGAAAACTGAAGGCAGATTAGACTTTAATTCGATTCGGAATTTCATCTAGTCTACATATCTTTTTTTTGAAGGGGCACTAAAATTTTTTTTGGCCAGTGTTATTATTCGACACAAATAAGTTTTATATAAGTAGAAACAACATTACCAAAATTTATGAAAATCGCTACATAATTTACCATAGTTCCCATATAAACCCACGTCCGGGAAACGCCCTAAAGGGCATAAAATCATATACATAAATATTAGTATCAATCCATTGTTTTGTATTTGTATAATTTATTTTACATTTAGTGAAAGTGTTGATATATAGTTGGCCGCAGGTGTAATTTTTAGCTCATGCACAATGCTGTAGGGTATCATAAGGTCGGTCTTGACAGACTATAGTTTTTCCCTCGTTTTGTATTGACTCTAGTTCTCGCGTTAAATCGGGATTTGTAAAATTAAAGAGGTTGCACTACATATTGAAGCCTATCTCGAAAACGACTTATCTGGTCTTGCTCAAGAAAATATGCAAAAACTCTAATTAAAATTGCCTTTAAGTCGTTCTTACATTACTTTCCAATACGGCTAACAGTTATGGAAATATTAAGGAGTGCGTTCGAAAAAATCTTAATATAATATTCAATAACTTGGAAATGGTTAGTCTTAGAGTTTTCGTTCTTTTTTTATTTAATTAATAAATTATTACAGATCACAGAAAAATATAAATTTTATAGTTCTAACAATTACTTATGAATTTGTGAACCATTTTTGGTAACCCTTCCGTTAGAGATTTGATAGTTGCTACAGTCACTTTTTTGGAACAGTGTGCACATCTTCTTTTAAAATCTTCGGTATTTTGGGACACCTTTTTTGTGCTCTTCAATTCACTTTTCACCAGAGCTCAATATCTCTTCACTGGTCTAAGCTATGGACAATTTGGAAAATTGACCTCTTTTGGTACAAAAAAAAAAAAAATGTTATTGTTTTAGTACCACTCCAGAGCTTTCTTACCGTAGTGACATTATATTTATAGATCCGAATGTATCAAATGACTTTCCTGTTTTGCCGCAACTGCAAAAAGCTTGTTATACCAGGAATTTGGTAAGAAATTTTGTCTGCTCTTGGGTCCTAAACTTATCTTTAACATTGCCTCGAGCATTAACAATAAAAAGTTTTGACACATAAGCTGCGAAATTTCTGCCAGCACATACGTTTCTTCGTCAATTATACAACTTGAGTATTTTTGTATGAAATTTGTTTTTAATTTCCGTGTCCTATTCTTGGCTTCTAAATTTTTTCCAGAATCCCTGTTTGGAACTTTTTGGACTTTATATGTTATCAGCTCTGCATTAGCTTTAAATTTTCGCACCGAATAGTCGAAGCACTGAGATAACTGAGTTGCTTTTCTACCAGATGTGTTTGGAGTTCCATACAATATGCTGTGGCCAATTATTTGTAGGACCTATTTGGATTCTTTGATTTTTTTTTAATAATTTGTAGGACGTAAATCTTTTTCGTCACTCATTTTGATGAAAATCATGGAAAGTCAACATGGTTGTTTTTAAAAATAATAACTGACGTATTTTTCCATGATAACTAGATCAAAAAATGTTTCAATATTGATTCCGATAAAAGTTATGAGGCAAAATGTGTGTTAAGATTTTTTCGATCTCACTCCTTATGTAACTTGTTAATGAGTATTTTCACTAATTTCTGAATAGAGTCAAACCCTATGCATTAATTTTAATGAAATAAATCTTATTTTATTTACATCAAATTTATCATTATGATTAAGGAATAAAAATTTGAATTTTTGATACTTTCGAATCTTTGAGATTTTTATACCCACCATCAAAAAGATGTGGGGTATATTGATTTTGTCATTCCGTATGTAACATGTCTAAGACCCCACAAAGTATATATTTTCTGGGTCCTGGTTTGATTCTGAGTCGATCTAGCTATGTCCGTCCGTCTGTCCGTCTGTTGAAAGCAGGATAGGGCTCGAACGGGACAGTGTAGGGGACGAAATTTGGCACAAATATTTGTCTTATATAAGGTTTGTTTGGGATTGAAAATGGGCAAAATCGGTTAATAAACAAAAAAGTTATGTGCTAAAAATTAGAAACACAGGGTGTCCGTTTTATACTTTTCTGCTGATATTTCTTCAACAAAAGCATGTACGACAACGAAATTTTTTACGTATAGTTCGGAGATCGATATAAACTCGAAAACCGAAAATGGGCGTGGTCCGCCCACTTTTCTGCCCACCTCCTATATAAGGTGAAAATCAACGAAATTGTGTTCAAATAGTTCAAGGACCAATGTAAACTCGGAAACAAAAAATGGGCGTAGTCCGCCCACTTTAATGCCCATTTTACCGCCCCCTCCCATGTAACGTAAAATTTTAAAAAGTTGATGGTGGGTATATAGATTCGGCCGGGCCGAATATTCGTGCTTGTTTTTAAAACAAATTTTTTTCCGCAATTTTGTGTAAAATTTATTTTTTTTCAGAAAATGGGCTTAATAACTTCATAACTGTTGACAGTATATAAAAGTAATGTAGGAAAGGCTTGAAGATAATTTAAATTAAAATTCGTTTATATAATATTTTTTTTTTTTTAATAAAATAAAACAAGTAGTTTTCGAGATATGCTTTAATATATAATGCAACTATAGCCAATTCAAAAAAAGTGGATTAGAGGCTTAGTACTTATTAATACCGTGTATCCGAATTGACCGTGTAGCAGAATCAGGTTTTCCTATGTAATCGCAGGTAAAATCCTGCGATTTCGATTACGTTTATAATTGACTTGCTAGCCCTAGTCATATTCTAAACGTTGATGACTTTTAGCATTAATGACTGGCAATATTTATTATTTTCAAGTGCAGTTGCTTAAAAAAATAAAAGAAAATGTAGAAATTTATCATTACAAGCATGAAAGATGAAATACTTACCAATACGATTATTTTACCCTTAATATTCCTACTCAAAAAGTGTTTGAACACAAAGGATTTTTTTAAACAATTTTTTATTATAGTTAATCAAACATAAGGAGACATTATTCTTGACTACATTTTTTTGCCCTCCATTTCCATAATCATTTGCAATATGGCAGATCCTCTGTTTTAAGTTTTTCTTTAAGACAAAACAGAATATTAGGAAAAGAAAAACACTTGCCGCCATTTGTATCAAATAAAATAAATAATTTTAATGGACATTTATTGTTATGTTTTCGCTTTTAATTTTTAGTGTTGGCGGTATTGGTTGGTTTTTCTTTGTTTTACGAGCATTTTGAATTACACTCGTACTTGCATTTTCATTACTTTGCTATAATTTTGTTTATTTATAGTCATTATTTTTCAACTAAATGGCTTTCAATGTCTAGCCAGGAAAGATTATTACCATGTTTTTATTTTTACATATTTTTTGTTAGAAGACAATTTATTTATATTCTGTGCAGTTTTTTTGTAGATTATTATATATATATTTTTTTTGGAACACAAAAATAGAACGACCAAGATATATAAACACAGATAGAAACATAAATATTAATTTATTTCAACATAAAAATAAAATATGCGGGCATAAGTATATTTTAAATAAATAAGTACTACTACTAAATACATATTTACCACATATTTATTTGTATTAAGAATGATGTTTTAAGTAGATATCTTAATTTATCGGACTTTTTGACTTCCCGGGATAATGGGACAATTTTTTTGACTTCTCGGGATTCACAGATTAAAAACAATAAATATCACTACACTCATTAGTTTAACTAAGACCCAGATAGGATGAGTTTTTGCATTTTGTATTGAGACAGCAAAATTTGATCAATTGCTTAATCTTCTAATTAATACATTAAAAAAAAAATAAATAAAAAACAACCGCGAATGTTATATTCGGCTCGACCGAATCTATATAACCACCATCAACTTTTTCAAATTTTACGTTATATGGGAGGTGGGCGGTAAAGTGGGCGAACCTCGCTTATTTTTTGTTTCCGATTTTATATCGACCCCCAAATTATGTATACAAAATTTCGTTGTCGTACATGCTTTTGTTTAAGAGATATCAACAGAATAGTATGAAACGAACACCCTGTGTTTCTAGTTTTTAGCCCATAACTTTTGTGTTTATTAACCGATTTTGCACATTTTCAAACCCAAACATACCTTATATAAGATAACCTTATATAAAATTTCGTTCCTCTAAGTTGTCCCTTTCGAGCCCTAGCCTGCTTTTAAAAGACAGACAGACGGACGGACATAGCTAGATCGACTCAGAGTCTAACCAGAACCCAGAAAATATATACTTTGTGGGGTCTTAAATGATTTCTTCGACATGTTATACACGGAATGACAAAATCAATATAATCCCATCTTTTTGATGGTGGGTATAAAAAAAAGATAAATTAAAATTTGTTTTTTTTTTTTTTTATTAGCGACTATTTATGCATACAAAATATGTTCGCGTAAATAATTTTTATTAACACGTGGTTTGAATTTGAAATTTTCAAAAAAATCTTAAAAAAAGAGCTTTGGCTTTATTAAAATCAATACACAATTTTGTACAACTTCTAAGGTGCTATCAGTAACTATCAAAATTGTTACAGTAACAATAGACATATTTTGGGATGCTGAAAAAACTAAGTAAATATGGTTGCTAATTTAGAAAATATAGTCTTTTAAGCATTACTTCTCTTGATAGTATTCCCAACAAAAAGCGCGATTTTTTTTTTTTTTTTTTTTAATGCAAAATTGAAAAAATCTTAAATTTTTGTTTAATTTTTTATCACCGCATAAGTTTTTAAGCCGAATACTTATTATACAGTATAAGGGCTTATATTCAAAATGGGACTCATACAGATTTACAACATTTTTTTTTGCGTCAGACTCTTTAGTTTTCTGTTTTTTTTTTATATATGGTGTTAATTTTGGAGCCAAAAGTTAATTCTAACACTATGTTTTCACAAGCATTTAAATTTAAATTTTCAAAAAGAAGTTGATTTTTTTCCCTTTTTTTTGCCAAAAAAAAGTGGTAACATTCTTTTTCTGTTATATACAAATTTTCTTAAGTAACATATATAGTATTTATATTTTTCTGAAAGATAACTAAACAAAAAATACTTTGAAGGAAAAAAAGCTTATAAAAATCGAATTTTGCGAGAACCAGGGTTTGACCTATTTTTCCAAATAATTTCGAATTTTCGCCTTAATTTCTCAAATCGCAAAGCTGGAATCAAAAAAACGTTATGCTTTTTATTTAGCCTAAAGTGTTTTAATTTTTTTTTTCGCAATATAAACTTTTGCTCCCCGTTATCGGTTGGAAAGATATAGCTAAAAAAAATCCCATTATTGGAAATTTTTTAAAGTTATGTATAATTTTGTAAATTTTTGTGTGAAATCTCATTCAAAAATATTCCCTAACAAAAATTTTATTGCATAATTAAAAATTAAAAATATGCAAAAAATCACAAATCCATCCTTTCTCAGTGTTTTTTGCAAAAAGTCTTTAACAAAATTTTCGTATTATAAAATTTTTTATACATATTTAAAAAGAAGACAAAATTTCCTAAACACTGATGTACAACAAGTATTTGGTATTTTTGCGTTTGCAATTGAAGGATTATAAATTTATGATTTCAAGTAGTTTGACCAATTTTGACTCATTTTTATATGAATGGTAATACCGCTTATGATAATGCCGTAACTAGAAATATTTTATTATACATTTATTTATAAATATATAATAATATTTTTTATAATATTTATAATATTTTTATTGTTTAGGAAATTTTGTCTTCTTTTCAAATATGTATAAAAAAATTTTATAATACGAAAATTTTGTTAAAGACTTTTTGCAATTATGCAATAAAATTCTTGTTAGTGAATATTTTTGAATGAGAATTCACACATAAGTAGATTTTTTGATGTTTAATTTAAAGCGCTATTCACTTTTTTAGCATTGTTTACAAAAATCCCGTAATTCCTAAAAAAACTTTAAAAAATTTCCAAAAATGGGATTTTTTACTTTTTTTGCTATATCTTTCCAACCGATAAAGGGGAGCAAAAATTTCTATTGAGAAAAAAATTAAAACACTTTAGGCTAAATAAAAAGTATAACTTTTTTTTGATTTTTTATTTTAATTTTTGAAGCTTAATATCTCATAAACAAAATGAGATAATGTATGTAATATATGTAGATATCAATTCCTCTCATATAAAAATCTTTGAAATCGGTTCAGATATAAGGAATCAGGATCTTTTTTAATTAATTTTATACCCGAGGTGTCCAAATTTGGGACCCTGTGGACTCGCCCCCTGTAAGTCTATATGGTCCTAGCTCAAAACTTAAACTCGCCTACACCTCTACTATCACCATGTGAAATTTCATGGAAATCGGAGCAGCCGTACCAAAGTTCCATAATTATTTCCATTTAATTTTTTTGAATCGCACACTGTGTAACGTCTTTAATGGTTTTAATCACATTTGAGTTGTTGATCTGCAATTGAATACAATTTTAATTGGTTCAAAATATTTTTTTGCAATTTTTTTTCGCATTAAATTTTTTCCAAAATTTAATTTATAATTTTAATTTTGAAGACATTTCCGTTCTTTTAGTAAACATACCTTTTATTTGAAATTTCTAACGATTAAAAATGGTCCAGCCAACCTCAAAATTTCGCTTTTTTTTAATCTCTTGATTGGTACGGTATCATAAATTTAACATATTGTCAATTTTTTTTAAAAAAATATTATGTTTTACTTCTTTAATTTCCGATAAAAAAACGGGCTATATGAACATTTTATAACATACATTAAAAATATGAACATAACATCGCGAATAATGGAGTTAAAAGATTTATTTTTCAGTGTGAGGTCTGGTACATGTAATATTAATAACTCGTAGAAGAACGGATTGCAAAATGTTGAAAAATTAGGGAAATAAACAGGTTTTATGTTCTCTAGAACAATTAGGGCTTTGCTTGTGGACCGTTTTGAATATAAGACCTCGATATAAATTTAATACTGGTGAAATGTCTTTATAGTGCCCACCTAAAATTTTAACTTTATTTTTGTTTAAAAATTACTAAATTATAGAAGTTTTTGTTAAAATTCAAACAGTTTTTTTTTTTTCCATTTAAGTACTTTTGAAATTCCTGGGAATCCAGGACGAAGTTCCCGGGAAAGTGGGACATGAAAAATTGCAAATATCCCGGGATACATTTCCTAGTTTTAAGGCATGTGCAGTTTAAAAGAATTTAAAAATTAGTTATGTTACTATTTACATATCGTCACCTAAAATTCAAAAGGCAGCAAACCTTTCACAAATTTAATATTAGTTTTATATTGGACGAGCAGTATACCCGCTACTTCGTTAGCGTAGATTTTCTTTTAATAATAGCCATACTATATTATAAATTCATATTGTGTTAAATAATAATTTTACAACTATAAATTTTTGAACAATATATCTAATAGCATAATGCACAGTGCGCTTCGCTACCCCATTGTATTGAAATAAAATAAAAGCATCGAAATAAAATGCAAAAACGAACAGACTAACAAACACAGATTCACTTTTATATAGATAGACCAGATAAAGTTATAATATTGGTGTTTTGTCAGCATTAAGAACAATAAATCTTTTAAATATTTTAGTTACCAGTTTCTTACATCTGACTTTAACGTTCGAACGTTAAAAATTACCAAATTTTTATACCCTATACCACAAAAAGTTGTTGGGGTATTATGCGTTTCTCCTGATGTTTATAACGCACAGAAATAATATCCCAACACCCACCTTAAAGTATACCAATCGACTCAGAATCATTTTCTGAGTTGATTTAACGATGTCCGTCCGTCTGGCTGACCGGCTGGTTGTTTGTCTGTCCATATAAACCTTGTACACAAATTTTATCAAATTTGCCACATATGTTTTGTTTTTTTGGCGTAATGACGAACGCATTGAAATTGGTCATGATCGGTCCAATATTTCACCTAGCCCCCATACAAATGTCCTTCCGGAATAGAGTATTAACACTTATACATGCCTTAAGAATAGGAAAATTTTAATAAAATTTAGCAAAACTTTGTTTTATATAAGCACAAGTCCATTTGAAAAATTTTATAAAGATCGGTCCATAATTGACCATAGCTCCCATACAAAACCTTCTTCACGAAAATCGTTTTAAAGTGCAAAAATCCGACAGAAAGTTTTGTATTATGTTAATATTTAACACAAATAAAGTAAAAACAAAAACAAAAAAAGTGGATCAGAATGGTGTAGGGTATCATATGGTCGGTATTGGCCAATTATACTTTTCTCGTTCATATTATTATATTTTAATAGAGAAGAATGTGACCAATACGACTTATAGATTCTAAGCATAGAACCATATATATTTAATTTCACGTTTGAAAATTGTTATTACAAAAAATTCTTACTTACACTTAGGACCACATATCTTTAATTTTATGATTTTAGGTTAAATATTATAGAACTCAAAAATTCCATTAGAATAACAAAAAAATATCAAAAATTGCCCCTCTTGAATCCATTCTCACATATGACAAAATATCTTTAAATTATTATTATAAAGAAAAGTACCCCCTAATGGATTATCATGATAATTATCATTCACTTGGGACCATATATCTTTAATTTCATGATTTTAGGTTAATTATTATAGAAAATTCTAAAAGCAATATTAGAAGAACGAAAAGTACCTTATGTACTCCTATGGATTTTCATTCACTCAGGAACTCATATTTTTAATTTAATTTTTCCAGGTTCAATATTTTAGAAAATTCAAAAGGCACAATAAGAAGAATTAAAAAGTACCACAAAACCTCTTTTGTGGATTCTCACTCACTTAGAACCATATATTTTTAATTTTATATTTGTAAGTTCATTTCTATAAAAAAAATCAAAAAGTACTATTGGGTGAACTAAAAAGTACCACAAAATTCAAATTTCAATGTTGTAGAAAATTCAAAAAGTACTATTAAAAGAATGAAAAAGTACCACAAAGTCCCCTGTTATAAATTCTTATTAACTTAGGATCATATATATTTAATTAAATATTCTAGGTTCAATATTATAGAAAATTCAAAAATTACCATTAGAAGTACAAAAAAGTACCATAAAGTTCCTTCTTCTGAATTCTCACTCACTTAGGACTATATATACTTAAGTTCATATTTCTAAAAAAAATCATTATTTAATTTGAATAAAATTATTTTTTTTTTTGGTTTATCCCCTTTTGTGTTACTTTTAATTCCCCATGGATGTAAGAGAGATTGTATTTCAATGAATTTCTAATATGTTAAAACGTTCATATGTATATGTCAGTATGAAGAAAATAATATTTTGTGGAAAAAGTAACAAAACCGATACGATATTAAAATGTTCGACTTTTCAAAAAGTACCAAACTTGAATTTGCCAATTTTTTATAAGGTACTAAAAAGTACCAAATTACAGTTTTTACCCGTTTACTCCCTAAAAGAGCCGAATTTCAAAAAAGTACCTATCCGATTATTTTTTAAATGAATAACAATAACTATTCAACTTTTTATAACCACCATCAAAAAGATGCGGGGTGTATTGATTTTATCATTCAATGTGTAAAGTGTCGAAGGAATCATTTAAAACCCCATAAAGTATATATTTTCTGGGTCCTGGTTAGATTCTGAGTCGATCTAACTATGTCCGTCCGTCTGTCCGTCTGTTGAAAGCAGGATAGGGCTCGAACGGGACAACGTAGGAGACGAAATTTTGCACAAATATTTATCTTATGTAAGGTTTGTTTGGGATTCAAAATGGGCAAAACGGGTTAATAAACAAAAAAATGTATGGGCTGAAAACTAGAAACAGGGTGTCCCTTTCATACTTTTCATACTTTTCTGCTCATCAAAATTGTGTAAAATAGTTCAAGGACCAATGTAAACTCGGAAACAAAAAATGGGCGTGGTCCTCCCACTTTAACGCCCACCTTCCATAAAACGTAAAGTTTAAAAAGTTGATGGTGGGTATATAGATTCCGAACCGAATATAACATTCGCGCTTGTTTTATATCTATTAGTCTAGGAGATATAAGGTTACTTATTTTACACTTTTTTACCCCCTTAACATTAAAATTTCCAAAAATCCCGTCTTAGTGGATCTATTCGGTAAGAGACCAATCTACAGTCCATATTTCATCTTTCTAGCTTTAACCGTTTGGGCTGTGCGATGATGAAGCACCAAGTAAGTCAGTCAATCACTCAGTAACATTACTATTTTATATAGATATATTATGATGTACTAAAAAATTTATTTTTAATTACTTCAAAAATATAAATATTAGAAAATAAGTAACGTCGAGTCCAAATAGACAGATTTACATATATCAAGACAAGTCAAAATAAAAAAAAAAAAAAATGATTGCATGAGCTATTTATCTCCTATAGTTTTCAAATTATTTGTATTTTGCCAAACCTTAGTCCAGTTCTTTTAACACAAAGTCCAGTATTTTTATATGATTTTCTAAAATTCCTGTTAGCAAAAGAACAAAATTGTTTATTAAATAGAAAAATCTAGAAGTTAATATATCTTGTGAGTCCAAAAATAAACGATTTTAAAATTGAAAATTTCAAAAATTATGATTTTTTTTTTTTTTTGCTGAAAAAGTGTCTACATTCTTTTTTCCCTAAAATAAAATTTTATACTTTTCTGAAAGGCATTATCACAGAGATGATTTTAGAATTAAAAATAAGACCAAACGCCCAACAAGACTATGTACAGACCATCCCGAATTTTGGTTTTAAGGCCGGGTTAGTTGGTTGTTTAAGTGATTTGTACAGTTATCCAAAATTAATAACGTGACATATGTTTTTGACATTTGTTAGCAAAAACACAGAGTTACCATAAATTATTTACTAGAAAAAGCCTAAAAATGCAACTCAAATTGAAATGAAAAACGAGAGAAGAAGATATAGTCGGTCAAGCCCGACTATATGACACCCTACACCATTTCGATCCAAATAATTTTGTTTTTACGTATATGTATACAACATACTTGTGTTAAATATTAACATAATACTAACATTTGTATGGGATTTATGCATGTTAGTGATTTTCGGGAGAGGAGTTTGTATGGGAGCTATGGTCAGTTATGGATGAAATTTGGCAGACTGATTTTTGCTGATATAAAACTTATTTGTACTAAATTTCATTACAATATTCCTATTTTTAAGGTATTTCTAAGTGTTAAAACTCTATTCCGGGAGGACATTTGTATGGGGGCTAGGTGAAATAATGGGCCGATCATAACCAAATTCAATAGGCTTCGTCCTTGTGTTGAAAAAAGCATATGTACCAAACTTTATCAAATTATCTTCAAAATTGCGACCTGTACTTTGCGCACAAGCTTTACATGGACAGCCAGCCAGCCAGCCAGCCGACCAGACGGACGGACGGACATCGTTAAATCGACTCAGAAAATGATTCTGAGTCGAACGGTATACTTTAAGGTGGGGGTCGGAAGATTTTTTCTCTGCGTTACAACTTCTGCACAAACACATAATACCCCAACCACCTTTGGTGGTGTAGGGTATAATGACAAATATTTATCTATTTAATTGTTTGTGTATTTACGTCGAGTCTATATTAGGCCCAATTTTGACGATGATGGTTTTGCATCTGATGGTTTTAGTTTGTTGGCAAGAGGTGTAAAGAAGCAAGAGGGGTAAGAAAACAAGCACGAATCGTGATTTCGTGTGTGTTTTTTATGTTTCTTATTTACAGCATTCACACTTTTCTTATGTTGATTTATTTATTTTCGCTTTTCAGAGTGTAAAGATCGTCGCTATGGTGCTTAAACTTATATAAGTGTTACCATATAGAAAAATTGTGATATACAAAATTTAACAAGTAAAATTTCTATTTTATACACAAAATTAAAAAAATGTGTAATTTTGTTTTTTTAAATCATTCATAAAGGCAATAAAAAGAAATAGTTATTGAAATAAAAGTAATTTTATCCCAAATATGAAGGAAAATAATTTTTATTTTATAATTCATATGAAGAAATATACATATAAATTTTGTTGTATATATAATTATTTTATTGTTAACATTAATTAATTCATTAATAAATGATGTAATTAATATGCTTTCTTAGTAAAATGGAATAATTATTGAATTAAAAATACTTTTTTCCTCTTAAATAAAGTTCTATTGACAACGGCAACACTAACATAAAATTTCAAACAATCATGCCCAAAATCATCGTCAAAACGTACAAGATTTTACAAAGATTGTTTAAAAGAAAATAAAAGAAAACATCATGACTGGACAATCATAGTGAAAAACCCCACTTAGAGAAATTTGTATCAAGACAAACGTCAAATTTTTGTTTGAGTTGCAGATAATTTTTTATCTCTGTCAATTATAGGGGAAAACAAATGTCATAATAAACCATGCAAAAAGTACCAACAACAATCAAGATGGCGTCTTTTACTAAGCATTATCAAGACAAAGTTGTCAGAGCTCGAGCGCTGACAATTTTCTTTTAACGCTGCAATAACACTGACAAATTCAGTTTACATTAGACAAATCTTTATCTTGATAAAATTTTGACGTTTGTCTTGATAAAAATTTCTCTAATGTAGACTCAAAGTTAATTATTTTTGTTCATTTATTTCTTTGTTTATTTAGTGGTTTTTCCTTTTTATTTCGTTAACCATTTTTTTATATGTAAGAAAAAAGTGATTGTTTGGCAACACTGCTAACAACTGTCACGGAACAACGCAAGAAAATTCTGTTTTCAACAGAATCAGACATCACATCAACGTCAAGTTTCTATAATTTGCGGTCCACACGAGCCTTTTTCATGCTAGCACATTGAACAAAATATTGTGCGCACATGCATTTGGATAGTGTGGACCCAAGTTGTTCGCGGAAGGAAACGTCACATAAACAACCGACTAATTCACGCTCTAGCCTATATGTTCTACAATACCAAAGGCTATATTTTTTGGGAATTGTGGGATTCCTTTTACAAAAATTTTAAATTTTTCTACACTTCACTATTTCATTAAGTTATCTGAGATAATTTATCTTTTCAAATAAAGATTTTATTACAGATCAAATATTTATAGTTTTAATTCCCAAATCGACTCTGTGAAGATGCCTTTCAGAAAAGTATAAAATTATTATACTTATGTTCTTAAACAAAATTTTATTTTAGAGAAAAAGAGTGTACACTTTCGACAAAAAAAAAAAAAAAAATCTTCGCTTTTGCAGTTTTCAATTTCAAAATTGTTGGCTTTATCTGATTATGTAAAAACCAAATTTTATTAGCATTCTTTACAATTCATTCATCAGCATTATTACTGTAAGTCTCTTTAAACAAATACATGAAAATACAGAAGAAACCAAAACGGTTTACTAAGTTAGATAATTATAAAACTCATTCAATATTCGCACAGCTTCTAACTAATTAAGTTTTACCCCACACTTATTTTAAGTTTTATTACTCTTTTAATTGTGTAAACTTGCCGAAAGCATTAATTAATTTCATAAATCCTTTTTAAAGTTAATTTAAAATTATGTGTATTCTTCAACGCAAATATGAAATTATCCTAGGTCACAATTTAACATTATGCGTTAAAAAAATATAAAAAAACGACACAACAACAAGAACATTATTAAAATGTATGAAGTTGGCTTAAAGTACCCTTTTTTATTTTTTGTTGCCAGAAAGGTCAAGTCAAAATATATAATATCCTTCTTATTTTATTTAATGTTTTACACACCTTGGTACCCCTCACCGTCTTATGCAAACATTTATATTAAATATACTGTTTGTTTAATGTCATTTTTATCTGTATTGCAAAAAAAAAAAAAAAGCTAAACAAAATGCTGGAAAATAGAAAAAAAAAATATAAAAAGCAGCTTATTTAGTTACTCTATGGCAACAATTTAATTAAATCCCTTTAGGTTTTTGTGTGCCTTTCTAATTCTTTAGCTACTTTAGCATCCCTGGAAAAATAAAACTAGTAAAAAGGCTAAATGTCCTTTATTTTTATAAGACCACAATAATAATGGTAAAGTTTTATGCCACTTGTTATAAAACAAATACAACAAAACAAAATACTTTAACATAAAGTAGAAAGTGTCCAATGTGAATGGATACATACCAAAATGTATAAATAAGCAAACAAACATTAAGGTGTTTTTTTTTTTTTTTTTTTGAAGTGGTACATGTTTTGCAATTTCGAAATGATAAAATGACCGATTTGTTGTGTTAACTATATTTAGAAATTCTAAATATTTTAAAATGTCATAAACTTTACTTTTCTGAAAGGAGTTTATTCCACCTTAAGAAAGTGATTAGAAAAATATTAAATAAAGTAGGGAAAGTAACGAAAACTTATGCTACACCTAAATAAATCTTGAACCCGTTTGATAAGACTCGATGTACAACAACTCCTATAGTGTACTCCAGGCACAGTGGGGATGATCGCAAAATTGAGGTCATAAATCTGTATCTACTAAACTATTGGTCAGATCGAATTGAAATGTATCGGAGAGTTGTAGAGGAGGACCGAAAATTTCAGAAAAATAATATTTCAGTCATCCTGTAATAATACTACATAAGCTACAGGGTATTAAAGTTGATCACCTCGAGTATCATACTTCTACAATTTATGTGCGATTTCAAAGATCTTGAAATATGTATATTTTGGAGAAATTGACTCATTCTGGCATGGTGTTCACTATAACATTCTTTGCCAAACGGAAAGTATACTTGGGTCATTGTCTTGTTGAAAGATCTAATGCCCTTTTTCGCAACACTTGGAAGAATATTTTTCTCCAAAAATCGTCTCAATAAAGTCAGGTTCTCCAACCCCAAAATGCTGCAAAACAACCCCAAGCCAGATGGACAGACATTGTTAGATTGAATCAGAATCTTACGAAGACCCAGAATATACACTTTTTGATATGTAAACATACCCCCTATCTTTTTGGATGGTGGATATGGTGTGCTGAAAATGTCCAAAAAAATTTTTGGAATATTTAAATAGTTGTATTTAAATTTCATTTATAGTTACTCAACTAAACACTCAAAAGTGAAATCAATTCCCAAGTTTACATTAATTTGTTGAAAGATATCATAGTACCAAAAGATAATAGTTTAATTGGTGAACTGATAGTGGAATTAGTATTTTATAGCGGCTTCCGCAAAAACCAAATGTGTTGCCAATAGAAAATACATGGGTGTGGCTAAAAACTAAAAGTGTCTTTAAATTTTGCCGAATTAAAGGATTTAATTGGTCGACAAAAAAATCCTCCCCCAAAAAAGAATAGTTAGACTTGATGGAATTTAATGTGCTAAACACGAATCAGCTTTCAGTTTTTTCTTCCATCAGGTCTAAATTTTCTTATGGTCGCGTCTAATATTTCAGCATAACTCAAGAACGGTGTGTACGATATGCATAAGTGGTTGCTTAAAGATATTTCTAGTCTGCATCTTCTAGAAATATCTTTAAGCAACCCAAACTAATTTTTTTACATGCTCAATAGTTTCGGAGTTATTTTGAAATTAGTGTCCGAAAATTTTTTTTTCATGTTAAATTTAAACTTTTTTTACTAAAATTTCGTTTGATAAATTAAAACATCAGAAATGTTTCAGTTTATCATCTTTAAAGCTGGTAAAGCTCCAATTAAAATAATACATGTATCATTAAAATTAATGCAGAAATCTTGATTTTATTCACAGTTAAGTGAAAATACCCATGTATATCTACAATTAACCTATTTTGGATCACTACCCGATTCCGTTGAGATAATTTTACGAAATTTGGCACAAAGTTTGTTTTTGTGATTGAAATAACAAATTCATAAGATTTGAACACTTACATATATAATTTTGGTTCCGAACGACAGGGCTTGAAAAATTTCAAAAATCGCATAAATTTTGTACTCGGAAAATTTTTCTGAAAATATTTTGAAAATTTTTTAGTTCAAATTTATAGTTATTTACCTCTAGAATGGACCAATAACATAAAAACACTTTTTCAGAAAGAATATTTAAAAATATCGACGAAATTACCATTGATGCGTTTTCGCAACACTAAGCTTTTAGGCGGTGCTTTAAGACCCAATTTTGGACACAGTATTTATAAAAAACTTGATTTTTTCTCTTATCTTTAAGACAACGTTTAATCTAATAATAATTATAAAAAAAGTCATCATTAACTGCATAACTATTTAGTAAGGCGATATAAAAGTTGGTGATGTGAAAACGCAACAGCAGTCCAAAATGGGTTAAGCGGAATACAGTGGTGAAAAAAAAAATGTTTTATATTTCTTCTTAAAAAAAAAAAAAAAAAAAAAATAGGTGGACATTATGGAATTTGATGAGCTTTACAAGAATGTGCTTTCAAAGTTATCCAACAACCACCTTAAAGTATACCAATCGACATAGAATCACTTTTTAAATCGATCTAAAAATGTCCGTCCGTCCGTCTGGCTGTCCATGTAAACCGTGTGCACAAAGTACAGGTCGCAATTTTGAAGATATTTGAATGAACTTTGGCACGTGAGACCTTTATAATACAAGGACGAAGTTATTTTACCTAGCCTCCATATAAATGTCCCCCCGGAATAGAGTTTAAACCCTTAAAAATGCAAGTGAAAACAATATTTCATTGAAATTCGGTAAAATGAAGTTTTGTATAAACAAAACCCTGATGAATTTATACTGTTAATTATTTTTTTTATTACTTCACTCGTTGAAAAGATAGAGCCTAAAAAAGTAAATAGTCAAAAGAAAAGTGTTCACTTTTGCTCCATAGTGTATTTTGTTTTATTGAATCTTTCTTTTTAGAAACTCTCAATGAGTATTCAAATCTTAACCTAAAATGTAATTAATATTATAATTGCCACTGCCACTAACTATATTTATTATATCCATCCTTCTTCTGCGCCTGTGTGTGCAACTTTTGCATCCACATGATGGGTCCATGTTAGTGGGTGGTCAAATTGAATACTTAGATACTTTACTTTATTCTGTTCGGGAATTACGACATTGTTAATCTGAAGTTTTTCTGTTGCTGTCACATAGGAGAAGGTCCTAAAATACTTCCTTGAGGTACACCAGCTGATATTTATTTACGTGAAGAGATCACATCTTTCGATCTTATCTGAAAAGATCTATTTATTATATAGTTTTTCTATAGTTAATGAAAATTGTCTGGTAGTGGGGTAGTAATTGTGCAAGACTTTATCAAAAGCTTGAGAGATGTCAATAAATAGTGTAGAGCAACATTGTTTGCTATCGAAACCTTTTCTTATGAGATTTGTAATTCGGTGCGCTTGTTCTATATTGTTATGTTTCCTTCTGAAACCAAATTGATCGTTAGGCATACTGCAGTTATTATCAAGGAATAGTAAAAGTTTCTGGAGAAGCATTTTTTCAAACGATTTTGACAGTTACTTGGCAGACATCTTTATCTGGTTTCAGTATCATTATAGTAAACTAATTAAAATTTAATGAGTATAAAATTTTACAATTACAAAAAATTATGAGGTACATAAAATTAAATACTCTACATAACATGTATAGGGTCGTTCCATACAAGGCTCATATACGAGGTTAAGGCATTAGGGCAACAAATACAACAACCCAACTTGGAGTATTTGTGGCTGTCAAAAATAAATATTGTGGAGAAAAGAAAATGTGGAAAAATTGTAAATGTATGTGTTCGGATTTATATTTTGGTTTATATTGTTGAACCAAATTTTCTGAATGTTTTGCTTCATGATTCAATACATAAACTTGCTATAAATTCACGAATTATCTTTAAATTAGGAATTTAATCTCAAAAAAACAATAATAATATTAAAAAATTATTATTAAACTTTTTCACACATTTTTTATATTTTTTTATTTGTTTATTTTCTCACACACACACTTAAAAAAATTGACTTCCGAAAAACCAAAACAAAAATCAGCTGGGTTAACAACTTCACCTTGTAAATACGCCTTGGTTCCATAGGGGTCTCACAAATATTACGATTACAATTTTTTTTTCATAAATCCCAGCAAAAAATTTTTGCTGACTTGGATGCAATACAACTGATGAAAGCAATATATTGCTCACTTAATTGCATAAAGCTTCCAAAAATACAATAGAGTAAGCTATTGACGGTGTTCGAAATACACTTTTCCTTACAATAGCGCTCCGGAAAAGCAAAAAAATCACATTCTATTGCTTCTAGGCGGCTCATCTCAAACAAAAATCATGCATTACACAGGTCAACAGCAAAAAAAGACTTGAATAACTACTATATAGATTTGATGTATTATGGTTGCAATAGTCCAAATATGGTCCAAATTTTAAATTCTATGGAGATTTTTTTTTTTTAAATTTTATGTAAAATTATACATTTTTTCAGACGTTTTTCCATATAATTAATGATTACTCAAAAAGTGTTAGTTCGATATTATTGAAATAAACATAAGAAAATTTATATTTATACAACCTTTAATCCCTTTGTATATTGCGTTTCAATCAGCTCAGTAGTTTCGGAGTTATAATAAAAAAATAAAACAAAAAATATATTTTTTACGTGAAAATAGCAAGTTTTTTGTTAAAAAAAAAATAAATCATAGGAAATGGAAAACGGCAAAAACTGTTCAGATTTATTGCTTTATCGCAAAGCCACATGTAATAACAACAAAATGAGATATCGATCATAAAAATCTATTGATTCTTTTCGAATTTATTCGCAATTAAGTGAATTCGCTCATTTTCACAAAATTTTAGTTTTTTGAGACATTTCTCCACTTATGTTGTCATAACTCAAAAACAACTTGTCCGATTTTGTTAAACTAAATTTACAAAAATTTTGGCTTACAATATCTTTAAATGATGTATACAATTATTTTTGATGCGATCAATAGTTTCAAAGTTATGAAACAAATTGTTAGGCAAAAAATATAAAGTTAGTAAAAAAATTAAAAAAAAAAAAACAAGTGAGAATGTTATATTCGGCTTGGCCGAATCTATATACCCACCATCAACTTTTCCAAATTTTTACATCACCTATGGTGGTGTAGGGTATAAATCGATATCTCATTTTATTGCTATTATATGTGGCTTTGTGATAAAGCAATAAATTTGAACAGTTTTTGCCTTTTTCGATTTTTAATGATTTTTTTAAAACAAAAAAATTGCGATTTTCACGTAAAAAATATATTTTTTGTTTCATTTTTTTTATTATAACTCCGAAACTTCTGAGCTGATTGATGCGCAATATATAAAGGTGTTAAAGGTTGTATAAATATAAATTTTCCTAAGTTTATTTCAATAATATCGAACTAAAACTTTTTGAGTAATCATTAATTATATGGAAAAACGTCTAAAAAAAATTATAATTTTTTCGATTTTGTTGCCTTGTGTTATAAATGAGCTTTTATTATAATTCTTACAATTGCAGAGCAGACTTTTATAATAAAAACTTACTGAAGCGCATTTATAATGTATGATTTTTTTTGAGATGAGCTGCCTAGAAGCAATAGAATGTGATTTTTTTGCTTTTCCGGAGCACTATGGTAAGGAATAGTGCTTTTTGTGCAGAGTCCATAACTTACTGTATTGCATTTTTGAAGCCTTATTCAATTAAATAACCAATATATCGCTTATGTAAGCAATGCTATTGCTTCCAAGTAAGAACCAGTTTTTGCTGGTATCTTACAACTAATTACAATTATAATATTTTTTTAAGTAAAAAAAACTTTTTGCAATTAAAATTTTTTATCAAATAATTTTTTATGGTGCATAACAAGGTGGAGGGTGTACAAGATTTGACACTACCGACTTGTTGTTATTTTAAAACAACTAACGATTAAATTACTTTGCGTTTTCGGCGCTGATTTGTAAACATTTTAAAAGAGCTCAAATTTGCAACAATGTTGTATAAATTAACAAAATAGTACAGGGAAAAAAAAAAAGAAAAAAATCAAAAGAACAATATCTTTACATTTTTTAATGTTTTTTGGTGAATATATATATATACATACTATACATTAGTGAAATAAAATACAAGAAAAAAAAAAAAAAAAAAATGAAATGAAAATTGTCAAAATATTGAATGACATTTTGTCAGCACAACAGCAAAAAAATACAAGTGCATCATCGTGTAGCATCATCATCTTAAAATGATACGCGACAAATTTCATACAATCTGGCACGAAAAAGGCCTTGTAGAACATGACATAAACAAAAAAGAAATTTGGACCATGAATGAACATTTTTGTAGCACAATTTTTAGTACTTAAAAAAAATTAAATTATTTTTAAAATAACAAAAATATTTCAAAGCTTAAAGCAAATTATTTGATGAGTACTCTACACAATGAGTAATTGACATGAACATAAATGGTAGGAAATATTAAAAATCTTATTTTTAGGGGGTTTTTAAATATATTTTTGTATATATTTAACAGTTTTCCATCTCGATAAAATTCATATTTATATATTTATTAATAGAAATATTATTTAAAACCAGTATTTCTATTTGTTCCTTTATTTTATTAAAAATATTTTCAATTTCCATTTATCTTAATACTTAATCTGAACAAATAACATTTTAAAATTATTACAGTAAGTAGCAAAATAAAATATGCCACCAACGCAAAAAATTAAATTTTGCTTTGGCATCCGTACCAGGGTGTCTCTTCCACAGATATTTGAAAAGAAGAAAGAACCAGATTAACTAACAAATAAAAGAGCATTGAAGTAAATCCTTAATAAACTAAACTAAATAATCAGCATATTAATAAAATACTTATTTTAAAATACAACAACGAGTATTTGTGCATAAGTTTGTTGAGAACTAATAAAAATTATAAAATGAAAAATAAAAAAAATATAAATAAAGATGCTATAATATTGTAAATAATTTAACATTTAACACCCACACAGAGTTTTGTCAGTGATGGCGGCGTCAACGAAGGCTAACAGAGGAAATAGGAAACAAAAACTAAATAAATTGAAAAATAAGGAAACCACTGCAGCTTCTTCTACTATGCTTTCTTAAAAGTCTACTTACTAACAGAATATAGATTTTGGTTTAAGAAATTTTAAATGTATGTTGTTGCTGTTTATTGTACTTAGTTAAGTTTTAGTTAAAAAACAAAACATTTTCTTCTGATTTTAAATTCAAATGAATAACGTTTAAGATTTATAGCCAACACACATAAATTAAAATTTAAGTATGAATCTGAAGTAATTTATTAGATTAAAGTGAAGAAATCATTAGAGAAACTAATTTTGTGTTTATACCCTACACCACCATAGGTGGGGAGGGTATTATGCTTTTGTGCTGATGTTTGTAACACCCAAAAATATTGGTCTAAGACCCACCTTAATCTATCCGTCTGTCCGTCCATGTAAACCTTGTAATCAAACTACAGGTCGCAATTTTGGACCAAAATTAATGAAATTTGGTACACAGGTTTCTCTTGGTCCAGGGACGAAGCCTGTTAAAATTGGTTATGATCGGTCCATTATTTCACCTAGCTCCATACAAATGTCCTCCCGTAAAAGGGTTTAACGATCATAAATCCCTTAAATATAGCAATATTTTAATGAAATTTGGCGCATGTAAGTTTCATATAAGTCTAAATAAGTGTGCCGATTTTTAAAAAGGTCGGTCCATAATTAACCATAGCTCCCATATAAACCCCTTTCCGAAAATCACTTTAACGGCCATAAATCGCATTAAAATGTTAGTATCAAGCTAATATTCGACACAAATAACATAAATGATAGTGCCAAATTATACAAAGATCGGTCTATAATTTACCATAGCTCCCATATTACGCCCTCTTTCGGCAATCACCCAAAATTGAATAAATTCATATAAATGTCAGCCTCAACGTAATATTCTGTATTCTTATGTTTTATTTTACACTTATGAGCAGGGCAAGTTTTTCAAGCTTTTCGCTTGGGAAGTAAGCATTTGCATACTTCAAAAGAATTTCACAAAAAATGCTTATATTTTAAATCTTTGCATAAATTTGCATATAATGGATACAAAAGTTAGTTTTCTTAACAAAAACACAATTTTTTGGTGATTTTTTGGAGTTCAATCAAATGATTTCTAAAATTTTTTTGTGAGTATTTTGAGTACATTGTAAATATTGTAAAGAAACAAAATTCGGAAGCGTCAAATATGATACTAAAAATTAAAATAGTTATATTTTTATAAACATCGAAATTTATTTGAGATTGAAAGTTAAAAAATGCATATTTGGGCATATTTTCTACACATTAATATATAAGAATGCATAAATTCGTTGGTTTTTATATACATATTCATGCTATTTTTGCATATCTCTGTGCATATTATACCATTTTTTCGTGCTTTTTCAAGCGCATATTTCAATTATTTTTGTGCATATAAAAACTTGCCCTGCTTATGAGTATCGGTCCACATATATATAGCTATAACTTTTTCCCTCGTTTTTTGTTGGCTTTGAGCTGACCAAACGTTTATTTAATTTCTGTTTTATACAAACTGTGAACGATTTTTTTGCAAAAAAGAATATCCAATTAGCTGAAATTTTTAACAAAGAATTATTGTTATAGAGGTACAGAAGTTAATTACACTGATTACAGTGCTGAAGATGTCAGCTAACATGCGATTTGGTTAATGGCTATAACTGTTTTAAAATTTTGACATTAGATTAATAGTTTACAGTGCACAGTGTGAGATTTTCGCATTCTGAGTGATCAAAAATCTATATTTTTGTAAATAAGAAAGCTATATTGATGAAATTTGGCACAAACTATTTTCGTAATACTAAGCTGATAAAATTAAAAAATGGGCGTGATCGGACAACTGCCACGCCTACTTCTCATATAATTCAATCAAATTTTATTAAAAATATGTGTGTGAGTGTATTAGTGTGTGTTATAAGTGTATGTGTGTATGTATGAATGTGTGAATATATGAATATATGAATGTATGTATTTTTAAATCTATGATTGCCATTAACACAACCTCAGGTGTTACTACATTTGATTTTTTAGTTTTTGGTGGTTTTCGTAAGCTTCAAATTAATCTGTACTGGAGTCCTCTCTAGATTTTTTTCTTGGGAAACGTTCGCGAAAGTTTTTACAATCCTTATTTCTGCCTCCTGGGCTTCTTCGGATAATTGGCCGATAGGTACAATACATTTTTCAATGATATCTTTCCCATAAAATAAAATTTTATGTAGTGTAGCGGGATAAATATTTCTAGTCTCAATTGCATAATTTTTAAAGGCAACAGAATCTATTTCAAGACCATATCCGAGAGTTTCCAAAATAATGTGAAAATGCTTTACCAATTCTACATCTAGATCAATAATTTCTGTAGTCTTTTTGGCATTACGAAAAAAACGTCTTGCAGTATTACCGGACATCATTATAATTGCCTGAATTTATAAATCAATCTCTTTTTCAACCAATTTATAATTGAGTGTAAAAACCGAGCTTCCATTCTATTCGCTAACATCCATTTTAAATTGACTATATTAATTATTTTTTTGAAAATGATTTTATTGAATCAATATCAATAATTTTGTTTGATGTTGTACTAATATTTCTAGAAATAAAGTCAATAACACTCAAACTTTTCATCTTCTTTGATGCAAGAAACCAAACATCAAACAATTTTTAGTAAGAAATACGTTGACACATGATTAGTAATTGCTTTGCGAAATGAAAAGGGGCAAATTGGGGCAAAAGTTTATTACTGATATTGGAAGACCACCTATCAGCAATTACAAAAGTGCTATTTAGATAACGGGACTTTGTGAGACTTTTTAGTTTTTGTCCAATAAAAATTAATACAGAGACAAAAAAAATGGTAAAAAAGTTGAAGACTGAAAATACCCCACGATTGTTTTTTTTTGATAATTATTTTTTCAAATTATTATTACTCTCTGTGATAGATAGCACATCAGCCTTTTAAATAAAAAAAGATTCATAAAAATCCTGCATAAAACAATAGAGTTACAAACATTCAAAATTGAAAGTAGCAGAGAAATGTATAATTTTTTAATTTGGAAGGGGGGTTCTATATACCTCTCAGGAGCGAAGCTAAACGGGCTCAAGGTAAGGTACCTCTGACATAAAAAATTTATAACGACTTGTCAAAATTTTGCTTCTTAACTGATTACATTTTTATGTCTTCTTCTGCTCTCGATAAAATCTAAGAAAAATGTGCTTGCATGTGCTACTTTTCTCTAATTCTATAGTTTTTAAAATATTTGCATTTGAAATTTCTTGATCCTGTTTTTCCATATATCCCAACATTTCCGATAGATATTCTTAGGTTTTCTTCAATTAGTAAAGAACAAAAATATCTATCAAATAAAGTCGATATCTTGAATTTTAAAATTTCCAAAAACTTTACACTCTTTTTTCTAAAAATTAAAAATGTTCTTAATCTATCAATAAAAGAGTAACGTTAATGATTGGCTGACTGATTCATCATCCCACAGCCCAAATGACTGAAATTTGGAACGTAAGTTGATCTCCTGCCAAATAGATCCACTAAGACGGGATTTTTGTTTTCGGATTCCAATGTTTAGGGGGTAAAAAAGGTAAAAACAGGTAAAATCGGCAACCTTATATCTCTTAAAGTAATAAAGATACAAAAACTTGAACAGTTATAGTTTTTCATTTAAAATGTAATCGGACAGATGTCTAGTACTTTTTTTAAATTCGACCCTTTTAGGGAGAAAATGGGTAAAAACTGTGCTTTGGTACTTTATTTGCACCCTATATAACTTTTGAACCAGTAAACTTAGAAATAAAATTAACATCATGTTGCTACCTTACTAAGAAATGACAAATACAAATTTGGTACTTTTTAGAAATTCAAACATTTAAGGTATAAAACCCGTATTTATTTTTGGTACTTTTTTTCATAAAACATTTTTTTCTATTCATTGATATAAACATATGCGTGTTTTAATATGGGATCCCACTATAATTTAGAAATTTATTGGAATACATGTTTATTATATCCAAGGAGGGGAAAAAAATACCAAAAAGGGGGCAAAATCGGGAAAATACATTTTATTCAAATTCGATAATAAGTTTTCTATTATATTAAATCTAGAAATATAAACTTAAGTACATGTAGTCCTTAGTGAATGAGAATCCATAAAAGAGGATTTGTGGTACCTTTTCGTTCTTCTAATGGTACTTTCTGAATTCTCTACTATATTGAACCTAGAAATATAAAATTAAGGATACATGGTCCTATGTAGGTAAGAATTCACAAGGGGAACTTCGTGGTACTTTTTTGTTCTTCTAATAGTACTTTTTAAAATGTCTACAATATGAGTCTTTCCATTTAAAACCAACCAGCTGTTTTCCTCACCTCTTCCGGATTTGATAGTATTTGGTACAGTCATTATGCTCGTAACAGATAATTTTATAACTTTCTGAAAGCTACATATCTTCACAGGCATGATTTTAACATTAAAAACGAGCGCAATTTATTAATAGAGCTAAAAACAGTCTATATGTTATAAAATCCCAAAGAATGAATTTACAAACAGTATGGGGTTTCGAAAATCCTAATGTGTTCTGAAGTGTTTGCAAGCATTTTTAATTGGAATTACAGTAATATAGGTTTTATGGGAAAAACTTAAAAAACATTTCTTTTTTTTTAGATTTTATATCGTGTTTTTTTGGGTATTTGGAATTGCTATGCGACAAATTTTAGGTCATTGAATATTGCCTCAATAATTCTAACGCATAGTGAAAGTATACCGTTATATTAATGAAACCTCCAAAGGGTTTTGGGAAGTTAGTTCGAAATAACTGAAAAACTCTTTAGCGGTTTTGCTAGACTACAGATACGTTTTCAATTTGCGTTGGAGTTATTGAGACAATTTTTTCTTGTTGCACTGTGTAATAAGTA
Organism: Protophormia terraenovae; assembly: GCA_951394005.1. Classification (NCBI taxonomy): domain Eukaryota; kingdom Metazoa; phylum Arthropoda; class Insecta; order Diptera; family Calliphoridae; genus Protophormia; species Protophormia terraenovae. Next base: position 95,072,281 of record OX596077.1, read on the forward strand.
TTAATTTAATTTCTTAAATAAAATATATGTATAATTCTACAGTCGACAATTAACGAAAATTTCGTTTGGATATCTTAACTACACTCTAAAAAATGCATGTAAAATTACTACATAAATTAAGTAAGTTTCAAGTAGAATTACTGAAAATGTGTAAATATAAAGTCAATATGTTTATCAATATATATTACATAATTTTGTTTGCAATAATGAATAAAATGTATAGTACTTTGATTGTTTATAAACATTTTTGTAAATAATAAACATTTTAATCTTTAACTTCACATACAATTGAGTGTAAAATTTATTTTCTAGGCACAAAATGTGTATAGAAAAGAAGTTTAAATTTTATATATATATATATATATATATATATATATATATATATATATATATATATATATATATATATATATATATATATATATATATATATATATATATATATATATATATATATATATATATATATATATATATATATATATATATATATATATATATATATATAAAAAACATTAACAGAATAAAAATATTTCAGTAAAATTAAATATTTAAAAAATCTGTATTTAAGGAGAATATAAACGTGTAAAAGATTAACCCAATAATAATTTAAAGCTGTACGTGTATAAAGATGTGCAAAAATAAAGTTAAAAATTCTATGTATCAAAAGACGCAACACAATCCATATTTGAAGTGCCCAAAATCCAATTCTTCTAAAAAGATCTCCATCCACCAAATGTATTGAAAATAACATCATTATAAAGGATAATTAATGCAGTGGATCAAGTGATATAGTTTTAATAATGAATTACTAGCAACAGAGAGGAGGAGGAAATCTAGAATATAAAAAGTATTGAATGTTTTTAAAAAATTATAAAAATGTATCTTTGTACTTATTTGAACCAGTTATCGTTTAATAAAGCATCGTTTAAAAATCAATTCAATTAATAAAATTCTTTGAGTATTTCATGGAATTTCATGCCACATAAGGAATGTAAATATAAATAAGATATCTGCAGTTTTAATCAGTTTATTAGTAACCTTACACATAACAATGGTTTTTTAGACACAAAACAAATTAAATTTACATGAAATTGGTATGTTGCTATACTTTTTTAGTCACATAATTGGGGAAAGATACATTGTTTGTGAGTAACATTTTTTTTTATATAAAACTAGCTAATACCCGGTGTGCTTCGCCACCCCCCGAAATGAAATACTGTAATGAACAAATTCCTGCAAAACTAGTTTTCAATCATTTTTGACATTTTCGGAGATGGGATTTTAATAGCTATTGCAAGTCTATTGGCGAATGGTGCTCTAATAAGAAAATCTAGATGTATCGGGAGCCATTGATAACCACTAGCGGTCAGTCGGTTGGGTGGGTTCTTCATCAATGATTTTCTTCTTGCCAATAGAATTAGGGATACATAAATGTTATTATAGACTCCCTAGTTAGAATAATAAAAATAATGGACCGGAAGTTGATTTTTCTTTCATGTAGATATTACCTAAACCCATATTTAAATCAACGGAGAAAACGGAAAAAATTAACAGGATTAACCTACCAAAGCATGAGAAATATATACAAAATCTATCCAAGGTGTAATGGGATAGATATGCGCCTCTGTACCCTCCCTGCCTTTTGATTTTAGGAGCGCTACCTAATTTTATTTTTTTGTAGTTTAATTCATAAAAAAATTAATCAATTTTTATTAGTTTTAAAACACAACACACATATAAAAGGATTCTTGTTATTTTTTTATTTGATTTTGTTTTAAATTAAAATAAAAAATATTTTGTTACTGTGATTTTATATTTATACACTTTTAACATTTAGGGCTTAGACCATGCGTCCCATAAACTATGGGTGAAATTAGCAATGAGGGTGTTGGTTGTGGTTGGTAGTACTTGGAGTTTCCTTGGCAAATCGACTGGAGTGAATGTCTATAGTGGTATATTTTCCGGGTAGAATTTTTATTGGTAGAAGTTGTTTATAAAGTATTTATAAGAAATTTCACTTTAATTATTTTAGGTTGGCAAATTTATACTTTAGTGCAGATGATTTTTTAATTACTGGTTTTGGTTTTTTCTCACTTCTTCTTCTTTCTTTGGCTTGTCTGAATTTTATACTTGCTTTATACATATATTTTTATATTCTTTATTATTTGTGTGTTTCTTTTTTTTCAGAATGTGCAATTGATTCTCAATTCACTAGTAATGTTGAGAAACAGACAAAACAGGTAGCAATAAAATGTACAGTGGTGGCTCAAATAATGAGGCCACCACGAAAGTTGTAATTTTTAAAAGCAATACAATAGTCGCCTAATTAAATATATAGAAATTAATTTAATTATTATCAAATATTGACATATAATAAATATAAAAGGAAATTTACCTCCACGACAATAATGAATAGTTTCGGCGAACGGATTTGTAAATAAATTGGGTTTTGGAAATAATTTAGTCTTCCTCTGAAGTGGATTTAATTATTAAAGGAATAAATGTTGTTGATTTATATTTCTTCACTTTAGTGGAACACTAAGATACAATATTCATAATTAATGGCTTGGACGAAGAAATAAAAATGAATATTGTTAAAATAAAAAAGATTTACCTCTAAAAATGGCACAATAGTGTATAAAATAATGAAGTGTAGCACTCTTTACTTTAAATATAGATAAAACTTTTTAATATTTATTAAGGTGTTTTAAAAGATGTTGTGTTGTTCGCTGATCGATTAAAAAGAATTTCTTTCTAAGAAAATATCCACTTCGTCACCTCCGTTAACTTTTAGTTAGATGGTTACGAGAAACTCTTAAGCTTGATTTTTTCATCCAAATATAAAGAATAACATGATACCTATTAATATACCAGTTTCACTTACAATTTAGTCCAGACAAAACCCCAACATCATAGCAACCTCATCGTATAAGAATTTGCTTCTGTTATATACAACTGTTAACATTGTATTAATGAAATAATGTTAACAATAGATTATAGAAAACGTAGACTGATCAGTGTTATATGTTAACAGTGTTACATGTTATAGTGTTAGTAAATTAATATTAATAAATATAATTTGAATAGTATAACAGAAAAAAATACTTATTTATAGGTAGTTTAAAGAAAGAAAAAAAAAATAATAATAATAATTTTTAAATATAAAAATAATGTAACAATAGAATAATAAAATTAATTTCAATTTAGTACTTAAAATATCTTTAAACAAAATCTTGCATTACAAACCGCATAATACTGGTCTTTTGGACTGCAGTATTAGGAGGAAGCAAGATTAGGTACGCAAATCTTTAGCGTGATATGTGCCCAAAACTTTTCCTTGCTCATCTTCTAATACATAATAATTATTTCCTACTTTTTCTTTTATTTTTGATTTTAAAAACGTTGGAGCAAGTTTTGAATTGAATTTTTTCTCAAAGTTTGATTGGGCGAAATTGCGCCGGTAAACACATTGTCCTACATCATATGAAATGGGTCTAGTTCTTAAATTATATTGAGTTTTATTTCTTTCATAAGCTTTGTTAATATGTTTTTCTAAATCTTTCTGAATTAACTGCAGTTGGTCATCTCTGGCTAATTTAATTGTAGGTTCATTTAGTAAATTAAGATTTTTAAGCAATGCATACGAGCTACCGTGTGTTACCATTTCTTGGCCAAAAACAGCATGATAGGGAGAACACTGTATGGTTTGGTGGATAGAATTCCTCAACGCACAGCTGATAAAACTTAAATTTTTATCCCAGAGAGTTTGATCTTGTTTTAAATATGATCTAATTCCGGAAATAATTGATCTATTAACTCTCTCGGAGGCGTTAGATTGTGGTGAATATATGGCAGTATAAGTATGATTAATACCCAATTCAGTTAAAAATGAATTAAACTCATTGGCTTTAAACTGCGAGCCATTATCACTTACTAACGTCTCTGGGACTCCGTAAATATGAAAGATTTGTTCTAATAGATATTTCTGTATAACTGAAGCAGTGAATTTTTTAAGGGGGCACAACCAGTGAAATTTGGTCATATGGTCAAGAACTATTAATATGCCAATGTTGCCTTGCTTACTGCGTGGGTATGGTCCTAAAATATCAACGTATAGTCGCTGAAAGGGCCTAGAGGTTTTTACTTGGTTACCCATGTTAGGCTTTACAATAATATTTGGGGCTTTGCACTCTTTGCATGTCTCACATGAACCTATATAACTCCTTACATCCCTTACCATACCTGGCCAATAAAATTTTCTTCTAATCAAATCTAAGGTTTTTACCATCCCTCCGTGAGCTGCAATAGGGGAATTATGAAATCGTGAAATGACGTGTTTTCTCAAGTTCTGAGGTATCCAAAGTTTCCAGGTCTCATTTTCCTGTTCTTTTTCTCCTGTATAGTGAGAAGTTCGTATATATACAAAATTATCTATCACCTTAATATCAGGATATTTAGAGGGATTTTCATTAATTTTAATTTTTAACTCAAGGTAGTCTTTATCCTGAAAATGAGGTGAACACAAGTCTATTTCGGGTTCTGTCAGATCAAGGGCTGCAATTTCTTCAAAGGGGATTCTCGACAAAGCATCTGGTACCACGTGATCTTTTCCCTTGCGGTGACTAATGGTAAACTTGTAACCTTGAAGCTTCCATACCCACCTCGCTAACCGCCCTGTCACATCCTGCTGCTTCATGAGCCATACCAAAGAAGAATGATCGGTTATGACTTCAAATTCTTGAAGTTCAAGATAGCATCTGAACTTTTTAATTGCCTCTAGCGCCGCCAAGCATTCGCGTTCGGTGACACTGTAATTGCGCTGAGCAGAATTCAACTTTTTCGACATAAAAGCTATAGGCTTTTCATTGCCGTCATTGTCGAATTGTGTCAGCACAGCACCGATGCCAAAGTCGCTTGCGTCGCACTGTAAATAAAATTTCTTTGAAAAATCAGGATTTGACAGTACAGGAGCGGAGGTGAGTAGGGTTTTTATTAATTCAAATGATTTTTGGGCCTCCGGAGTCCAACAAAATTTACGCTTAGTCGACAAGACTTCAGTAATGGGAAAAACAATAGAGGAAAAGTTTGCCACAAATCTTCGGTACCAGCCTGCTAAGCCGAGAAATCCACGAACCTGCTTAATGTTTTTGGGGGTTGGCCAATTTACAATTGATGCAACCTTCTCGGGATCAGTCTTAATACCGCCGTTTCCTATTATATAGCCAAGATAGTTGACCTCAGTAACACAAAATTTTGATTTCGAAATATTTAAAGTAAGATTTGCTTTTCTGAATTGTTCAGCAATTCGAACAAGTGTGGACAAATGAGAATTAAAGTCTTCTGAAACAATTACTAAATCATCTAGATATCCGAATACTGACTGCCGAAGATCGGGAGGTATAAGACTGTCCATCAAGCGGCACATAGTGGAAGGGGCATTACAAAGCCCGAAAGGCATAACAACAAATTGATATAACGGCCTTCCCGGGACCGTAAAGGCTGTAAGGGGCTTTGCTTCGTCAGACAGACCGATTTGCCAGTAGGCGTCTTTAAGGTCTAACTTTGAAATTATGTTAGCCTTTGGCAATCTTGAAAATATGCCCTCAATATTGGGCAGAGGATATGCATCTTTCCGGGTGACCTCATTTAATTTCCGGGCATCTAAACACAGTCTTATTTTATTAGGCTTAACTACTAGCCTCATGGGAGAGCTCCATGCTGAGTTAGAAGGCTCTATAACTCCCAAATCTAACATGCGATCAATTTCCTGAAACATTAATTTTTCGACGGCCGGGGATACGGTGTAAAACCTCTGTTTTACTGGCTTGGAATTGCCAACATCGATGCAGTGTGTTATTAAACTTGTGCGCCCTAAGCCCTGTTTCTCAAAGTTGGGAAAAAGTGCTATTATAGTAGCAAGCTGTTGTTTTTGATTAAGTGTCAAAGGATATTCTGTTACATACTTAGAATCAGACGAGACTTGAGGCAAAATTGGACAATTACTAGACAATTCTGATATTATATTACTAGGATTTTCTTTTATGGAGGTGTAAATAACGTTATCAAATACCTGAGGAGCTAATTCAAAACTTTTCCAAAAATCTAGACCTAGTATTAGTCTTTGAGTTATTGCTGGTACTATTAAAAGTTTTAATTTTTTTACTATGTCCTTAAAAGAAACGTCTACATTAAGAAATCCAAGGACTTTCTGTGTGCTACCATCAGCCGTTTTTACGAAAGTGTTCATAGGACAAAACTCTTCAAATTGTCTAAAATCGAATTTAGCTAAATCAGAACCTAAACAGGATACGTTAGCTCCTGTATCAAGAAGACCAAATTCTTGAAAGATTAAAAATTTTACGGGGGCATAATAGCGTTTATCAGGCAAGTTATTTACAATAGAAGATACAATGTATTTTGAGCCTATTTTACGGTTTTTAAAATATCTGCGTAACCTAATTGTAGAACGTTTTTGCTTCCGTGTAGGAAAAGTAATAAGGGCATTCTCTTCAAAAATATTTCGCCTTTTATCTAAATATTTTTGTAACCTAATATGGTAGGGTATAATTGGATATATTAATTTATCTATATTTTCTGTTTCAACATTAGTATTTTGCAGAGATTCACGTTTTAAAATTGTCAAATTTGTTTTTGCGTGAAGATCTTCATAAGAAGAGTTTTCGATAATAATTTTTAAGGGTGACTTCGAACATGGTTTTGAGTAAATTGGTTTTTTGAAAGAGAGATTTTTCGGTTGGCACATTTGGTACACTGTGGCTTATATGTGTTTTTCATGCCACACCCATAACAGAAAATATTTCGTGTCTCAAGACAATCCTCCCAGTGATGACCTGGTTGGTCACAATTCCAACACTTCATAATCTGGGGATTTTGTTGAATAGCAACAACAGATATTTCTGTTTCAATTTGGGAATCTGTAACATTAATATCATTGGCACATTCTACCTCAGCCACTTGACGTCGTGTACCGAAATTATGTGGAAATCTGTTTGACATATTCTTTCTGAAGAAATCACTATCCATCAGGTGTTCTCTCATCTGAACTAGTTTTCGAAGATGAGCAATGGAATACACAGGGACATAGAGCAATTCATGCCTTATCTCCGGACGAAGATTTCGTGTCAGAATTTCAACTAAATCCGACTCTGGGATGGGAGTAGATAGTCTATCCAACATGGAACATATGGACTCATAAAATGATTCAAAACTTTCATTAGGCTTCATTTTACGATTCCTTATTTCCTCATGTATGTCAAAACTTGACTTAAATTCTTTGTATTGGTACTTGAGCGCTTCACAAAATTCTTTCCATTCAACAATTTCGACTTCTTTGTGGTAGCGCCAGTACCAATCCCGGGCTCTACCTGATAATAGGATATGTAAATTTCTACATATTAATGAAAAATCGTTGTTGAAATTTTCCCTTGTTAAACTTCTCACTCTATATAAAAATTCATCAACACTTATCCCATTACTGGAGCCATCGAATTTGATGTTCCAGTTTTGGATAATAGATGTGATTTTGTCTGCACGTATGGCAAAATTTTCATCAAAGGATGAGTGGTTAGAATTAAGACGTAAATTCGGACGTACTTGATTAGAGTTTTGACCACTTTGAGGAGGAGTTTGTGGTCGAGAAATAGATGGCTGATAATTTCGATTTTCTACCAAATTTTGAGAAGATTGAGTTAAATTCAAATTTTGTAACAAACGCGTCACTGTATTTTCAATCATAGAATTTAAATAAGTATAATCGAAATTCCTAGAATTATTCCCAGGACCTAATCTATAGTTGCTATTTTGTCTGTTAGTTTGAGGTGAATTATTAGTATTTGAAATAGGTTGATTTCTTTGAGAATTAGGTGATTCTTCTTGAATATTTAGATTCGACGTTTGCCTACTAGTGTTAAAAGAGGGTGTTTGTGGCTCACTAAACAAATTCTTAGCATTACTTCGTGTATTATATTGCTTGGCCATAGCACCACGGGGTCTACGACTAGCATTTTTAGATTTTTCACCAATCTGTATATGATCTTGGATATTAATAGTTTTAAGTTCAGATAATGAACACGGACGTTTGCAAGAAGGACATTCTGATGCGTTTGCTAAATGGTTTTCAATGCAAATGCGATGGAATGCGTGGTTGCATTCAGAAATAATTAGACAATCCTGTCCTTCAGACATTTTTTCATTACAAATAACACAAGCATGATCATTATTTGAGACGGTTATAGCAGAAGCCTGCAGTGAAAGTGCTAGCGGAGGAGGTGATCTTTCCATCATTATAATGCAACAAAAATATAAAGGGTTCAGAAAATTTAATATATAAAAAATGTAAATCGAATCTTCTGTGAAAAAGATTCTAAATGATATCAGACCTAATCGGGGAAAAAAAAATTATATTTTGGTCTTTAAAAAACAATTACTTTTCAAAAAAGAAATAAAAAAGTATAAATACCAAATCGCTAAACCAAGTTGGTAAAATATTCCTTACTCAATCTTAAATAAAAAAAACTATTATTTTAAGGAGTTGTAAAAACAATTAGTAATGAAATGTAATTTTTCCCAACAAACAAGTTAAATATAAAATTTGCAAAAAATTTAACAAAATCGTCTAACAGAATAAGAGAAAAAAAAACAATATGTATGTATATTTGGATTATATACAGCAATGTTCCTACCTCCGTAGATGTTAATTAAAAAAATATATAATATTCGGTTCAATTCTCAATAACAAAATTAAAGAAAATAATATAATTCTCTTAAAAAAAAATCAGAACAATTAAATGAAATTATGTAATTATGTCTAAGCTAACTATGAAACTTAGACACAAACAAAAAAATATTTGAAAGAAATGTTGTTCTAACTTGTTCATGAAAATTTAGATTTATTAAACTCAATATTTAAATATACCATATAATAATTGTTTTCTTACTTTTAGTGATGTAAATTGAAAGGGTAGTTAAAATTAACGATGCTAAGAAGGTTAATAGAAAAACAAAACAAATTTATGGAATTGTAAAAGCATATTATAATCATCTTTTTAATAAACAAACCGATGTAGTACTTCAACCTCTTTATAACCTGATTTTAGCGGACAATAAATCGCAACAATACACAATTACATTGTAAATCCTGCAAAAACCAGGACATCGATACCTAAGTTTGATCAAAAAGAAAATTACAAACACTTTTAAAACTGCTACAGAAGATATTATTATTATACTCAATATTCATCTACAAACAAAAAGATTAATATGAACTTAATGGTCGATGTAACCGAATATAAGACAGTCCAATCAGCTAATCGAATTCCAAATAAGAATAAAAATTATTTGAACGCTAGATTTCAATTAAGTATAAAATAATAACTCTATAAGTTAATGAAAATTAAAAAAAAAAACTAAAAGGTGTATGTTGTTTCGGGTAGAGCAAAGAAAATTTAATAGTTTGACTTTATAGTAAACTTTATTAAATCTCCTGGGCCCCACGTTGGGCGCCAATTTATGTAATGAACAAATTCCTGCAAAACTAGTTTTCAATCATTTTTGACATTTTCGGAGATGGGATTTTAATAGCTATTGCAAGTCTATTGGCGAATGGTGCTCTAATAAGAAAATCTAGATGTATCGGGAGCCATTGATAACCACTAGCGGTCAGTCGGTTGGGTGGGTTCTTCATCAATGATTTTCTTCTTGCCAATAGAATTAGGGATACATAAATGTTATTATAGACTCCCTAGTTAGAATAATAAAAATAATGGACCGGAAGTTGATTTTTCTTTCATGTAGATATTACCTAAACCCATATTTAAATCAACGGAGAAAACGGAAAAAATTAACAGGATTAACCTACCAAAGCATGAGAAATATATACAAAATCTATCCAAGGTGTAATGGGATAGATATGCGCCTCTGTACCCTCCCTGCCTTTTGATTTTAGGAGCGCTACCTAATTTTATTTTTTTGTAGTTTAATTCATAAAAAAATTAATCAATTTTTATTAGTTTTAAAACACAACACACATATAAAAGGATTCTTGTTATTTTTTTATTTGATTTTGTTTTAAATTAAAATAAAAAATATTTTGTTACTGTGATTTTATATTTATACACTTTTAACATTTAGGGCTTAGACCATGCGTCCCATAAACTATGGGTGAAATTAGCAATGAGGGTGTTGGTTGTGGTTGGTAGTACTTGGAGTTTCCTTGGCAAATCGACTGGAGTGAATGTCTATAGTGGTATATTTTCCGGGTAGAATTTTTATTGGTAGAAGTTGTTTATAAAGTATTTATAAGAAATTTCACTTTAATTATTTTAGGTTGGCAAATTTATACTTTAGTGCAGATGATTTTTTAATTACTGGTTTTGGTTTTTTCTCACTTCTTCTTCTTTCTTTGGCTTGTCTGAATTTTATACTTGCTTTATACATATATTTTTATATTCTTTATTATTTGTGTGTTTCTTTTTTTTCAGAATGTGCAATTGATTCTCAATTCACTAGTAATGTTGAGAAACAGACAAAACAGGTAGCAATAAAATGTACAGTGGTGGCTCAAATAATGAGGCCACCACGAAAGTTGTAATTTTTAAAAGCAATACAATAGTCGCCTAATTAAATATATAGAAATTAATTTAATTATTATCAAATATTGACATATAATAAATATAAAAGGAAATTTACCTCCACGACAATAATGAATAGTTTCGGCGAACGGATTTGTAAATAAATTGGGTTTTGGAAATAATTTAGTCTTCCTCTGAAGTGGATTTAATTATTAAAGGAATAAATGTTGTTGATTTATATTTCTTCACTTTAGTGGAACACTAAGATACAATATTCATAATTAATGGCTTGGACGAAGAAATAAAAATGAATATTGTTAAAATAAAAAAGATTTACCTCTAAAAATGGCACAATAGTGTATAAAATAATGAAGTGTAGCACTCTTTACTTTAAATATAGATAAAACTTTTTAATATTTATTAAGGTGTTTTAAAAGATGTTGTGTTGTTCGCTGATCGATTAAAAAGAATTTCTTTCTAAGAAAATATCCACTTCGTCACCTCCGTTAACTTTTAGTTAGATGGTTACGAGAAACTCTTAAGCTTGATTTTTTCATCCAAATATAAAGAATAACATGATACCTATTAATATACCAGTTTCACTTACAATTTAGTCCAGACAAAACCCCAACATCATAGCAACCTCATCGTATAAGAATTTGCTTCTGTTATATACAACTGTTAACATTGTATTAATGAAATAATGTTAACAATAGATTATAGAAAACGTAGACTGATCAGTGTTATATGTTAACAGTGTTACATGTTATAGTGTTAGTAAATTAATATTAATAAATATAATTTGAATAGTATAACAGAAAAAAATACTTATTTATAGGTAGTTTAAAGAAAGAAAAAAAAAATAATAATAATAATTTTTAAATATAAAAATAATGTAACAATAGAATAATAAAATTAATTTCAATTTAGTACTTAAAATATCTTTAAACAAAATCTTGCATTACAATACATAGTAATTAAAGGATTAAAAAAATATACTAATTTTTGTATTTAATTTTTATGGGAGGGACCATACCCTCATAATCCGCTAATTTATAAGACAAATGTTTTCATGGATGTCAAAATTCTTTGTGCAAAATTTGAGCATTCCAACTCCAATACCACGCTTCTAGTCCGCCCATATTTTTCTTAAATATTAATATTGATACCAAAGTGGCTCCGACAAAATTTTAGAACTCTAACTGTTATATTTTCTCAGATATGATAATTTAATATTTTCTTTATATGGGAGGTGCCACGCCCACTATTACTAGTGTACCAATTTTTGTCCAAAATATTCATATTGAAGCTAATGCTAGTCGTACAAAATTTGAGCTCTCTAACTTTTATAGTTTCCCAGATATAAAAATTTCGGTATTAACTTTATATGAGAGATGACACGCCCACTATTTCTTTTCCGCCAATTTTTGCACAAAATGTTCACATTGACACTTAAGTTTATTGTACAAAATTTGGGAAATGTAACTGTTATAGTTTCCTAAATTTACGGCATTTGGTATTGGCAAGCAATATTAGGGGTGGGATGTGCCACAACCCCTATTGCTAGTTCGCCTATATTTTTCCAGAATGTTCATATAGGTGTCAAAGTTGTTCGTGCAAAATTTTATTACTCTAGTATTACCAATTTCCGAGATATACTACTTTTAATAGTTATTTAGTAAGTGGGCATGGCACCTCGCCCACATGGAATTTCAAAAGAAGAAGTAGCCTACTTTTCCTCCCAGGCATATAGGAACACACTGTGAAAAATTCAAGAAAATCGGTTTAGCCGTTTAGGCGGCTATAGACATCAAACAAACACACATACATACATACAAACAAACACACATTAATTTTTATATATGTATATAGATGTTGCTAAACATTTTGAATTAAACACAACGTGTATTATTACCCCATTTATAGTAGGAGTCAAGTTACCTACTATAAATGGTAGAAATTTAAATGAAAATTTATTAGAGTGTAACAAAGATTAAAATCAAGATACTATACATTCTTGTAGTTTTTACCAAAATTTTATTTTTTCAAATAAATTCTCGTGTCTTAATTATATACAAAATTATTGGAGTTAATATCTTTTAAAGAACCAAAACAACTATCCGACTAGAAGTTAAAAATTAATTTCGAAAAATTGTCAATTCTGCATTACTCTGTACTATAATATAGTCTTTACCTATAGACTAGGCTATACAGATATTTGGGTTTATAGTAAAAAAATATACATATAACATGATTGTTACTGTTAACATGATTGTCTAAAAACACCTAAATCGACATTATCATATTTTATAATTCTTCACAGAATGTATAGTTTATTTTGTTGCTACTTTTTGCTTTTAATAGTATTTTAATTTTGTCAGTTTAAGCATGTTTGCGGTTTACCCATCTTTCGATATTTTTAATCAACCTGCTAACTTCTTTACCAATTATCCATAGCTTTTGAACTATAATACCTAATAGAACTATTATCGAGTATAATGCTTCGGGAGATATGGTGTAAAAGTTAAAATTTTTGAAATTTTTACATAACCGATGTGGTCAACTTTGAAACACTGTAGCTTATTTTGTGCTATTACATATTGACTACAAGATGATTTTTCTAAAGTCTTAGGTCCTCCTCTACAACTTTTCCATGCACTTCAATTTGGTATCATTGTACTCCAAATTTTTCCTTTAACACATCAAAATAAATTTCATTTCTTAGAATATCACAACATAGGCCACCTTAATTTAATTTCTAATTTTAAAAGTTACTTCATTATCAATATTGTTTTTGTCTTGAGTATTTTCTATATATTTAGGAAATCTTATCATTGAGTTTCTATATTTATGTATTTTAAACTTTTTTCTATAGCTGTCATAAATAAATTTTATCCTTCTAAACATAATTATTTATTTGCATTAAATTAAATTTGTTTTCCTTTGTCTTAATACAAAACTTTTATTTAAATTTTAATCCTGTATATGATTTTAATGAAATTATATAATATTGTTTAGCATTTAGTACATACATACATACAAATTTATGTATGTGTGTATATATAACCAACAATACCCAGCAGGCCACATGTCCATTAACGACACTTTCATCGATGATGTCGTCTAAATTTGTCGTCAAGAAAATGCATGTAGAGGACAAGTTTGATTAAAAGTCACCTATATTGTCATCATACCCCATTTTCGGCGACTTCAATAACAAAATATAAAAAATTGTCGTACATATTTAGTTCGGTGACAACATGAGTAAAATGTACAGCGAGAATGTCGTGAGTTAGACCAAATACACGACATGATTCATGACATTGTCATGCAGCATGTCGTGTATACCTATAAGATAAATAAAAGCATTAATAAAACCATTAAAAAGTAGAGAATGTTGTAGCTGAAGTGGTAAGTGCGCTTGACTATTCGATAAGGAAGAGAGAAATTAGTGGCCTGGGTTCAAATCTCGGCGGAACCCTACTTTTTTTTTCATTTATTTTTTTAAAATGGTTGACGAAAATATACATGACACTGTCGCTCAGATTATCGTTGATGACTTAAGTGCCCTTTGTTCGAAAATGTCACCAATGTTTGTTCGGAGCTGTCGTACATGTGTCATCGATGACTGTGACAAATCCTCAAGACATCGTCGATATTTTCTACAAGACATGGCCTGCTGGGTATAATTGTATTTAGTTATTTAGACACGTAGCCTAGAATAATTAGATGAAAAATGAATTACCCTCCGAATTTGGTGGAGAGAAGCGAAACTTTGTATTGGCGTCTTATATAGCTACTAAAAGTCATGGATAACCACGTGTAAATAGTAAAAAATATCACTTTTTATGCATATCTTGATTATTATGCATCATACGTGTTTTGATGCTTGTTTGACATTTATAAAGTACAAAATGTCCAAAAAATTTTCTGCATCCATCACCAGCACTAAATGCACATTTTTTATTTAACCAAGTATATCTCATCGTTTATCGAATTTTCGAAACGTTATTTAAGGCTGGTTGCATTTTTCGTAACGATATGCCCTTGCCACTCATGATGAAGGGTTAACAAATATACAAATACAATGTTATTAAAATAAATTTTATCACGTTACAGATATACAGGGTATTAAAAAATTGATTGTAAATTTTAATTATAAGTGTTCATATGTGAATTAGTATTATTTATTGGATTCATTTTATTATAATAATAATTTGTCGTATAAACAGTGAGTCATTTATTTGCAATAGCACAGGTCAACAAAATCGCAAAAAAATTAATAACGTGAATATTTCCGTAAAATTATTATTCCTTAAGCTTGATATAGTGCACAAAATAAAATTAAAATTTTCACTGAGGGGATATTTGAATTTGATACTGATACAGATCTAATACAGATCTCAAAAATTTTAATTTGTAAAATCGCATTGATAGAAAATGCGCAGACATCAAAGGTTTAAAAAAAAAAAAAAACAATAATAATAATAAAATCCAAGTTTAAATAACAAAGGTTACAAAAAATTATAAAAAAACGAGAGAGAAGCTATAGTCGGTCAAGACCGACCATATGATACCCTACACTATTCTGTATGAGCTAAAAATTAGACCTGTAGACCAACACTTTTGCTCAATGTAAAATAAATTATACAAATACAGAACAATGCATTGATACTAACATCTATATGATTTTATGCCCTTTATATGGCATAAAATATATATGGGAGCTATGGTAAATTATGGCGATTCTCATAAATATTGGCAATGTTGTCTCTACTACCGTTCGACTCAGAATCACTTTCTTTAATCAATTCTGAACATGTTCTATTAGACCAGTCCTGTGACCTGTCCAGTGACCAATGACAACCCCATATAAAAGTGACAGGTTCCTTCCATATAAAGTTCCGGAACTGAAACTGGTCACTAGCCCTGAGAACCTGTCACGTGACTAGTTTCGAACCGGTTCTCTTTCCTCCAGGGAAGCGAAGAACAATGGGAGCTCTTACGCTGTTAGTAAGGTTCTCCACCACTACAACAAAATGATGGCGTTGTTTCTAGGCAACGACAGATGGCAGCCCTAATATCCTAGGACCTTCTAAAGCAGAATAATAACCTGCTTAGCTGGATTCAAAACCGATTAATGAAAAAGGTACAAAGTAAAATAACAACGAACTGGATCTTTGGCACACGAAAAGGAACGCGCATAGCGCAATCGAATATATGAACTCTTCGTTAAGCATCAAAGTTTGCACAGATAGAACATCCAATGATATCATATAAGATCAAAGTGCTAGGCATAAGTGAAATGAGATGAAATGGTAATGGTGTACTTATCACAGGAAATCGTAATACTGTAATATGTAGCGGAAGAAGATGGCGGTGGAAGACTTCAACGCGAAGATAGGAAGTGACAACACCAATATCAGCACTACCATTGGCAAGCAGGGTTGTGGAGTTAGAAAAAACAACGAAGAGCGGTTAATTGAACTCTGCCAGACATTTCAACTCGTCGTAGATGGCTCCATCTTCCCGTACAAGGAGATATACAAACATAGGTGGATAATGCCTAGCGGCAATTCGCGCAATCCGATTGATCATATATGCGTAAGCAGAAGAGGGAGAAACTCTTTAACGGATGTCAGAAACAGAAGAGGTGCTGACATCAGTAGTGACCAAGAGCTCATCACAGGTGAAATCAAGATAAAATTGAAATGGCAAAAAAGAAGAATCAGTCACACAAAACGAAAACGACTCTACCTACAACAACTCCAGAATGACGAAACATTAGCAACAGCAATCCGTGAACAGTTACCAATAAACCAACAAAACTCACAGCAACATATAATCGAGTCGTAGAAGAAACACTGGGTGTAGCGTAACCATGACTAACCAGAACAACATGAGAAAATTATCTCAGTATAAGTGAGATAAAAGAAGCCATCGGGAAGTTAAGAAATAATAAGGCAGCAGGCGACGATTGAATACCAGAAGAAATTCTTCGGGTTGACATCGAAACCACAGCTGAACTTCTACGAAGAAGGGCTACCTCCAACTTGAAAAAAGGGCATCATAGTTAAGTTACCGAAAAGTGGCGACTTGAAAGATTGCAACAATTGGAGAGAGTTACTCTACACCATATACAAGATATTAGCAGTTATAATACAGTAAAATAAAGAAAAATCGACGAGACAAGTAGGCAAGTTTCCGGCCAAACAGGAGCTGCGTAGACCAGGCCAGCACTCTACGCATTATAATAGAATAATCTCTAGAATGGCGTACTGCCCTGTACTTACAGTTCGTAGATTTTAAGAAAGTCTTCGATACCATCAGACGAATTGCCATATGGAAAGCATTGAGAAGAAAAGGTGTAATCCAGAAAATAATTCGAATTATCAAAGCTATGTACGGGATGTAGAACTCTCAGTTCTTTACAACGGCCCTACCAGTAAACCATTTCTCGCAAACGCTGGAGTAAAACAAGGATGCCCCCTGTCACTTTCCGCCCACTTTAACGCCCACCTCTCATATAAGGGGAAACTTCATCAAAACTGTGTTCAAATAGTTCAAGGACCAATGTAAACTCGGAAACAAAAAATGGGAGTGGTCCGCCCACTTTACCACCCACTTCCCATATAACGTAAAATTTGAAAAAGTTGATGGTGGGTATATAGTAGGGTATCCAATTATTCGGGTGTTTACATTAATCGGTTTATTCGACAAATAATTATTCGAGGTTAAAAGTTGATCGGTTAATAACCGATTATTGACAAATTATTCGATTAACCGAATAACCTTTGTTATACATGTAAGACATATAAATTACACAAATTATAGCTTTTAATCTATTTAAATAGTTACTTAGAAACATGATATAAGATCAAATTCTTCTAAAAGGAGATCATTTCGTAATTTTTTTCTCCTATTTGAATGAAAAATTTTAATTTTTTAGTTATTACTATAAAATATTCTACTTATTTCGCTTTATTTAATATATTTTTCATGTAAGTATATTTTCCAAATTTTTTTATCGACTCCAGGAAATTAGTTTTAACTTTTATTATTATTTTAATAAAGAAAATTGCATAACATTGTTTTGTCATTTGTTTCAGTTATTTTCTTTTTTGGAAAAATAACATCCGAATATCAACGTCTTATAGCAGAACAATTCGTTTAAATCTTTCTATATATATTGAATCCTGTTTTTTGTTACTTCTAAAGCAGAAGAAAAATTACGTCACTAAAAATTATGTTTATTTATTTTTACTGGAATGTAATAGACCTCTTAAAAAGATGTAGTTTACATAAATTTATCATAAAAATAAAAAATTTTCTAATTTATAACTCGAGAAAACAACATTTCGGTTAACCGGTTTTTCGACACAAATTATTCGGTTTATTCGTTATTCGAAAATAGACAGTTTTAAATTATTCGGACAGTTAATCGACAAAAATTAACCGGATAACCGAATGACGGTTAATCGATTGCATACCCTAGTATATAGATTCGGCCAAGCCGAATATAACATTCACTCTTGTTTTATTTGGCAAATTTTGAAAAATGGCTTTATATTAAGTTTTAAGCAAAAGTATAATCTTTTTATACAAGTATTTAGTATCTAAGAAAACGTTAGAATATGGAGATTGATAATTTATAAAAAAAAGAAAATTTGTGGAATATAATTTGATAGCAGAATTTTTTGAAGGACTTAAAATTTAGCATTTTTGGAGTTTTTTTTTTTTAAATATAAAATTAATATTTAAACTTAAACTTAAACTTAAATTTAAACGAATAGTGATATTTTATTGCATATAAACTTGTTCTAAAATCAGAGAATTAAAAAAATTCCCACTTTTTTAAATGAAAATACCCAAAATCCCAATCGGTGTTAAACATGTTAAAAAAATTGACTTTTTTTTTATTGAAATGGTCACCCTGTCGTTATAAGGAGCCTCCGCCAGAAAATACTTTTTGGGTGTATACCCTACATATAGAGCTAAAAAATTAAAATAATTTTAAGTCGACCTCAGTTTTGCGATTTGAGAACATAATAAAAAAAGAAAAAAAAAAAAAAAAATCAAAAATTGACAAAATTTGGATAGGGCTTGTGGGCAGACCTTTGCCCCAAACTCCTCCAGATTTACTTTACACGCGTTTACATTAAGATTTCTTTTGAAAACATTAAGAAAACGATAAAGCCCAGAGCAAAAAACAAATTTTATCAGTGAATAAATATTTTCACCTTTTTTGAAAAAACCCGAAAAATGTAAAATTTGTTTAGTTCCAAATTTAGATTAATATAACTTTTTAACGGATTCTTGCAACAATATTATTTAGAATTTTGTAAGAAATCTGGCAGATATTTTAGAAAAATTCTAGATGCAATATTAAGCCCGCCAAGTTAAAAAAAAAACGAGGCAGAAAATGAGGTAAAAATTTATTTCGACCCGAATATCTTAAACTAAAAGATATAACCTACACATGTACACATATTTTTTGTAGAGATTTACAAGAACTATCTATATATAAAATTTCTTTTCTCTCATATCATAAATGAATTTTTGGCGATTTTTCAAACAAATTACATACTCGAGATGGCCAACTTTGAAGGGCCACCCACTTCCCCTCAACCTGCTAGGAGCCTGTACTCCTCCAAGTCAACTCGAAAACACCTCAGCTCTGACCATGTGAAATTTTATTGAGATACCTTTAACGGTTTTTTAGTTACTGAATTATTTCCAAGAAAGCAGTTTAGAACCACTGCGATGTAAGATTTCATGAAAAATTTCAATTATGTGTTTTGGTGTTTTTTGTTAAATTTCCTTTTTAAGAAAAGCTAGTTTCGCTATAACTTTGAAACTTACCACGTGGCTAGTGAGTATAATGACAAACGTAAACCAGTTAATAGAATTATTTAGTTTTCACCTCATCAAAGGTTATAAGCCCAAGAGCAGTCCTTATTTCAAGGAAGTCTTTACGTTTATTCATCTAACCCTTACTGTAAATAATTACAAATATGTTATAATTTTTAACCTCTATTAACATCTCTTCTTGATATACCTATTTAATACAAATATTTGTGGTAATGTTATTTTCTCTTTTTCATCAATTTATTTAATTTTTTTTCAGACAACACATGAAAAACGAATTCATTCACCCTGACGTGATTTTTAGTTTTGCGGAATTCTGCATCAACTTTAATTATCTCAAGTAAATATTGTAAATTTTTTTTTCGCTTTTTGGTTTAAACGAACAAATAACAGTATTAACAAGTTCTGGTTCACCTGGTCAAAGGACAGCAAAAGTAAACAATGAGGCATGCACCTAAAAACAACAACGACAAAAACATCCATTCATCCGGAGGCAACTACAAAGGAAACGAAATGAAATTGCATTATAAAACTCTATAAAATACAGAGAATCAAATTTAGTCTTGCGACAGTGGATGTGTGTAAATATTGCAGTTGATTTGCGATTCAACGGCGCGTAATAATTAAAGGTGATGAAATCAATTGAATTTTTTTTAGTTCTATTTGGTTTAGTGAAATCAGTTGTGAGCATTGTAAATCTAAATAATGAAACGGCTCGTATGGTTATCTATTTGCAAAAACCCAATGAATTGGGTCCAAGTACTTGGTTGGCGGGCATAAGCTGTTTGGATCGCTTTAAAACCATTTATTTCAAGAAACGTGAAGTTTTAACTCGTCCACCAAACATTGTATTGACGAGTATTTTAAATATGTCCACACCGGCTGCCCAAATACAAGAGGGTTTTTTGAAATTAATGATGGAGGCCATTAGTGAAATACCTCCAAAACACAAGCACTACCAATTTAGAATTGTTTCCGAATCTCCGGTCCATTTGCGCATACCTATGACCCACAAAGAATTAGTGTTGGCTGATTATTATATAATTGTTATAGATTCGATAACGCGTTTGAAAAATCTTATGCGCAACTATGTGAGTCAAATGTTGTCTTGGAATCCGGGAGCCAGATTTCTGATCCTCTACAATAATGCCAAAAACCGTAACAAGGCAATTGAGACAACTCGCACAATTTTTGAAGAAATGTTGTATACATTTTATGTTCACAATGTGGCTGTGATGTATGCGACCTCCTCAACAAAGTATTCTTTGCTCTTAATGGACTATTATAATGCTACTTCTTGTAGAGAATTGGAAATTAAACCATTTGCTGTTTGCCAAGAGGGTCATTTGAAACCAGAGAATTTACCCTTATTGGACATGCAGTTGCAAAAATTCTTAAATAGTATTACTCTAAGTAATTGTACATTCTACATGTGTGCTTCCATAGCGGCACCCTTCATTGAGTCTGATTGTACTCAAGGATTGGAGTTAAGAATTATTGGTTTTATCAAGAATCGTTTGAAATTTGATGTGAGTTTTAACGCTTTTTTTTTTCTTTTTTTATTAAATTTAATATTAATTTTTTCTTTTTATTTCACCAGATCGATCAAAAATGTGAATTTGAAAATCGTGGTGTTGAAGAGAAACCTGGAAATTGGAGTGGTTTATTGGGTCGTCTTAATGAAAAATCTTGTGACTTTATTGTGGGAGGTTTTTATCCCGACAATGATGTCATTAAAAGTTTTTGGGTTTCCGATACATATCTAGATGATTCATATACATGGTTTGTCAAACTCGCTGATCCACGACCACCTTGGATGGCTCTTTATGCCATTTTTAAAAATCTTACGTGGTTATCCTGTATAGGCATGCTTTTATTAACCTGGATCTTTTGGTATACACTCGTACACTTTTTACCCGAACCTTTGTACACAAGAGAATTTTCTTTGATTGGTATTAATAATATGGCCGTAACGATTTGTGTTTCAGCTAACGAACGGCCAATTTGTGGAGCATCTCGTATTTTTTTTATATTTTTGGCATTGTATGGTTTAAATCTCACTTCTACGTATACCTCAAAATTGATTGCGGTATTCGCCAATCCAGGTTTTTTGCATCAAATTAATAATTTGGCAGAAGTTAAAGAGGCGGGCATTCCATATGGTAAGATGACAAAATATTAAAATTGTTTTCGCTTTTCTATTAGTATTAGTATTTTTGTAAAATCAAACATGTTTTTATGCACTTCATTAACATTTATATTTTTCGTTTTTTTTTTTTTGTCACTATGTAAACTTTTAAATTTAATGTCATGAAAATTTCCAAAAACTGTGTACTATTGTGGATAGGGTTGCCAGAATTGTTTGGAAGTTTAACTTGACATTTCGAAAACTTCAGCTTGATTTTAGACAAATCAACTTGACATAACCACAAATGTAAAAAAATTAAAACCAGAAGAAAATTGAAGACGCATCAATTATATCCAAAAGAAAACTATAATAATTTTTTCAACAAAATGTTATTAGGAACTAAAAAATTAATTTAAACAAAAAATATATAAAACTCAGAGTAATATAAATGATTTTATTACAATATTTTCCACGTCGACTGATAAAGCATTCAATGCACTTTGTACACAACAGTATGAAGTAGTTTTGTGAAGATCTAGTTTATTTTCTATATTCATTATTTTAATATAAGGACTGCGCACGAAAAATCCATGCTCTTGGGCTTATAACTTTTGATGTGGTGAAAAATTAATAATTCTGTTAACTGGTTTGTATTTACCCTTATGTTCACTTGCCATGTCCTAAGTTTCATGGTAATAGCAAAATTGGTTTTTTTTTAAATGGAACTTTTACAAAAAAAAAAAAAAAAAAAAAAACACATAATTAAAATTTTTTATATATATTTATATTTTTTATAATAATTGCAAGGAAGGCTGTTGTGTCGCAAAATTCAGTATCTTGGACCACTATATTATACAAAGAAGTCATGTCCACTGAATGGTAATCTGGTATTTGAAGACAAATAGTATCTTCAGGCTGTAAGACTCAGGCAAAATAGAAAGGATTTTGAAAGTAATTTACCTGATCTCTGAAAGAAAAGTGTCACAAAAAGTTAATTACTTTAAATCTTTATCAGAAAATTTGAAAAGAAGTATAGCCTGAAGACTTATAAAGCAAGAAAAAAATAACATTAAAGTACTTTAGTACTAAATTATTAAAGTACTTCGGACGAATTTTTTCGGAAATTTTGTTTCTGTATAGTAGATGCCAGGAATTTTCTAGCCAGGAATTCTATATCGCAGTTGCTAGAGGGATTATGGCAGAAAAATGTCGTGTATCAAAGAAATCAAAATTCCCAACAAAGGTTTCGATTTGGGAAGTCATATGCATACGCAGGAGCGAAGCACTTCATTCTTAAAAGCTGATTGCATTAAGACAGAAATATACATGAACGAGTGCCTTTGGAAAAGACTTCTCCCTTTCCTAATAAAATTCAGTATCTCATTACAAAAGTAAAGGAGTTGTAACAAAGAAATTGTAAGAGTTTGTATCGATAGAGGTAAATCCATTAAATTGTCCGAAACTCCATGCAATTGAAAGATATTGGACTCTAGTAAAAAATAATTCAAAGAACATTAAAAGCTCAGCATAAAATAAAACGGAGTTTAAAAATAAGTGGAATGGTTAGAGCAAAAAATTGGCCGAAACACAATAAAACCTTTAATTATAATAACTCTGGAAAAGACCAGATATTTCCTTAAAAACCAACAGGAACTAATTTATTCTTTTATCTTTAGATCTTGAACATAACAGTCATTAATAAAAATATCACTTTATACAAATTCGCCCACTGGTTTGGTTTCTATAAGCAGATTTGCATGCACGGATTTTTTCGTGCGCAGGTCTTATTTGAAAATATTTTGGATCTTTATCAGAATTTGTCTCCGAATACCATTTTTAATACTAAAATATTGTACTGCATATGGATACGCCTTTATATTTCCAATATTTGATGCGTCACTGCAGATTCCAAAAAATAAACTTTCTTTTAAGTCATTAGAAACTTTCTTGTGAATATGGAACCAATACGTTTCTTGTAATTGCTGCTATTTAGGTACGACCACAATTAATTTTTTTTGGCAATTTTACTATTATAGTAAAGTATGAACATAATTTGATGTTATAAAAAACAAGTAATAATTCAGCCTTTGAATCAATAATACTGCCGGTACTACAAAATTTTAAATGAATTTCGAAATTTTTTGGGACAATGCCGCCTTTTAATTTTAATTTTTTCTCACAAATATATATGATATTAAGTACTCAAAAATTTCACAATAAAATAAATTTTTAAAATTATTTCTTGCATTTATTGTTAGTGATGGGCAAAATGCATACAATCTGTAACAAAGAAAAACTGACTAAATGTATTATATTTTTAATGAAATTTAAATTTAATATTCTAAAGTAGTATAGAATATTTTTAGCTTGACAAATTGTATTTTAACTTGAAACTTGACAAGTAACAAAATACTAGTAACACAGAGTGTCCGGAGTAGCATCATTTCAAACTTTTCTGCTGCTATCTCTTAATCAAAACGCCCACTTTCCCATATAACGTAAAATTTGAAAAAGTTGATGGTGGAATCTCACAATTCCCAAAAATAGTTTTTTCACATTTTTGCCTACAAAATCCAAATTTTTCCGATGTCCCGGAGATTATGATTGAAAACTCTTAAAAACTTATTATATACTCCTAATATTCATCCTGTTTTGCAGATTCATGCTTTGGGATTTCTTTTAGACTCGGTAAAGATATCGACTTCAATTCTCTTTACTCAATAGATAATTTTGTTCCTTATTCAGTTAAAGAAAAAAATAATAAATTCGGTGGGAAATACTGGGATTCATATAAAAAAAAAAAAAAAACAAGCGCGAATGTTATATTCGGCTTGGCCGAATCTACTTATGTACCCGCCATCAACTTTTTAAAATTTTACGTTATATGAGAGGTGGGCGGCAAAGTGGGCGGTAAAGTGGGCGTCCCCCTACGTTGTCCCGTTCGAGCCTTATTCTGCTTTCAACAGATGGACGGACATAGCTAGATCGACTCAGAATCTAACCAGAACCCAGAAAATATATACTTTGTGGGGTCTTAAATGATTCCTTCGACATGTTACACACGGAATGACAAAATCAATATACCCCCCATCTTTTTGATGGTGGAATTTCAGGTTATTTTTTTGGTTAAGACAATTTCTTAATTCGTTGCTCGTTTAAAAATTAATTTGAAAATGAGTGAAATATCTGAAAAAATACGCTATGTGATGCTTTTTTTGTACTGTGAGAAATTTCAAAAATGTCACTCTGGTTAGCCAGTCACTGCAAAGTGATTGAAACAAGCCGTCGAGATATTGCGGAGATGCTAAACATCAACCACATGACAGTTTGGAATCATTTAAAGAAGACTGGCTACTCAAAGAAGCTCGTTGTTTAGGTTTTACATGAATTATCACAAAGAAATTTATAGCAGTTACAACTTAGCGAAACGATAAATTATAAATTCTATTGTTTACAACTCGACTGTTTGAATGAAACAATGAAGGTGCGAAATAATTGGCTGTATTTAATGCATCCACCATATAGCCCGGACCTTGCACCATCTGACTAGTAATTGTTTCGGTCTCTGCAAAGCACTCTAGATGGTCAAAATTAGCCAACCAATCAAAAAATTTCAAAAGAAAAAAACTGCCATTCTTTTTATATGACACAATATATGAATGCCCGTCTGTTTATTTAATAAACTTTTTAAAGACCTAGATATTTTACGAATATGTTGAAGTGCTACACATGTGTACATTAGACTAAGGTGACACCAGATTTATAAACGAAACAGTCTTAAAATTTGTTCAAATTAAGAAAAAATTGGTTTGTTTTAAGTAAACAAATTTTACTTAATTGTTTAATTCCAAGCTAAAAATAAAAAAAATGTGATTACGGAATTCTTGATGTTTATAATGTTTTTTGTTTTGGCTGGTAAACAATTAAATAGTGTGGTTACTGTCTTTTGCATTTTAGGTGGAAAAATATGCATTTGGTAGGATCGAGCCTTTCAAACTTTTAATCCATTTCAAACCACTACCCGATCCCGTTTAGATAAATTAATAAAATTTGGTATGGGGTCTATCTTAGTAATTGTGTTTATAAAATCGAAAGAATTGTGTATCTAAATAGGATGTTGTTGTGCTCATATAAAAGCAGACTTTTAAACAAATTTGATTGGAAAATGAGTTTTATTTGTCATTTGCGTGTCTAATATTGCTCTCTAAATAAGCCAATTACTCGAGTATATTTAACTATAACTCGAGAACTGTATGCACGATTTATATAAATAATACACCAAAATATGTGGAATTAGCATTAAGTTGTTCTACTAACAAATTTTTATCCGCTCAAAAGTTTTGAAGATATTTCGAAATGTGTCCGAAAAAAATTTTTTCATGTTAAATTTAAGATTTCTTTTTAGCTTTTTAAAAGTAAAAGCATCAAAAATATTTCAGTTTATCACCTTTATCTCAAAGCTGGCAAAACTACGAGTAAATAAAGTCACGTATCATAAAAATTGATGCACAAATCTTGATTGGATTCACAATTAAGTTAGGATACCCATGCATACCTACAGTTAAATAGAAACACACTACAATTTTTTTTTTGTCTTAAATAAAAAAAAAAAAAAAAATTGTGAATTAGATTTAATTTAATGTGCTAAATAAGAATCAGCTTTTACTTTTTTTCTATCACGTATTGATTTTTTTTATGGGCATGATTACTATGACCCCGCCTTTAGGCAGTCACACTTGTATAAATTGAGAACGGTTTGTCCAATTAAGATAAATTAAACTCAAATATATAGTGATCTAAATTGTCTTTGAGTTGAATTTACATAATTTTTTTATCCAGTTAATTTTCCGTAGTTATTTGGTATTTAGCAGCGAAAAATTAAATTTTTATTTTATTTTTTTTTTATTGAAAAGATTTTGATCCATAACTTTGAACTTCTTGAGTGTGAAAAGTGTGAACGCTGAATAAGGTGATGATATTAGTTATGCACCTAAAAAAAATCAGTACGTGATAGAAAACAAGTGAATGCAGATTCTTGTTTAACTCGTCAAAATCCACCTAGTTCACCTATTTTTTTTTCAAGAAAAAATAAATTTTTTATTTTTTTCCCACCAGTGTATTTCTGCGCAATTGTATGTAACATGGGTATTTTTACTTAATTGTGAATTAAATCACGATTTGTGCTTCAATTTCGAAGATACATACAGTGGCTCACAGCTTATTTCATGTTTTTAGTTTTCATTAAAATTTTACTCGATAATATTCTTACTTATTGAAATAAATGAAAAGAAATATATATTTTTTGGAATTACAATAAAACAACATTAAATAGTTCAATCATAGCAATAATTCAGTACAAAATCACAATATTAAGAAAAATAGCCTCACAGCTTATTTCATGTTTAAATTTTACCGTTACTTATTATCGTTCCAATAATAAGAATTTGCATAGAATGGAGTAATAAACAATTTATTAATAATGTTTAGAAGTTTTAGATTATTAATTAGTTACATTTTAATCATGGGTCGACGAACATGTGTAGAAAAACGTGAACTTGTTATCACTCATTTTAAAAATGGAAAAACTCAAAAGCAAATTGCCGAAATCGTTAACTTGAGCTGCTCTACAGTTCAGCATATTATCCAGCGATATGTTCGAGAGGGGAGAATTGCAGATAAAAGCCGCAAAGCACCAAATAAAATATTTACTGAGGCTGACGAACTTTGGATACTACGAAAAATTAAGCAGAATCCCAGATTGAGCGCACCAGCATTGGCAAAAGAAGCAGAAAATTTCCTAGGAAAGTCATGTAATCCAGAGACAATTAGAAGAATTCTCCGTCGTGCTGATTTCCACGTAAGAACCGCCCGTAATAAACCATTTATTAGCCCAAAGAATCTCAAGAGTAGATTGCAGTTCGCCAGAGATCATGTCAACAAAGACCAATTATTTTGCGACAAGGTTATTTTTGCTGACGAAAGCAAATTTAATCTTTTTGGTTCAGATGGTAAGTCATACATTTGGCGAAAACCAAATACAGAACTCCACCCTCAAAATCTAAGAGGCACTGTGAAACATGGTGGTGGTCATGTAATGGTGTGGGGGTGCATGTCATTATCTGGCGTTGGTAACCTCGTGTTTATTAATGACACGATGGACAAAACCGTTTATTTAAATTTATTTCAAAATAATTCACTCCAAAGTGCAGAAAAATTGGGTATTGCAGATGATTTTTGGTTTTATCAAGATAATGACCCCAAACACAAATCGAACATTGTACAAGCATGGCTATCAAGAAACTGTCCTCACGTCGTTAAAACACCAGCCTAATGACCAGATTTAAACTTTGTTGAAAATCTCTGGAGTTTACTAGAGAAAAACATCAGAAATCACCAAATTAGTAATCACGAGGACTTAAAAATGGCTCTTCGAATAGAATGGGACAAAATATCAACGGTATACACAAAAAAACTTGTAAGTTTTATGCAATCTAGACTGAAAGATGTTTTAAAGCAAAAAGGTTACCCAACCAAATATTAGTTATTTTTTAAACCTAAAAAAAACATGTAAACTTCTTCATTTTAATACGTACACGAAATAAGCTATGAAGTGGCTTTTTGTTATAATTGTTTTTTATGTTAATTTTTTATTTTAAGGATGAATTACTTTTATGTTTTGTTGTTTTTTTAATTTCATACAAAAATAAAGTAATTATTAACAATTATGATATTAAATTGTAAACACACGAAATAAGCTGTGAGCCACTGTACCTTATTTTGTTTGCAGCACTACCAGCTTAAAAATCAAGGTTTAAATATGCAGTTCTAGCAAAAAAAATTTCACTTACGACTGTGCAATAAATATACAAATGTTTCATTTATAGAAGACACAACAACTAGAAATATCCACACTATAACTTCGTTATACTACTAAAATTGTTACTCGTCTCTGCAATTTGCAGCAGCAAACGCAAAGCATTGCACACGAAATAAAATATATTTCTGTATAGTTGCGCACGCACAATTTTGTTGAACCCATATTGCGCAGTATTATTTATTTTTGTTTTGATTTTGCTGCTATAGTAACAAGTTAAGCAGTCCTTTTGTTTACAATTCCATTGCTGCTAGACTTTCTTGTGTGAAAGTTAAAAACATAAATATACATACGAACATACACACTAACCTACACACAAACGTACATACTAACATACATATATAAACATTACGTTACATTTCAACCCTTACACACAAAATTGCAAATAAAACACATTGCTAAATTAACTACTATAGCAGTAAAATTAAAGCACACATTTCCAAATAAAGAAGAATGTCTAGAACAAAAAAGACAACACCATACAATAATGCAATATGTTTTCGGCAAAAATGTGTAAGAACAACTACTACGAGTTGCTGGTTGAAATACATATCAAACAAGTTGACTGCTGTTTAAGTATGTTACTATAAATTTTAAGCAGACGCTTAAATTTTTAGTATACCACATGAATACATTGCAGCAGTTTTTAGTAGTATGGAACACATAATGTTAAACAGTGAATATATTTTTTAATATGGCGTTTGTTAGTAGTTATTATTCGTGATAAATGAGAGCTACTATAGTAGAAAAATTAAACCTTGTTAAAAATAAAGATGATAAACTGTAACATTTTTGATGTTTTTCTTTATTAAAATAAATTTTAGTAACAAAAAATCTAAAATTTTGCATAAAAATTATTTTTTTTGCCACTTATTTCAAAATAACTTCGAAACTGTTAAGCACATAAAAAAAAAAAAATCCAGACCTGATGGAAAAAAACTGAAAGCAGATTCGTGTTTAGCACATCAAAATACATCAAGTCCAACTATTCGTCTATGGGGGAGGATTTTTTGGTCGACCAGTGTTATTTGTGAAAAACTGAATAAGCAGATTCGTGTTTAGCACATCAAAATACATCAAGTCCAACTATTCGTCTATGGGGGAGGATTTTTTGGTCGACCAGTGTTATTTGTGAAAAACTGAATACTTTTTTTTTGTGGATTAGCTATCGTTCAGAAAGTTATTTTAAGAAAGGTCTACTTATAGACCTTTTTTTAACCGCTCTACCGGGAGTAAAAATTCTTCGGAATTCAAAGTTTTTTCTCAATTTATTCAGTTAACATTCCAAGCTAAATATACATGTATAAAACATCATCAATAATCTTAAATTAAATTAGTTACGGTATAGGTAAATTTACTGATGCGAAAACTAAAACCAAATATTTTTTGCATTTCACTCTATCTTTCATAAGTTTAAAAATAATATCTTTGAAATACCTTATTTTTATTCCAAAAATTTAGGTGGTTTGGAAGAAAGTCGCGATTGGTTTGAAAACGAAGATGATATGTGGATTTTTGAAGACTACAACGATACGGCTGACTTTGAACCGACCTCGATAAACTTGGAATATGTTAAAATTGGTAAACGTGTCATTTTAAGTAATCGAATGTACGTGCTACAAAGTGCTTTATCTGATGATATCTATGCCTTTCGCTACAATGTATTCTCCAGTCCCATACAAATGATTATGAAACCAGGTTTTCCCTTTCTTTACGAATTCAATCGAATGATACGTCATATGCGTGATTTTGGTATATTTGCAAAAATAAAACAAGATTTTACTTATAATAATACTTATTTAAATCGTATTGCCAAAATGCGACCAGTTTTTCAAGGTAAGTGTAAAAATTATTTTATTAGCTACATAATTTTCATATCTGCGCATATAAAAATGGTTTGCTTTTATATTACAGAAACAGATATTGTTCTAACTACACAACATCTACAGGGACCATTTGCTATTTTAATAGTAGGTGTTATTATAAGTAGTGTTTTATTTTTGGGTGAACTATTGACATTTCATATTATTCAACCATGTTGGGAGAAACACCGCATTAATACCTCAAATACCCTTAAAGATCCTGAGCAGAAGTTAAAGAAAAAGAAACAAGAGAAGAGAAAACAAAAGGATAAATCCAAAAAGGTTGAAGTTAACAAATCTAATGTTAAGTCGGTTGATGACATTGTTATACAGTGGAGTGCTGGTAATAGTTTTGATATTCCTAAAGGGAAGGGTATACGATTTACACCGCTCAAACGAAGAATTATAGAAAATCGAGAGAACATTTTAAAAAGCAATGATGATGGAGTAATTAAAAAAATATTTTAAATTAAAATCACTTAAATACACTGAACAAAATAAATTACTTTATATATAATATACTTTTTCAATTAACAACCTCTGTTTTTCTGTTCCTCAAAATACCATAACAACACCTTATAGCCAATATTGTCCTGATAATAAAAATCGAACCTTTTAGTCAATTTGGTCAAAAAACTTCATCCACCTAACGCGTTTTCTAAAATGCTTTTGTACAGTTATGGGCTAAAAACTAGAGACACAGGGTGTCCGTTTCATACTTTTCTGCTGATAAACAAAAGCATGTACGATTACGAAATTTTGTATAAATAGTCTGAGGGTCGATATAAACTTGGAAACCAAAAATACGCGTGGTCCGCCCACTTTACCGTCACCTACCATATAAGGTAAAACTTCAACGAAATTGTGTTCAAATAGTTCAAGAACGAATGTAAACTCGGAAACAAAAAATGGGCGTGGTCCGCCCACTTTACCACCCACCTCCCATATAACGTAAAATTTGAAAAAGTTAATGGTGGGTATATAGATTCGGCCGAGTCGAATATAACATTCACGCTTGTTTGTATTTTTGTTTGAAATGTTTATACCCTACACCACCATAAATAAAGACCTTACATATGTACAGTCTTTATTTGAAATTTGAAACATACGCACTTATTGCATCAGTTTTTATAGAAAAGTGTTTGAGTTTAATATGAGTGGATCAGCACGAGATCGTCATTTTTTTCTTAGACCAGAGCTAATTTAACAAATTTTACTTTGCGACTTTAGTGATGACGATGATAAAGTCGTTACAAACCTAGACAATGAAGATGTCTTATTCCTAGAAAATGACAATCTGCAAATGCAAAATGATGAGCCCATAGTCATTGAAGGAACTAAGCACGTCGATTTAGCGCTTGGAACTATATATGAAAAAGAGGCAATAAGACCAGCTTTGTTTATACCACCTGAAAAAACATTTCGTTTTATGCATAATCTTGCTTTTAAAAATCATAATTTTACCGGGAGTGAAGAGAGTAACGCATACAAACATTCTCAAGTTTTAAAGCCCGTTCTGCATAAGCATGAAAAAATTCCATCAGTGTACGAAGTATTTAACAGCGTTTGTAATTTTGAAGGTAAGTTTTTAAATCACAAATGTTGTGATATTTTGAGTCATCACTTGCTATTTTTATATAGAGCTGTGTCTCATGATAGTGGAGCAGTCCAATCTATATGCTTTGCAAAAAGGGGCGTATATTCACTTTGACTGTGCCCGAGTTTAAGGCTTATATGGGTATTATCATACGTATGAGCTTAGTGAAACTCCCATCAACACGTTTGTATTGGTCCACTGATCCAACATTTCACCAAGCTCAGGTTGCAGGAGTCATGTCATTGAACCGATTTGATGAAATTACAGCCAATCTTCACTTTTGCGACAACAGTAGTGACTGTGACTACAAAATTCGTCCAATTTTAGAGCACATTAACAAGGCTATGCCTGACGCATATACGTTTTCCAAAAAACTCTCTATCGATGAACATATGGTAAAGTTTAAGGGTCATAATGCCATGAAACAATATATGAAGGACAAACCTATTTCATGGGGACTCAAACTATGTTGTTTATGTGAGTTAGAAACAGCATACTTGTATAATATTGACATTTACACAGGAAAAAAACCATTTGTTGAACACGGTCTTGGTAAAGCTGTCGTCCTGCAGTTATATAAGCCGCTGGCCAAAAAAGGGGTTGAAGTTTACTTCGACAATTTCTTTACAAGTATAAACTTAATACACGTTCTCCAGCAAACTGACATAATGGCATGTGGAACTATTCGATGTAATAGAAAGCACATGTCAAAGAATTTTCCTGCGTATAAAGATATGAAAAGAGGGGACATAAGTTACTTCATGTCGGGTAGCATTTCCGTTGTAAAATGAATGGACAATCGAGGTGTCTATCTCTCCTCAAATTTTATTGACCCAACAGCGGTAATCAAGGTCAAGCGACGTGTTGCTGGACAAGCTAGTAAAATAGATATTAATTGCCCACTATAATAAAGGAATGGGAGGCGTTGATCTAATAGATCAAAAGAAAGTATATTACGAGTACGATCGAAGAAGTAAGTGACATTTTTATTTACGATTGTTTTTCGACTTATTTGAATTATGTGTTCATAATAGTTATATAATAAATAAAAAACTCATATTGGCAAATAGTTCATCAATTAACGTGACTTCTATTGAATTTCGAGCAGCTTTAGCCAAAGAACTAATAAGTTGCTTCAATTCAAGAAAACGTGGATTTTCAGCTTCAACCAAATTGGGAACTCACTTTATAAGCAAGCCCAAATCTCTGCATAAAATGGAAAAGAGTGAAAGTTGGAAACGCTGTTGCCATTGTGCATCCACTAAAAAATATAGTCGCACAAATGTTTTTTGCGTTCAATGCAACATCCCGTGATTTCTTTGGAATCTATCACGAACAACATTAATAACAATTTTTTAAGATTTATTGTATTTTACTTTATGTTTTTAATAAAAAAACAAAATTTAAATAATTTTAACAATTACTTAATTTGGGATAAAGAATTAGCTTTCAACCCATAGGCAACTATATTTGCCAATCGAAATGGGGGACTTAGAGGACACCCAGGAGGACAATTTTTTTTTCGTCACTACTATTAGACCACAGATTATGAAAATAAAACAAAAATTTAAATCGCTGCAGCCGAAAATGTTTGGTCGTGAAAGGGTTAGGAAATAGCCCATTAGAATAAAAAATAAAAAAAACTGGTTTTGCAACCATTTTCTATCGCTTCTATAGAACTAATTCTGAATGTAGCAATTTCGAACAAAAATCATTGATTAAAGAACTATGTAGTTCTAGAACCGTTCCATAGAATGAGTATTGTCTAGCTAACACTTCCATTGAACTAGTTCTGGAGGTGGCAATTTCAAACAAAAATCATTGGTAGTAACGTCAAAGTATAACACGTGCAAGCTATTTTCATGTGTTCTGGAACTAGTCGTTGAACTAATACAATTTTTCCTGGGATTTTTAAAAATTCCTCAAAAAAATATTAATAAAATAAAAAAATAAAAAATATAAAATATATCTACGTCAAATAGAACAAGCGCGAATGTCGGTCGAATCTATATACCCACCATCAACTTGTTCAAATTTTTCGTTACATGGGAGATGGTCGGTAAAGTGGGCGGACCACGCCCATTTTTGGTTTCCGAGTTTATATCGACCCCCGAACTATTCATATAAAATTTCGTTGTCGTACATGCTTTTGTTTAAGAGATTTCAGCAGAAAAGTATGAAATGAAGCTACAACTTCTTTTTTAATTTTAAACGTAGAAAGAATTTTCAAATTTTAATTGCTAAACTGAATAAAAAATCAGCAAAATGTAGTTTTTCAAAAAATCCGATCATAAGTAAGTAATTACATATCGGGTTATAAATAAGTAGTCCCTAAAATACTTCTAAGTAATGTAGACAGTATGTTGTTGTCATTGAACTACATGCCTTTACCAAGTTTTTGCTGGGTTACTGGAGCTTTTTATATTTAATTGTGTTTATTTATATATAATAAAAATGTTAGACTGCTGCGCTTCATCTTCAAACCAACAAAAACTTAACTAATTTTATGGATTAAATCGATTATTACAATTATTATACCCTACACCACCATAGGTGGAGACGGTATTATGCGTTTGTGCTGATGTTTGTAATACCTAAAAATATTGGCCTTAGGCCGGCCTTAATTTATACCAATCTGCTTAGAATCACTTTCTGAGTCGATTTAACGATGTACTCCCGTCCGTCAGTCTGGCTGTCCATGCGCACAAGGTAAACTTGGTACATAAGATTATTTTGGCACAAGGACGAAGCCTACTGAAATGTTCTCCAAGAAAAGCGGTTCAACGATCACAAATGCCTTAAATTTAGCAATATTTTATTGAAATTCAGTACAAAAAGTTTTGTATAAGTATTAATCTTGTGCTAAATCTCATGAATGTCACTCCAAAATTGATCATAGCTCCCATATAAAAAATAACTTTAACGCGTATAAGTCCCATACAATTATTAGTATCAAATTAATGTTCGTTAAATTTTATATGTAAGCATAAAAACAGTTAACAGTGAATAAATTCATATACATTTTGTATCAACTTAATATTCTGTATTTGTATGTTTTATTTTACACTTAATACAAGTAAATAAGTAACTTCATATCGGGTCTACAATTGGCCACAGGTCTTACAAAAGACCCTTACCCGAATTTTGATACACTGTTTATAATGTGAAATTTTTTTTACCATTGTCATCCAAATTTTTTGTGAGGCAGCCAGTCAATTACTGTGTGCCAATTACTTTTTTTAATCGGTTAACCAATTTAAGATCAAGTCAAATAAAGTAAACAATATTATATACAAGTGGCATCGTCAAAAAATCTAGTAGAATAAAGCTAATAGCA